>CM032794.1:23429195-23525324 GCA_019155185.1 Beaufortia kweichowensis | reverse complement strand
CTCCAGACAGGATCATACTGGCACTTACTCTAGTGATCCTCTGACACGGGCCAAGATCACAGGCTTTGGCATGTATGGTTGCGTTCCTACTTAAGAAATATTTGCTAGGGGTCAATTTAGTGTAAAAGTAATCATGTGTTTCAGTGCTAAATGGATGAGTATTAAAGGGATAGTTCACATGTAAAATCTTTCATCATTTTTTCACCCTAATGTCATTTCAAACCTGTATGACTTTATTTCTTCTGCAGAACACAAAAAGATATTTTGAAGAATGTTGATAACCAAACAACACTGACCCCCATTGACTTCCATTGTATAGACATAAAACAACTTTTGTAATCCACAAAAAAAGAGGATTGTATTCTTTTAATTTTCATTTTATTCAGTGACACAAAATAATTTATTGAAATTACATAGACATTTAAATGACACATGACAATTAATGACTATTAGTGGAAATAAATGCACTCAAAATGTATGTAATTGTTTTAATAAGCAATAATGAAAGATCTCTTTCAAAAGATTATTTCACTTGGCAAATGTAACATCATTTGTTTAAAGTGTTTCAGTTTATACAGACACATAAGTGGATGTCTCTCAGAGCAGATAACCACTGAGGGTCAAAAACCACAAAACTCTCATCACTGTTTTTACCATTAACATACAACACAAAAATACACTTGTGACATTGCAAAATAAAGACAACAGACTGGTTTGTTTATTTATTTAAATGTTTATTAATAAAAGAACAGAGACAATTGTAACATTGTAAGATAAAGGCATGTCAAATTATTTTGTTTATTTATTTAAAATGTTTATTAATAGGAAACAAACAGTTGTGAAATTGCTAAATATATATATATTATATTATATTAGTTGTTTAATTGTATAATTGAAAAAATTTATTTTAATTATATATAAATTAAATATTATTATTAAATTAAATTAGTTTTTTTAAATATTAGTTAAAATTGGTTAAAATGTTTAATTATATATAATATAATAAGTATAATATTATGCTAATATTATATTAGTTGTTTATTAAAATTGGTAAAATTTTAAATTATATAAAAATAATTATATTATTATATGAAATTATTTTATATTACATTTTGTTAGTTGTTTTCATTTATTAAACTTGGTTAAATGGTTTAATTATATATAATAATAATTATATTATTATATTCAATAATATTACATTACATTTTGTTAGTTGTTTTAATTGGTTAAAATGGTAAAATTTAAATATATATAATAATAATTATATTATTATATTAAATTATTTTACATTTTGTTAGTTGTTTTCTTTGGTTAAAATGTTTTATTATATATTTTGGCCGGGCAGCAACTTTATCTTTTATACTGACTGTGAACTGTTGATGGCTGACAGGTGTTGCACTGGGTATGAAGAGACAGAGCAGATGTTACTGGATTACACTATTTTTAAAGAGAGAAAGAACACTTGCAATCCCAAAAACCACCGGAGCTAACAAACAAACAAAGCACATCAAAACTCCATCCATGAAAAGACAAGACTGGACAACCTGCAAATAAAACAACTGGAGCGTGTGTACGCAAACAAGATTAACAAGGCGTCCAAACAAAGACCGGAAAACAAACAGGGAACCACTGAATCCATGAGCACCGAGACTCACCAGACAAGACCTCTTACAAAATGAGAAGACCTGAAAAGACTCAAGAAGCAAAATAAGTTTAAGAAACATCTGGAACAATGAACACAAGCAAAACTAGATTAAAGTCATGCTACAATGGGCTTCAATCTTAATGTACTACATATAACTATTTACAAATCTATCTATGATCTATTTTATAAAATTAATAAAAGCAGTAAAATATTTGATATATATACATATTTACATTATTAATTTAAAATAGCAAAATGTATAGTGTAAGTATATATTTTACTATGTGTTGGTATCCTTGACATTATCTCTCAGAGCCTGGGCTTCTTCCTCTTGGGTGATGTTGGTAGAGGCTCTCCACTGATGTCCACATCTACACGAGGAGCAAAGCTTTTCAAGGTCGGTGTGGAGAAGATCTCTGTAATGTGGATCCTTCCATCATCCTGGACCTCCTCGCAGAAGCTGGGACAACCGAGTGTCTCCCACAAGCGCTGCTTGATCCTCAACCCCAAGTCCAGGCTGTAGGGACGACTCCGACCAGAGGGCATCTGGAGCAGGGGATCCACCAAGGAATGATACATCTTCTGGTAGTCACTCACAGTGCGTCCATGGATGGAGAGAGGGTCCTCTGGTGTCACATCCACTGAGGTCAGAGTCCTGATGGGTGGTGGGCAAAGGTCAGGGATGACAGCTGTGTTACACACATACCTGTGATCCAACACCAGATCCTGGAGGTTCTCCTGCGGCTCTTCAGTTCTCCTCTTCTTTGAAGGCCGAACCGTCTTGGAGATGCAGCTGTAGGTGTGGTCCATCATGGTAGCAGCTGCCAACACTGAAAGGTCCTCAACCCTAGTAATACTTACTCACACAAGAATCTTTCAAAGACTTTGAAAGTACTTCCTGATGTTATATTTTCTTGTGAATGTCCTCTACTGCTTGTTGAAGAACCCAATAGGATGAAAAGCAATGAAAAGTCTTTAGCTACAGCTTCTGTGTATGATCAGTCTTTGGTTGCCACAACTAATGTCAAGCAGATGACATAGAACACCAATCAACCAATCAGACGGCTAATTTCAAATATAAACAACTGTAGTATATTTCACATATGTGCTTTTAAATGTAAACAACACTATTAGCATTAATTTAGAGCAGCACAAAACACTTTTCTCTTGGTTTTTCTTACTACATTTAATGCATATTTACCCCTTGTTTGCTTGTGTAATTAAATATAATTATTTCTAATTAAATAACAAATACCAGTGTTGCGAGATTTTATGCCACAAAATCGCGATGGTTCTCGTTGAGGTGTCTCGCGAGATTAGGGAAGAGGAAAATTAGAATATAAAATATTAGGTAAAATATGTTTTATGTGGCCTGCCTGAAGTAACACACTAATGCAAAAGCAATTATACAATGTCAACGTGTGGTGGCAGCACTAGACTGCAAAAGATGAACAAGTGACTCATTTAGAGCTTTGACCCCTTTCCGCAGTGCTTGTCAATGTCAAAATGTTAACCAATCAAATGCAAGAACGAGAGGGTTTGCCGTTCACAGAGGGAGTCCCAGCCAATCAAATAACGGACGCTGAGCAGGATCATCGGCCAATCAAATTGAAGAAGGCGGGACTTTAGTTTTCGATCCAGTGATACTACTCGGATTTTGGAGATTTTTGCCGTTTTAAATAAAATGTAAATTACATGAAATATCACGTAACGTAAGACAAAATGTGCGTTCGACACACCTCAAAAAACATATGTTTATAGTATATGGCCTCAGGCATAAAATCAAGTATAAATGTGTGGATTAAATTAGTATGGAAGAATTCATCCGACTGCAGAACTATTATCACAGGTAATAAAATGACTCGTTTATCTGTTCTCTCTTCTTCAGAAGAGGAGATTTTTCATTTGTTTAGACTCGTACGATGTTGATTTTGAATTGTGAAAATTTTTCGGATTGTGAAAATGAACGAATGAACGAATTACAGCATTTCATTTAGATGAACGCATTGCATCAAAGATACCCTGCAGCGATGAGCATTCTAACCAATCATACACTTCGCTTGAATATACTGGCCAATCAGAAGCGTTTAAATGAGTCACCGGTGTAGAAGAGTTGTTTTGAAGTGTGCCGCGCTCACGAAGTTTAACATCAACAACAGCATGAAGATTTATTGTCAAGTTTAGACAAACTCTTTCGTTATAAACTTTAGTTATTGAGCGTTTTAATATCTACAGTTTAATCCCAGTTTGAATACCTGTTTTGTTAAGAAAATCTATGTGAAGACTTGATTTACCGTGATATAATCTTGATAGTAATATCAAGGGCAATAATAAACAAGAATGATGTTTTAGTAAATTTAGTTTAAAAAAAAAAAGTAGGGTTACACACTAATTTTTAGTATGGTCTGTGGTCCCCCTGAAGTAGTCTTGGCCACCCCATTTATAAAACTCCACCAATAATACATTACCAGTAAAGGCCCACAGACACCATTATAGTTTTCAGTAAAACAAATACAAATCCCATCATTCACAAAAAATGTGAATTTTATAATGATAGCAAGTTTATCATAGTATTGCTGTGGTTGTGTTACCAGGTTAATAAACCAAGGACCTGTAGAGGTAACACTGATCTTAGATCCAGATTTATCTCTTGCTCATTTGTCAAGTTTAGATGAATTGACAGGAGAGTAAATTAAAGGGGTGGACCTCACACAGGGAATAAATGTGATCTAAATATAGCCAATGGTTCTGCTGGGGTGGAGCTAATCCTCTTTGCAGCAGAATTACTGGATGTGGGATTAGGCAGCTTTACTCTGTGCAAGACATCCACCCTCTCTTTATAATACGTCCCATAGCAGACCAAGCAAATTTTTTAAAATATTTAAAATTGTCAGTGACTGAGCAATATAACTGTATGCAAACTTTATTTGCATCAGAAGTTATTCAGAAGCAAAGCATTTGTGAAATAACTATCTCAGTATTATTGCCAGAAGAAAAATAAAGCAAATAATGTATTTTGGCCACGTGCAATTTAATATGTTCTAGCAATGGTACACAAACTATGTACAAATGTAGAAATTATAATAGCAACACCTCCATGCACCAGACACACACTATAACATCCGGTTTAGGTTCAGACTGATTGTGGACTCTACCATTTGGCCCGGACGCATGAACCGTAGAGACTCATCAGGATGAACAGTGATCAGAAGGTCGACCCATAATCCCCTGCTCTGTCCAACAGACGCCCGGTAAGGTGACATGAACGGTTGGTAAACATCTCTGCCGGGATTATTATCTCTGCCTTATTTTTTCATACTGAACACCATCATAGAGGAATATTGATTTTGGTAAGTTATTGCACATTTAAATGTAATTTAAACTGCATTTAATACATGTGCATTGAAATTATGCCTTAAATTGCACACTTTCATATAGTCCAATTTTGTCGTTGTCTAGAAACAGTACACTTAATGGTCTATTTCTGAAACAACTGCAGTTAAAAGAGATTACATGTAAGCTTTTAAAGTGATTTATATTGCACTACTGGTCTTTGTAAAAGTAAAAGTAACAGATCTACTGAATATAGCTGAAAATCATCTCATCTACCCCAAGCCATGACATGTTCCAATTTAGGATGAACCAACAAATTGTTTATTGATTTGTATAGCTATTGGCATTTTGGCTCCAGCTAGAATACAATACAAAATGTGCAAACGTATCCAAATGCTGAAAGAATTAAAGGTCTTGGACACTTAAAGGGATAATTAATCCAAAAATAAAAATTCACTCATCATTCATTCATCCTCATGTCATACAAAAGAAGATATTTTAAGAAATGTCTCGGTGGTTTTGAATTCATACAATTAACAGTCAATGATGTTTGGTTACCAACAATCTTTAAAATATCTTCTTTTGTGTTCTGCAGAAGAAAGAAAGTCAACCTGAAGGTGAATAAATGATAGAAGAATTTTCATTTTTGAGATGATCCTTTTAATGTCAAAGAGAAAATTGTAAACACCCATAATTTGAGGCATTGTAAAGGCAGCAGTCTTCATGGTTTTACAGGTGACATGTTTAAGCAAAGATGCCCTTCAGGATTGCCCTCCATTAGGCATCATCTTCTCCCAATGACATCAAATAAGACACGCCCACATCATGTGCACTTTTAGCCATATATGGACATGTCACCTGACTAAGAGGAAGTCACTTATGTTTGACATTTCTAATCGTTTATATTGGCCAGGTGTAGTGATAATATTGTAATAATGTGCTTGCTGATATAATAATGTGTGTGTGTATGTTATAAACTTTGATATGATTTTTATATCATTTATATACTGTATATATATTTGTAATATATTTTTTATCATTTTTATTTGGTATTCAAAACATTCTGATCCAGTTGAGTAATAGTCCCCATAGACATGCATGAAAGCTTTTGCTTACAGTTTATCTTTGCTTTTGTTGTGACAGTAAGTCTGAAGTTACATAACGGCCATCTGGGAGCATCAGATCACGATGACCAGGTTTAAGCAGGATATTGAGTGAACGGAGAGCCATTTGCTCTGTAATCTCATTTTTAATATTCAAGCAGAATAGTTCATGTTAAATACTGAAATAATGACTTTTATGCATTTGCATGTTCTATAATAATATCTTTATGTACTTTGCACAGCAGTTCAAATTACTGATCTTTTTCCTCTAATATATGACATTTACCTTACATTTAAGCATTTAGAAGACACTTTCTTTCAAAGATACTTACAGTCCTGTGCATTCAATGTACATTATCGATCTTGACATTTCCGGCAGCATGCTTTACTAACTTTACTAACAGGAACATTTATCACACTACAATCTCAGTTCATGGTTTTAAGACTAGCTTTCATTTGTAATGCCATGACATTGTGCACAAAAGCAGTCTATATTTATAGTAATCTTGTTTTGATGTTCTTGTAGGTGCATCATGTGACCTTATGCAAAATTTGCCTTTATTATACATGTATGCCCTAATGTGGTTTATAGTGCTCACTTTCTAATAATGTAATATACTTCCAGTACAAATTTAATCTCAGTTCATGGTTTTAAGACTAGCTTTCATTTGTAATGCCATGACATTGTGCACAAAAGCAGTCTATATTTATAGTAATCTTGTTTTGATGTTCTTGTAGGTGCATCATGTGACCTTATGCAAAAGGAAACCAACCTAAAGAAAATAAGTCAGTGTCAACATAAATATTAGGGGGGTTATCTTAAAAGAGGGCAATTTAGAGTTTCATCTTTCTAGAAGATTCACCAAAGACTTCTTGGGATTATGCTAATTTCGCAACTTTCGTCTGCAAGAATATAACTCAAAATGGATGACCCTTACCCAAACAACATAAACCAGCAGGGAGAGACATACCCCACATATGGAGGAGGAGATGATGGTTACCCCTATCAGACAGACTACCCTCCTCAGGAGGAAGATGCTGCTAGTGATGCCACCGAGGGCCATGATGAAGAAGATCAGATGTATGAGGGTGAATACCAGGGCATCCCGCATCCCGATGAGATCAAGGAAGCCAGGAGAGCCGCCCGGAGGGAGGCGAGAATGAAGGCCCGGATGGCTGCCGATGCCGAAGAGGAGACGCTGCCGGAGCAATACGAGACCATTATGGAAGACTGCGGTCACGGGCGTTTCCAGTGGACCCTCTTCACGGTTCTGGGCCTGGCTCTCATGGCTGACGGGGTGGAATGCTTTGTAGTGAGTTTCGCGCTGCCCAGCGCTGAGAAGGACATGTGCCTCTCCAACGCTGATAAGGGCATGCTGGGTAAGTCGAACATTTTTTAAATTCAAGATGGATGTGGAATGAAAACAAGGATTTGCTTATTGGTCTAGTAACCTCGCAGGTGCCAGAAGAACAACTAAATCAGATTGCGTGTCACAGTGAGAGAGAAGTAGGAAAAGGTTCAATTAAAGATGAAAGTTACCTGCTGTCTGGTACAGCGTATAATCCACAGGGGTTCACAATCCATGCCACGTGCCTGCTAATCTCTCATCGCATTCTCTAATAAGCTGTTTGTGAGAGTGTGTGTTTGTATGAGTATCATGATTGCGGGGCATGTTGTCACACAAGAGAACCTGCATTTGATCTGAATAGCCTTTTGTAAGCTTTTTAGCAAAATTGTATTTTATTATTATCATTAACATTTTATTATTATTAAAATAAGTATATAGCACAAACAAATTCATAAAAAAAGAAGAAACACAAAAAAACTGAACAATCATTTTGGCTAACACAGACTGTAATTAATAAATTATTGACATACAAAACATGAAAATGTGGTTTACAACACGTAACTACTTACCCTTGACTTTTATGAAAAATAAAAGTGTTATCTAAAAACAGAATTTATTCTTTTCGTTAAAATTTGCCTTTATTATATGCCCTAATGTGGTTTATAGTGCTCACTTTCTCATAAAAATAACACATTTATATAATTTTACTTTTTTCACTTATTTTCACTCTTCACATTGTACTGTAGCACCAGAAAAGGAATCAAACTTCTCATAACTAGCCCAAAAATGTATCCAAATTTTGTAATTATATGAATGTACATACTGTAAATATCTACTGTATACTGTGAATTTTAAACATATTTTATTCTCGGTTTATATACATCGGTTTACTCTCTGTCAGTGTTTAACTGTGTGGTGTTGTTATCTCGTGGTTCAGGTTTAATAGTGTACGTGGGCATGATGGTTGGTGCCGTGGTTTGGGGCGGTCTGGCTGATAAACTGGGTCGACGGCAGTGTTTACTCTACGCACTGACCATCAACAGCATATTCTCCTTCCTGTCCTGCTTCGCCCAGAGCTACGGCTTCTTCATCTTCTTCCGACTCTGTTCAGGAATCGGGTAAGATGTTTTGAAAAACACATTTTGTCTGGACACTGTGAATCATACTATACGCTTTATGCATTTGTATGTTATTATTGAAATTCAGTGCACGATTTCTCATGATCTCCTGCAGAATTGGAGGCTCCATCCCTGTGGTGTACACATACTTCTCTGAGTTCTTGCAGATAGATAAGAGAGGAGAGCATCTCAGCTGGCTGTGTCTGTTCTGGATGCTGGGAGGACTTTACGCTTCCTTCACCGCCTGGGGAATCATCCCACATTATGGTATTAATAAAACTACAATAGTTCTGTCACTAATATTTATAACATGTTTGCATGTTTCTGTATTTTTTATGCTTATAAATACTCTGTAACTTTGTGTGTTGTAGGTTGGGGCTTTAGTATGGGGACAGAGTTCCAGTTCCACAGCTGGAGGGTGTTTGTGCTGGTTTGCTTCCTCCCATCTGTAGCTGCTCTCGCCGGGCTTGTGTTCATGCCAGAAAGTCCTCGTTTTCTCCTGGAGGTAATAGATGATAGTTTACAATTCCAAAGTAATAGCCAGTCATTGAAATCATGTTTTGCAATACTATAAAAGGGCGCAAACTAAATCACATACATTGCATTTGTGCATTTCCAAGATGTTTTATTCAAAGTGACTTACAGTGTGTTTAATAAACAGTTTATCAATATGTTGGTATTGCAAACTTTACTAAGAATATTATATTTCAGGTAAATTCTATTGTATTTCTATAGCATTTGTTATGGTTTTACAATGCAAAACACAAAAATAACACCTTATCTCTAATATCTAGAAACTCAGGAATCTAGAAACTTTTTTTATGGCTCTTTTCATATTATTGATGAAATATTACATTTTTGGAAAAGTGTCTGCTAAATGCTTAACAGTAAATAGTATAAAATAATATAAAAAGGCTTCACTTAGGATTAGGATTATAATAATACAAGTGTATTTATAGCTAACATACTGTATATTGATTCCTGTCAAATCTAAGGAGGGAACCAATCTCAGTACCATATATGAAGTCTTACAGCAGCTTCTACACAAAGCTAATGAACACTTTTTCAGAACGCGAGACACGACGAGGCCTGGATGATCCTCAGGCAGGTCCATGACACCAACTGGAGGGCAAAGGGAGAACCAGAAAGAGTTTTTCAAGTATAGTATTTATCCAAACAACATATATCTTCCATATGCCTAAACACAGCGTATGTTTAAAGTATCAAATCCGTATCTTTTAGGTCTCTCAAATCAAAACACCTCAGACTCAAGATGATGAGTTTATAGAGATTCAGAGCGAAACTGGTACTGCGTTTCAGAGATTCATGGTCAGACATATGACTTTGGTCAAACAGGTATTTTACACACTATTTACATATTTGCAACACGTTAACAGATTTTTAATTATAATTATATCAATATTTATTTTTTTAATTTAAGGTATTTTTTAAAATATTTTTATTAATTTATGTTTATTGTTATGAAAATTTGTCAGATATTTATTCTTGACCTTTGAACCTTTTCTCCAAAAAATCTACTGTGAATAAATGTTTCTGCAATAATGCAATTCCATACGTTAAAGTAATTGCTGTGTTTCTATTGTGGTCCGGTAGGTGATGAAGAACATAATGTCTCTGGCTTCAGCTGATCTTAGACTCCATGGCTTGTTCACAGCGATCGTTTGGTTCACTATGGCCTTCAGGTGAGCCACTCGTGCAAATGAACTCGAGTGATTTTACACAGTACAAAAGATAATAATCTGTCCACTATGCAGCTATTATGGCCTGGGAGTTTGGTTTCCTGACCAGATCAAGTACCTCCAGTTTGAGGAATACGAGTCTAACGTCAAGATCTTTCATCGTGAGAAAGTGGAGCGATTTCATTTCAACTTCACACTGCAGAATCAGGTCCATAAAGAGGGTGAATATATCCACGACAGGTACAGTGTCAGATGATCAGATTAATAATTATCTCTTTCTTATAATATATGATGTTTATTTAATAAATAATCTACTTAACATGCAGGTTTGTCAACATTGAAATCAAAAACGTAAAGTTTGAGGACTCGCTCTTTGAGAACTGTTATTTTGAGGACATCAGATCAACGGAAACCTTCTTTGAGAACTGCACGCTTAAAAACACAGTCTTCTACAATACTGGTACTTAGTTTGATTACTGTGTTCTTAATTTCATTAGGTGTTGTTTGGAGATTGTTGTTTACGGTGTTTTTTTACAGATTTGTGGGAAGATTCAAAGTTCATTGACTGCAAGCTGGAAAACACAACGTTTCTACACCCCAAAAAAGGCTGTCATCTAAACTTCCAGGAAGAAAATGACATCTTGATTTATCTTGTCAGTTTCCTCGGCAATTTGTCTGTGTTACCAGGCAACATCATAGCCGGTCTGTTAATGGATAAAATAGGGAGAATTAAAATTATAGGTGAGTGGTTATACTTTCATTATAAATGATTTTATTCCCAAAATAAATTTTCAGTTTGAACAATTATGGTTTAACAGATTACTCAATCATCAAGGTCTGGTTATTTTTGTGCCCTGGGTTTTAGTGTCTTCATTGTGTCTGTGTGTTTACAGGAGGATCTATGCTGGTTTCCGCCGGCTGTACGTTCTTTCTGTTCCTCTGTTTCAATCAAGGCTCGATCATCATGTTCCAGTGTGTCTTCTTTGCAGCCTGTGCAGCCGCATGGAACGGCATTGAAGTGATCACAGTGGAGCTCTATCCGGCCTCCAAAAGGTAAAACTGCTCCATATTAATCGCTCAATGACTTATTGAACATCTGAAAGATTATTTAAGAACACATTCTTGCTCACTTCTGTTCTCAGGGCCACAGCGTTCGGTGTGCTGAACGGCGTCTCTAAATTGGCAGCCATCATCAGCAGTTTCATCTTCGGCAAGCTTATCAGCATCACCAAGATCATCCCCATCATCATGTCCTTCTCAGCGCTGGTTTGTGGAGGACTGCTGGCGTTTAAACTTCCTGAGACCCGGGAGGTCATCCTTCAGTGATAAAGCCAAATTTATTCATCAAGGCCTCGTAACAACATCCGGTCCAGCTGGAACCTTAAGCTTCTGAACACTATAACTGCAAAAAAGCTCAACTATCAGATGTTCAAATGATGTCATTAGTTTCATTTCATCTTTTCATCTTTTTCCGAATCATTTTCTTAAAATGTTCAAATATAATTTCACATATAATTTTAATTGAAAGATTAAACTTTTGTTTACCCACTTTTGGTCATCTCTGCTAGTGTTTGTTGTGTTGTATTTGTTTATGCTTGTGGTATATAGTTATTTTACAATAGATAACCATATTTTTATTGTGTTTTGTTTTTTTGATTTCCCATCTTTTCAACTGTTGTTTATCAATGCCTTTTCATTAGAACGTGATCATTCTGCGCGAGGATGCTGATATTTGTATGAGGATAGAAATTTTTGAAATTGACTTAAGGTAAATGTGTGTAACGTTTATTTCCAGCAACAAAGTTTAGAATGTTTAATATGTGTGAATAGAAAACATAAATGAGAAGGTAACAATGTTAACTTTTATTTTGAGCGTTTGTTTTTTAAGACATCTGTTAAAGGCAGATTTAGGATAGTTTTCATGTTGGATAAGCAGGATAGATAAATAACTTCTTAAGAATAAATTCTACAATAGCAGGTGTTATAGATTTATGTTAAAGAAACTCATTTTATATTTTATGTTCATAAATGAAACCAAAAACGATCAACATGTGTTTTTTTGTTTTGTTTCTTCTGGTTTGTGATGGCATGAAATTAAAGAGGAAACATTATCATTTAATTTGCAGTTTGTGGATGTTATTTTCCAATTCCCGGGTTCTTGGCTGAGGTTTCCCATGATTCTCTGTGAGTTTCTGGGGCAGACAGGCACTTGTAAAAACATGATCATGGCACACGTGTGAATCAGTCACACCTCAAGCTCTGCTCATGTATTTATGGAAAGGTGTGAAAGAAACCTTTACCAGAAATAACTGCAAATTCTTTTAAAACATTTAAGTCTTTTTCTTAAAAACTGATAAAGAAATGTTCTTACTAAGCTTACTGTTATTTATTCATTCATTTATATTATTTAGCTAAACAATGTTTTTATTTTACTTTATACATTTAGACAATAATTTGCTTTATTTTGTAACATACCACAAGCACCAAATTCGTATTTATTCATAGCCCAATGTTCATTCTTGGTTTATATCTGCTCTGCAATTAAGTCGCTTGTTACGTTTCACACCAAGCGTGTGAAAGTCGTCACTCTGTCGAGACGAGCCAGGGTGCGGGAAACCTACTAATCCCATTCATTGAAAACACACAATAAACTACTGAAATAAGTTGCTAACAACAGAGAACATGCATGACACCAAATCAAAAAATACGTTATTATAAGCTTTTCTGATACATGTTGTCCAGCCTGTGTGGAGTGTCTGTGGGATTGCAGACGAGTGGAAAGACGCACACACAGGTGTCAACTTCAATCAAACTTCTGCAGTACAGAGGTGCCAAATCTAACACAAATCTCTCTCTCTCTCTCTCTCTCTCTCTCTCTCTCTCTCTCTCTCTCTCTCTCTCTCTCTCTCTCTCTCTCTCTCTCTCTCTCTCTCTCTCTCTCTCTCTCTCTCTCTCTCTCTCTCTCACACTCACAGAGATGAGATGAGATGAGATGAGATGGAGGTCATTGATGAGAGGTTTTATCCTTTATATATTTTTACAATTATTAAACAGGGTTTTCTTTAGAAAAAACACTCAATTTGGTGTAAAATAATCTAAAATAAGTGTAAAATATGTACAGTATATATGTACAATACACATACACAATATGATACAATAACAGACAATAGTATTTTGACTGATAAGTTATTTCCAAAACATAAACAATTTTCAATAACATTTTTTTTATGCAAATACTTATAGAATTGATAACATTTAAGGTTTAATCAACCCTTTATTAATAAAAACTGAATATGTCTGCTAGTGAAAACTAAAACTAAATTTTAACATATAAATAAATTTAGGAAAGCTAAACCCCAAGAGAGGACTGCTTGAAGTAGAGAAAGCACAAAAACAAAACAAAAAATATGTTGACACAGGTCACATGGTATGTCGTAACAATATAACATAACATAAATGCATATTAGAGGTTATTTTATTATGATATGTTGTGCCATAATATATAGTTACACCCTAGTATACATACGTAAAATATTTCCTAAACATGTATTATGTTTGAAATATGTGTTATTTAATGTAATATTGTTTTTCTTGTGCTCAATAAATGAATCAACTAATCTGCTTTCTAATGAACTTCTAATGAATCACTTTTAGTCTCTAAATGAGACACATAATAAGGGTCTAAAGCCCAAAACTGCAGCGGCAGTCACCGGTCTGTGTGAATGTTACACCTCAGGTGTAATTTGCTAATACACTTTTTTAAGCATCATTAAACATCATTATATGAGCTGCTTAACACTTTGAAATACAACCACACACAGACACTTAGCTTTATGAAGACCTCTGAATTATTACCGTCATAGACAGATCTCATGAGTTTCATTGAGCAAGAAATTCCCAAGACATTAAAAATACTAAATACAATAGTAAAAAGTAAATAGTAACAATAGTAAAAACCTTGTTATTTTATGTACATAAATATGCTGTTGGTTGGTCAAATATTTTTAGTTATTTACTGTTTTCTACATAATGTAAAGTATAACCTTGTTATCTTTAATATTGACTGAATAATAACATGCCAAAGATTGAAATCATAGTGATATTTATAGGTGAAATCAAACTCTCATAATTTGATTTTGAGACTTTAACCTGTTTTTACAAAGAGGATCACACTTTGTATCTTTTATCACAATTTTGTATCACAATTTTTTGGGTTAATTTAACCAAACAGTTGAGTTTGTCCATTTTTTTAAACAACTCAAAAGTGTATATTAAAACATGATTTTTTTGTTGTGTTTAATAAAAGGGTTGTTTTATTCCATAATCAGAATGTATATTATTTATGACTCTTTATTTTTGTAAAGTTTCTAATAATCTCATCCCAATCAGTTTAGAATAATTTATACACAATTATGTTCTATTTAGTACCACATTAAATGTTGTTTATGATTAATGCACGAAACAGATTTAATGAAACACAAAACAGATTCGACAGAAAGCTAACATTGTTTGGTCAGTTGTAGAGAATAGCTGCATGCTGTTTTAAGGAGGAGTCAAAATTCACACCTCTGATCCTGTGGCCTCTCCGAGTCTTTCCCAGACAGATCCAGACCGAGTCCTGGGGTCTGAGAGACGGGGATGGCTGCTGTAAGCCTGCAGAGGTGTCACCTCGCACCTCTGAGTCCAGCATATAAACCTTCAAACCTCAGTCCAACCTTCATTCAACCTCACGCACAATATGGAAAGATCAGGCAGCAGCCAGTGGAGCTGTCCCAGCTCAGACTCAGAGTTCTACAGCGTTTCATCCCCAGAGACGGTCTCGCCGGCTCCATCCGTGGACCGGTTCTCCCCATCCCACCGGGACCGACAGACACGCTCCAAATCGAGCAATCCACCTGCGTCTAGCCAAGGTGGAATTAAAAAGAAACGCAGATCAAGGCTGAAGAACCCAAGCGAACAACGCCAGAACGCCAGCGAGAAAGAGAAGTTGAGAATGAGGGATCTGACCAAAGCTCTCCATCATCTCAGGACCTACCTGCCTCCGTCCGTTGCTCCCGTAGGACAGACGCTGACTAAGATTGAGACGCTACGACTCACCATACGCTACATCTCCTTTCTGTCCGCTCAGCTGGGTCTTAGCGAAGATGATATGGCCCATAGGAGACAAAGGCATTTTGGGAACGACTGCTCTTGTTCTCCAGAGATTGTTGGGTATTTTCAGTGCGGGTCTGGACAGGGTTGTGGTCACTGTGATGGACAGTATCAGGGCGGGGATAACTCAAGTCAATGCGTTGAGATGAACGTGGATCAGTACAGCAGTTACACGGAGCAACGTTTAATACAGCAAAACTTCTCTGCAAATATAGAAAACTTCCTTCAGTCACAACAATGTGCTCAAACAACACCATATCAGGTATGTGAACAAAACTTTAATTACAACTCTTATTTCAGATAGTTCACCCCAAAATGAAAATAAAAAGAAGATATTTTGAGAAATTACTCAGTAGTGCTTTTGTGTCCATACAATGGAAGTCAATGGGGACTAGTGTTCGCTCTTTAAAAAATCTTCTTTTTTGTTTGGCAGAAGAAGGAAAGTCATTCAGGTTGGTAATGATGTGAGGGTGAATAAATGATTAAATAATTTTCATAATTTCAAAATGTTTAGTTTTTGGTGAACTATCCCTTTAAATTCAATTTTTGACTTTACCTTCAGTAACTTGGATGTGGAGAAATGGAAGTGATACTGAAATTGACAGCTGAACTGTGAAATGAAGAAAGAACAAATGTTAAACTTCTCTTCCTTATTTCAGGTTTACGGCAGAAACTTTGGTTATCAGCTTGTTCCTCAGGCTTACTGGAGATGACAGACACAAACGCACACATCTACGCTGACACATGCTACTGGATTGAGTACAGCTACAGGATGTGGATTTCAGCTTTCCTTGTTGTGAAGCAATAAATGTGAACCAAAGTTATTCCTAATATTGTAATAATTTAATTTATATATGTTATACATGTGTTTCCTTTGTAAATACAAAACTATATTTAATATGTATTTATAATAAACAACTTTTTAAACAAAGTGTTTCTCTTTAGTTGTTCTTTAGTGATATTTATACAATCAAATTTAGCTTATTAGGAATATCAATTTACATTTGATTAATTTTAGACAAAAATAACATTATATTAAGCTATATTAATATGCTTGTGGTGTCATACTTTATTTATGAAGATTTATAAAGAAGGTTTATTTGCGCCATCTATCGGTCATCTGCAGCACTCACCTTATTACACGTGTTCATTTAGTTCCCCTTGGGTAATTATAATATCTCATATCTAATATCTCTTATATGTAAAAGTAGTATATGCTATATATAGTAATGATTTATATCACTAAATCACTGATAAATCAGATGTCACTTTGAATGAAACAGATCTTCACAGATTGTGACACAATGTCAAAAATACTAAGTCTGATTTACACATCGAAGTTGATCGCATCAACTTTTAGATTGAAGATTTTAAATTTATTTTATTTTTGTTTGTTTGTCCTATTAGACTTCACATGTTTTCAACTAGTAATGCCAACTCAAATTTGCAAATTTACAAACTAACCTAAATAGAAAAAAATAAATAAAAAGGGCACAGATCTAAAAAGCTTTGTCAAGTTTACTTCAGGTATAACAACATAAACATTTAATTGTGTACAATAAAAATATGTGTAGGCTATGAAGCAATAATATTAAGTAAGTTATTCCAAATATCAAAGTCAAATACTAAACATAGATATGTTTTCTGAAAATGTTTCTCTAATTATTTTTTTCAGTGCAGATATTTTCTTCAATAGAGTCAGCTAGTTTTTTTTTTTTATGTTTATAACGTAATACATGTATCTTCTCTAGGTCCCAAAATGCTCATTTTAGGTGAACTGTGCATTTAATTTGGGAGGATCCTGAACCGCTTCATTCCTTAAAGTGACTGTAAAACTCCAACCTGCCACTAGATGTCAGTGTCAGCTGAGTGTGTTGAAGAACAGTAACTAGAGATCTACATTATATTTATGCATTTGGCAGGTTAAAGGCATTTGGCCAGTTTATTTGTTATCTAGGCTTTAAACCCATGACCTTTGCACTGCTAATGCAATGATCAATTAACTGAGCTACAGGACTATATCACAACACACCATAACATAACATAACAGAATCTAAATTAATGCTTATAGCTTGTAAGAATGTTCTGACAAATAAACTAACTATTAATTAATTCTAAATGTTACTTTGGATTTAAACCCAGTGTGAAACATTCATGTATTTATTATTTATTACGGGTCCAAGCTCGAAGGACAGCAGACAGAAAAGATCATTTGTTGTTTGCAGCAGACAGGGAAAACATTTTATCAGGTGAAACAACGATTTATAATATCATTTTTGTCTAAATGTTGCTTGCAAAAACATAAAAATAGATGGCGACTTTAAAACTCAATTGAATGGACAAACTTGTTTTTGGCCCTCAGAATTGTGTAGTTACGGGATTCACCAGCAGTTGCTCACATGATTTTTTTTCTGCTCTGAAAACCCAGCTAAAGTAATTTTCGTGATTTACTATTTTCAACGTAAAATCATTTTACATTCAAAACCATTCTTTGATATATGTTTAAAAGGCCAACTTCAGGTAAGCCTATTTATGTGCAAAACATAATAAAATATAGTTTTGTGAAAATAATTCATTTCAGCTTTTAAAATCTTTAATTTCTTTTTTAGAATAAAGGAAAATTTGATCACTGTATTTTATATAATGTATTGTTTACAGCCATAGACACACATTACCTGTTTTGTGTTATTTTTATAGTTGTGACATTGATGCTCCTAATCTTATAAAAAGATTTTGATACTTAAATGAACTAATTTAACTTGTCTAGACTTGTTGACCATATAATAACTTTTTTACTTTCTTTACAAGAGTACAAAAAAATGATGTAATGTATACTTAGTAAGTAAAAAAGTTTAAGTATATATTTTAGGTATACTTTATTTAGTAAGTACTAGTACTAGTTTACAACTATGTTTTCTGAGAAGAACATATAATATATTTCTCAGAAGTACATAAAAGTAAATGATCAACATTAACGTGACATATTCTAGTTGATTTAGATTCAACAATAATAAAGAAGTAAAATACAATTTAAATATGAGTACCAAGCGAGTTCATGTGTATTCTGCTGGAAACAAGTGAAGCTTATCGCTGCTAATGAAGTTCAAGTCAATGTGAAAAGTTTGTTCACACCACTAAGTCTAGCCACACAACCACCTCGAAAATCCTCCTAATGTGTGAGAGACGCATTTTAAATGCATAGAACAGTTGCGTGTGAATTATAGTATGTTGTGGAATTAGAGCCCAAAGTTTATTTTACCAGCTTTTCAGAGGCATTTGATGTGCAAATCCCAATCTCAAATACACATATTCAACCCTTTCATCCTGGAAGGCAAATACACAATTTAAAGGTGTGAATGTGTAACAATCACGTGTTAATCGACTCATAATCACACGAGTGTTAAACAAAGTTAGAGGAAATCCCAAATTGAGCCATTTAGCGTCACCTCAACATTCAGGATTATTTTATAGAACCCTAATAAGGTTTTATAAATCAAACATTTTAACAAACAAAATTTTCATCCTTTTTTCATTTCAAACCTACATGACTTTCTTTCTTCTGCACAACACACATTTTTTTTGGACGAACCAAACAACGTTGTACGGACACAAAACCACTGAAAGACTACACAACTTTACATATGAAATTAAACTAAGAAATAATCTGTGGTCATATCCATGAGGATTAGTTGTCTGGTGCAGGAGTCAAATGTAACACTTCTGTTTGTGGGAACTGCAGTCAGTGATGTAGTCCACCAGCATCTCCTGGATCATCACATCAGGGGTCCTGAGAACGTGTCACATTCAGACCCCTGAGGTTTTAACTTCATGTCTAGCTAAGAACGTAATCAAGGTAGTGTTAATCGTGTTAATTTGATTGTTTTTATCTTTAAAAGCTTTGATGCTCTGGGAGAGGTCAGATTTACTCAAAAACTAACTTGACTCTGAATTTATTTGAAATTAGACATTCAGATATTTATGCCGTGATATCATCACTAGTATATTAGCTCTTGAGGAGACTAATTGATTATTACTTGATTACTTGATTATTCGAGAGGAAATTACATAATCTATAAAAATCGTTATTCTTACACTGTAGCTACTTCTAGGTCACTTTATTCTCTATTGATCACTTTTTTTGTCACTTATTTTGTTATCACCCCCAATCGTATTAAGTCTTGCACATTGTATGTGTGCAAAGCAGTAAATGTCTATTGTATTATGACTATAGTCTGTAATCCATTATACTTGTACATAGTATTTGTACATGTGACAGTAAATGATAAACATAAAAAAAAAAAACATAAAAATTACTACTGATTGTCTCTGTTCTGCGCTTTAGTTTATTAAGTTTGCTTTGTTCTGTTCTGCTTTACATATTGCATTTTTATGGAACCTAACAGGCAAAAATGGTTCTTTAAAATGGCACCTTTATGTGCAAGTTGCTTTAAATAAAAGCATTTGCTAAATGAATGGTTTTCTTTGTGTGCCTTTAAAATGCTATGAATAAAGGCATTAAAAAGAATTAGATAAAGCCTGAGTAAATATGAGATTTTGATTTGTATAAAAATATAATTGTGCAAACGTAATATTTTTTTCATTAACATTTCCGAAATAAATGATTTTGTAAATAAATAAAAGCAGTCCAACAAGATGTCAGAATAGATTTAAACTCTTTTTAGGACCTCAAGAAGAAATCTTTTCTGCAAGTTCTAATCAAAGGGTGACTACACTGAAGATGATCAGAGATGATCAAATATATCATCATTTTGATTCATTTGGGATTTTTTATTCACAACATATAATTTCCACAGTTACATTTCTCTTATTCTATAGTTTTGATGTGGAAAAATCTTAATTAAAATAAATTAAATATGAATTAAAATATAAATGAACATAAAGTAAGTAAATGAACCTAAACTTTTGAAAGGTAGTGTAGATCACCCGTTCACAATCTAACAAAATAATCACATTTATAATAATCAAAACCAGGAAAAATAGTTTGTCAGTCTATAGTAGGACTGTAATTGTATTAGCCAACAAGCTTTAATAACTGAGAGTACTAACTAACTGTACTAACTTTAACTAACTGTCAGTTATTAAAGCTTGTTGGCTGTCCTACTATAGACAAACCATTTTTCCTGGTTTTGATTATTATAAATTTGATTATTTTGTTAGATTGTAAATGAGTGATCTACACTACCTTTCAAAGCTTTAGGATCATTTACTCACTTATTCATATTTTTCCACATCAAAACTGAAAAGTTGTGGAAATTATGTTGTGAATAAAAAATCCCAAATGAAACTTTTTTTTATATTTGATCATCTTTTATCATCTTCAGTAAAGTCACTCTGTTCTTTCTAAGGTCTCTTAAGTAGTTTACATGTATTCGGACCCCTTTTCTGAACGTTTTAATCGTGTGTATTTTGTTTGTAGAGATTTTGGGAGGTTGTAATTGTATTTTTTGATCTATATTTCAGACTGTGATTTTAAAGGATTGTGTAATCAGGCTGTTTCTGACTCTCACACCTCACACCTGAGCCTGGAGAAGCTGCTCTTTCCCACAGACCCCCTACGTCCAGCGTCACATCACCTCTCAAGTACTGACTGGAATCTTCAGAGGTGCCAACTCGCACCTCAAGGAGGATATATACGAGTCCTGGTCCACCAGCGACCACAAACCTCATCAGAGACCCTCTTAACCTTCAGCCATGGATATCTCCAGCTCTTCTCTTCAGCTCCAAGACAGCAATGCTTTTCTGTTTGACTGCCAGAGTCTTCTGGATCAGAGTAACATCACATCAGACGCCGGCTACTACAGCCAGTCTGTCTCCAACTTCTTCCGTCGACTCCTGCGGCTTCTCCCCTCCGGCTTACTCTCTAAACCACATCTACCCGCAAAACGACATCGCCACCCAGGTGAACAGAAAGTCCCAGCCGCCCAAAAGAACCGGACGGCCAAGGTCAAAATTTCCTGGGGTGAAACGTGAAAACGCAAGCGAACGGGAGAAGTTGAGGATGAGAGATCTGACCAAAGCTCTTCATCACCTGAGGACATACTTGCCTCCATCTGTGGCTCCGGCTGGAAAGACCATGACCAAGATTGAGACGCTGAGACTCGCTATTGAGTACATCTCCTGTCTGTCTGAACAGCTTGAAGTTGGTGGAGAGGAATCGAATCACGGAGTTCCTGCAGAACAGATTCAGATCGCCACTTCACCGATCATGTTTGACAACTTCAGTGAAGCGTCGTCGGCTACGCAAAGTTTGCAAGCTCAACAGTTTCAGCCTTGTTATCAGGTATGTACATGTTACATCCCTAACTTTGACTATTCATACTCTGTATTATTAAAATACTCTGTATTAACCATCACAACAAGTTCTTTCTAATAACACATATTTGTATGTTTAGAAATATAAACATAATTTGATTTGTTCTTTCTTTGTTTCATTTTATAGAATGCAGATGAAGGCCATCTCCTTACATTACAAGCTCAGGAGTTCTGGATGCGCCAGCAACACAATTTCTTCCACGGACAGTGTTAAAAAAACAGACGAAAATGCAACATTGGAAAAGACTCATTTGTGCAATATCTGTTTTTTTTGGACATTACTTTCTTTTTTTGTAAATATGTTTATACAGCTATTTATATTTTTTATGTTTAAAAAGAGATTTATATTTAATTGTCTGGCAAATAAAGCCTTGAAAACCCTTGACAAACTTGCAGTTGTAATTGTTGTTCTTGATAAATTATATTTAATAATCTCAGAGTCACCTAGTTAACAATCGTAAATTCTAAGAATTATCAAAACATTATTTCTGAATATTTGTAAACATTCCACTAACGAGGTAGGAATAACGATTTATCAATATTGTTGTAACGTTAAGCGTTATAATGACAATGTTGAAGAAATGCTCTTTTAACGTTACTGCAAGAACATTTTTAATAACTTTGACAGAACTTTAAGAGAATGTTCCCTGTTAGCTGGGATGTCCTTTAAACAATAACAAGACGTTTATTGTGTACTCAGCTCAACATCCTAATGAGAGACAGCTGGGTGATGGTCCTAGCACATAGTAATTGACACATTTAAGGAAAACCCCCTGTAGAGCAGCATTAATGTGGGCAGGACAGTAAACTAACACACACAGCTGATGGCCTTTAATACCCCTGTGTGTGTCAACACAGCGCGATGTTAAACCCTGTAGGGCTCTTCCTCTGAAATGCACAAGTCTCAAGAACACAACAACAGACTCAAATACTTTAAAACACTGGTCATCACTGTATAAGGTCTACAAACATTCTGGATTCTTTTAACCCAAAATTAGTTTTTTTGACTAACTCAAGTAGTTAAGTTCTGCACGATTTTAAGGTCAGTAAGGTCAGCAAATTTGTGACACTGACCATGTACTATTAAAACACACAAGCACACAAACATGCACTGTAATATAAATCTGATCAATAAGCTATGGCAATGTTTTCACTGTACACATCAGAATCATTCAATCAATTGCAACTTATTTTTTTAAGTTACAGCAACTGAAGATGTTAATAAAACGCTCACTTAACGTTACTGCAACATTTAGCTGGGATGTCAGTAAGTCATGTCAACATATGTTGTCATGTTTCT
Source organism: Beaufortia kweichowensis (assembly GCA_019155185.1). NCBI lineage: Eukaryota > Metazoa > Chordata > Actinopteri > Cypriniformes > Gastromyzontidae > Beaufortia > Beaufortia kweichowensis. The sequence goes on along the minus strand of CM032794.1, from coordinate 23,502,292 downwards.
CATCAGTATAATTTAAGCAATTTCAACTTTTTTTTCAAAAGTTACAGCAACTCACTGTTGGTCAAAATTTTAATAGCAAGTTCAAATGACTTGTAAGGAATCAGATTGTACTTAAACATTTAAGTCAGCAAACAAATTTACAATGTGGGTATAACATGAAGCATCAGGCTTTTACAAATCTGGAGTTTACGCCACCTGGTAGTAAATGCTGTATTAAATGGTCACAATGTACTCCCATTGTAAACAGAAAACCCCTAATAACACTTTAATATCTCTATTTTGTATTTGGTTCACTGCTTTGGCTCTGAAAAATTAATAAAGTCATGGAAAGTATGAATGACTCAAAGGAGAGTAAATAATGAAGTACAGTTTTGATTGAACTATCACTTTAAAACAAAAAGTGCATGCACCAAATAATATGTTACTATGCTGACAGTATCATTTTCAATAAAAAAGGTATTTTAAAATGTAGAAAAGAGCTTTGCTGTGATCATCAGGTGGCACTAGTACAGCTGTCGGTCACAGCTGTTGTCTGTGTTCATTACTGTATATGGGAGAGAGTCGTGAAGAGGAAGGTGACAAATCTGCAGCTGCTGGCAGAGCCCATATTAACTGATCACTTCCTCACCCTTCCTTCCTCCATCTGCTGTCTTGTCTACTTCCTCTAATGACACAGAGGATTCAACCACTGTTACAGAACTGAGATCTGCAGTCTAATGTACCATTATATCTTTATGTGTGTTATTGGTATTAGACAGTGTGTTTTCCATTGGCAATAAAATGAAAATCTAGATATATAATAATATATACTACAAAAATATTCATGTTAACATAAAAACTATTAATAGAAATATTAATGCAAACTTGTTAAAAAGCTTTTAATACAATTTTTAAAAATACATTTTACAATAAGGTTCCATTTGCTAACATTTGGTAAATATATTAGTTATTAATTATATATTAGTTAAAATGAACAAAACTATTAACCTGATAACTTTGACTGCATATATTGAACATAAACATGAAAATGCACTGTCCACAAAAAACTAAACTTTAAATGTTAAAATTTTTGTTTTAACATTTTTGTTATTTAACTTTTTTTTTTTCTTAATTTTCTTTTTTTTTTAAATAACATTAACATAATAATAACATTAACATTTGTTATGAAAATTTGTCAAATATTTATTCTTGAGGTTTAGACCTCTCTTTTAATATATAGTTAGTAATATATAGTTTGTGGGAATTAACACATATTTTACGAGTTGGCTAATTCGTACGAATTTGTACGATGTAACTCGTACAAATACATATAATTACCAGAAAAAACCCTAACCTCACTGGGGAGAAGACAAATCGTACTAAAAAGTACGAACGAGATCGTACGAATTAGCCAATTCGTCAAAGCGTTGAGTTTGTCATGATTAAATTAGAATTCAACTATGAAATATTAAAGTGAACAGTGAAATAACCTAGTGTTCCTCCTGTGGAACGGTGAGAGGAAACAAAGTTAAAGCATTTGTTACTCTTAGTCAAAGTTCATTTGAACATTGACGAATACATTATTAAAATTAAAGCTTGTCTGTTAAAATTTGTAAATGCACAGCTAACATAAACAATGAACAATTGTACTGGTATTAACAAACATTAACATAGATTAATAAATGCTATAAAGTATATTTCTTATTGTTAGTTCATGTTATTTAATGCATTAACTAATAAATATAAATGTTCCCAATGAAAACGCTTTCAGGCTGAATGTTTTATCAGCCAATTCAAAACGTGTTCTTTGTTTTCAGACACCCATTTAATGTTGGCTTTAGTCATCTCGATGGCCTGTTCCATCGCTTGTGTGCCAGAGCCGAAACCACTCGCTGCATATTCCTCTTTAAACTGCTCTAACTAGAATTGTCAAAGAGATAAATAGAGAGAGAAAGATACAACTAAATGTCAATAATTGTGTAAAATTCTTAACTATTACTAAAAACTGCAAATTGTTTAACACAATTGCATGAAATCACGTAACTGTTTTACAATGTGGATAATCCGTATGAATTAACCTTGTTTATATGTTATTCATAAATAGTTTGTATTTACACCTGTGATGCTTCGCTTCATTATTGCTTTTTCTCATAATCATATATTTTTGCAGTATAAATTTATAGGACTTTAGCTATCTTATAGATAAAATAGTTACAAAATCAGGCTAGGATGGATCAGGCTAAATTGTTAAGAAATGTTTTTAAGAGAAACCTCTTAGAATTTAATGCCACAAACCTGTTGCAGTTCAAATTTAGTAGAAAATCTCTCCACAATGTCCAGAATCAGACTTCCAAATGAGAACAATCCACCTCCAAAACTACAAAGATCACACACAAGGCATCATTAAATATACACATACATGTTATATCTGTATGTTAAATAATAGACTCCTCAGGAGAAAACGGCATACTTTTTAAATATGTATTCCCACTTGGCTCTGACAAAGTCCCAGACTAAAGGCTGTCCAATCACATTGCCTGCAATATACGAAATGACCGAAGTAGCATCCTGCTTCCTGATCATGCCTGAATCTAGACTGTATTCCAGATACCTTTATAAAACAGAAGAAATGAAACTGAATTAGTCTGAATTATACCCATAATAAACGTTAGTTAAGAAAACTAGAATAAATCACCTGTTTAACAGCCAGGGCTCTTTAGTACATGACAGAGCAAATAACAGATTCGTTGCCTCTGCGGCAGCGCTGGAGTTCTTAAATATTTCCCATCCGAAATCCCATTCCTCAACACCCCCAGAGGCGATGGCATTACAGTACACAGTCATCTTCAAATCTGGGTGAATTCTGGGTGAGAAAAAAATATAATAAGGTAGATCTTGAGCTCACAGATCTTCCCAAATAACAGGCTGTTGATAAACCGAATCAACTGGAGCACAACTGAATTAAATGAATGTAACTAAAATCAAGATAAATTGGTTTCTGCTTAATTTATTGTGCAACTAAATTTATTGTGCAACAATTTCATGTTGTCAAAACCAATACATGTGACCCAGTCTGGGAAATTCAAGCTTGAGTCTCGAAATCTAATTATGAGATTAAAAAGCATCAAAGTAGTCAAAGAGCCATAAAAAACATGAAAATAGTTCATGTGTTGATAGCTGTAAATGACAGATTTTACAATAGATCAAATTTGATTTATAATACTGAAATTTAAGTTTTTAAATATCAAAATAAATGATTTTATTGACATTACGTTTTATTATTTTGAAATACCAAAAAATACCAAAAGTTGGCTTTCAAAACATTAATTTCAATCTTTCACATGTCAATACTCAATCAATATTTAGGAAATCAGGGTTATATTTTCACACAGTGTTCTTTACATTATTTAGAATGATTTAATGAAGACAACAGAGGTTTTTCACAGACTGGGTCACATATTATTGCATCCTCATGTTGATTTGCTTTATTATTTTTCTCTTGCAGTCAGCCAAATGCTTAAATGTATATGTTGTAGTGAATAAACTAAAATGTCTTGAGTTGAATTGAATTACTAAAATGAACAAAACTGAAGTGGCTTAAATGAAATGAAGGCACAGAAACATATGGCATACGGGTTACTGTCGGGGTTCCTCATCCACTGTCTATACCACATCGTAGTGAGCTGTGAGCATCCATCCACCCCAGTTTTGCAGGCCAGTGAGATTGCATTCACTTGGTTGTATCTATACATACAAAAGTCACAAATAACTGTGTCAATAAGTTATTTCTGCAATAAATATTACAATACTCTTATTGGGTCTCCATAGATACTTATATATTTCTTAATATTATGTTTTTAATACAGTATTAGTTACAAATAAAGGTTCTATAAAAGGCCTACTGAATATTTACAATAAACTCAAACACATTTTATTAATGCGAAAGAATGAATAATTTATTTACCGGTCCATGTGTCCTGAGGGTACCCGAGTCCAGTTTGATGTAATAACTCTAAAGTGATCGAAAAGAGGTTTAACTTTCCCTCGCAGGTAAATCTAAAGTGTAAAGAAATCATTACGCTTTAGTCCTAAAGCAACACATTTGAAGATATTTAAAGTGTGTTTATTTAAATGTACAGATTACTGAACCTTCAGTGGTCCGTAGACTTCTGATCGCTCAAACATGAGGAAGAAGTATTGTACATTTTTAATAGCAGATTTCCACGGTATATAATCCCTCTCCTCTGAGAGATATTTAGTCATGCTTAGGGCCAGAGTTGTGTGGATTATGTTTGCCCTTAGGAGTATCAGACAATTATGTCATTACTTTAAACAAAATTATTTTCTATTAATCTAATATTTGCAACAGAGAGCTTATGATACCTTGCTAAATTAAATGCATCATCAATAATTTGGCCCCTGTTTAGAACTGGAATAACCTGTGAAAAACAACATTAGAAATGTTTAAATCATGGCAGATTTGTATGAATTTGTATAATGTGAATTGTACAAAAATGTACGATTCTCAGAAAATAGCAACAATAAAGCACCACCCCAACCCTAAAATCACTGGGGAGAAAGCAAATCATTAAAAATGATGTTAACACATCTCTGCTATGGGCCAAATTAATCAATTTCATTAATACATTTGAATATATATATATATATATATATATATATATATATATATAAACCTAAAGTTAACTTTGAATAATTTTGTTGTTAAAAATGGCTGAACTGGTGATTGAATTTTATTTTGTTAAGTTGCAATCTTTTTAGTAAAAAAATTAGTTATTGAAAGCGGTCTCCTTATCTTACCCTGATTACAGTGAATGGTAAGTCTAAAATATTCATTTATAATCTGAGTCTGCTTTGATTTCATGGCAAATATCAATTTAACAATTTAATTTGACTTCAACCCACAAAAGAATAGATTACAGATTGCATCTTTAAGCGTAATGCTTTATAAATACTAAACGTACTTCATTTCAAATACTCACTTTATGATCTAAACTCAATTGTGTGAGGAGATGCTCCCAGTTCTGCGAATCATAATTAACCCTGAAGTATCCTGTGACGTTCACATTGGCCAATATCCAGTCAGTATTTGTCTTCATGGGCTCATGTGCATCTGCTTTTGTAAGCAGCCAGTACTGGCCCATGTTAACGCCTTTCTTCATCCAAGTGATCGGCACAATCCATTCATAACTGCAAACAGCATATGTTTTTAAAGACGCAAAACAAAACAGTTTGCTAGTTTACCACTAAACTCGTATATAACTTGTAAACACACTTGTATTGAGATGGCGTGTCCACTTCGGCCTCAGAGTCTATCAGGAAGTGCTGCTGAGAGATACTTCCTGTTTGACTGTCGATAGTCACTACAGGATAACCCATCTGAAGAATCCAGCGATTCATAATTTCAGTTATCGAGGCCGGGAGCCGCACATTTGAATCGGCATCCACCACCTAAAATAAGTCAAACTATGCCATAAACCAGAGCAAAAGTGTTATTTATGCATAAAAACAGTACATTTACCGGAACTTACTTCTTGTAATTTTTGCCAAAGGTCTGTGTACACAGTGTTGCTGTATGCATACTCCTGCAAATAGTTCTGTGGAAGGAATGTTCAGGTGTTATTCAATTAAAAAATATATATTTGTAAATTCATCGTAAAATCACGTAAAAACCAATCAGACATACAGAAAGTCCTTTAGCGAAGACGGGTTCCGACAGAAACTCAGACAACATTCTCAGTACCATGGCCCCCTGGAACAACAAAAATTCATCGTAAACTGAAAAATATAGCAATTGTTAGACATTTACATTACAGTTATGTATAAGGCTAATAGTTTTATCCAAAGTGATTCGACAATGTATTTTTTATGAGTACTGTATGTGCAAATCCCTGGGATCAAACCTGCAGTGCACCGCTTATCTGTTTTTCCTTATTAATGTTAAATATAATCCAATTTTAATACTAAAACACTGTCATTTTATCTTCTTATATCTTATACTCAAAGTCTAGAAGCTATAAAAGCACATACTTTCAACATGAGAGTAATCTAGTTGCCTCAAGTGGATTAATAAACTTCCTTAAAAACAAAACAATACGCTTGTTGGAAAAAAACGAGGTGAATTAAAATATGGCATTGTGTCGAAACTCATTCGTTTTTGCATGCCTCGTAATAATAAGATAACATGACAGCATTTTGATATTAAATTATTCATTTGATTTAAGCTAAAGAAAAGAAAGTCATATTCATCTGAGATGACATGAAGATCACTACATTATGAGAGAATTTTCATATTCGGATAAATGGTGTCACTTAATGTTATCTTTGGTAAATGTTAACCTTGCTATAGGTGATGGCATCAAACAGTCCATTAATATGATCAGGTGTGACGACTTCATCCTCTCGTGACGACAGCGGATGGGAGGAAACCAGAGCATCGACTGCAAAAACCCCTTGAAGTTCATGAAGCACCATCAGATCTTTCTGCAGGAGATGAAGAATGGCTGTGGTAAGAATGATTGTCTAAACCCTGCTCCTGTGATTACATCATTCACAACTAGCTACATTACAAAAAAGAAATCAAAAAGCCTTACAATATTCCAGGAAGGTTCTGCATAATCAGCTCCAAGATATGAAACATACGTGGCAAATCCTTCATTGAGCCACAGATTGTTCCACCATCTCATGGTCACGAGGTTCCCAAACCACTGCGAACAAGTCATTTGTTATCATTTTAAAATCTACAATGTGAAAGAAAATAATACAATATAACAGGGAGACTCGTACCATGTGTGCAAGCTCATGTGAGATCACAGTTGCCACCCATCGTCTGTTACTGCTGGAGGACACGCTGGGATTGTTGAGGAGAGAAATCTCTCTGTATGTGATCAGACCCCAGTTTTCCATAGCACCAGCATTAAAATCAGGAAGAGCGATTTGGTCTACGGAGTGGAAAGTACATTCAAGTTTTCATGGATTGTAATATTTAACAGACTGAAGCACAGTGTTTGCAATGGGCTTGTTAAAACTCACTCACCTGATTTGGATAAGGGGTATTTGGTGTTGTAATATTTTTCAAAAAACTTCAATATTGGGAATGTCAGATTTAGGGCGTAATCTCCTTGCCCGGATTCAATGGCTTCTCTCCGTGCCCAGATTCTGATCTAAAAAAACAACAACAGCTTAATTCAAACTAATGCTTATTTATAATCGGTTACCTTGTAAGACAAAGGTAAGACCAGGAGTCATTAAGTCAAACGTCTATTTGCATATATCTATTTACATATACATTTTCTCTATTATTTGTTTTGTTTGTTGGTTTTAAATCTGTTTAAGGTTAGTACATTTTAGATTTTAGGTTAAGGTCCAATTTATTATATTTGTATAAAGTTACAGGGTAAAAAGTGAATACAATACAATACAATACACTCTCACAAAAGATGTGTAAAATTATCTTTATAGTTTTCCTGGACGATAAAAGTGAAGGATTCAAAAAGGAATTCAGTAAAAGATTTTTGCAGCCAATTCTTCAAAATAAGTGCCTACACAAAAATAAACTTATAATAACTTTTAGAAAATGTTTAGCCAAAGTTCTGAAAACAATAACATGGTTTTAAAGCAAGAGCAAGAGAAAGATATAATAATAATTAGCTACCAAAATATCCGCCTCTGGTGGTGATTGTATGTTTGTAAATTCACTGACGACAAAAGCCAACAGATATGTCGACATTTTTGCAGTTGGCTCAAATCTGGTTTGTAAAACCTCTTGATTTCCAATGGTGATGGTTTCTGTGCCTGAAAAAACATAAAGTGCAGAAATGATCATGTCAAAATCTGTTTTTTCATTTACTTTTAAAAAAGCAGCAACTGGAAGCACTGAAAGAAATAAAGACTAAACAAAGAATATACTATGCTTTAACATATAATAAGAGATCAGGATCTAAACTATCATATTATTGTTAAGATATAGTAAGATATGATAATCAAAATTGCATTTATACTTGTGTTAAAATTTGGTTAGTAAACTAGAAGACCACTGACCCAGCTCCATGCCGTTAGACAGGGCCACCGTTTCAGGAGGGTGGAGGAGAGTTATGTGGAAGACAGCCTTCATTGCTGGTTCATCAAAGCAAGGGAAAGCTTTCCTCGCATCAGTGGGCTGCATTTGTGTTGTAGCAAGAACTCTGCCGAAACAAGAAAAAGATCTCTGTTACAGCTGGTAAACTCAGTGCTTCTGTTGACCTGCCCAAGATGGCTGCCGTCTTTCGGCCTAGCTTTTGCTGACACCTAGTGGTGAGAAACAGTTGCTGCGTTCGGATTTACGAAATTCCCCACCTCAAACACGAAATAACGTCTGCATTAAGTTCCATTTAAAAGACTAAACATTAAACATCAATGTTGCTACTAACATTAAAGCATTTAAAGTATTTGGCAATAATAAAAACATCGTTATGGATGTCATTTCCGGGTTGAGGTGGGAAATATACTAAATCCGAGATGTCTGGAGCAGCATTACAGTCGGCAGTGATTTATTTATTATGCAAAGTGTCAAGAGGTTACTTACTTAAAAATGAATGGTTGGATTTACGTGAGTTTTGTCCCAAATCACATGCTATTCACTATGCATGTAAATTCTGCAGATTCGTATCAATGAAAATCAAAGTGTATTGTACTTTTATTGTTTTGCCTAAAATGAGCTCAGTCATTATCATCTGCATCTGCAGCATTGGAACAATATTTAAGAACCCTGTCAAAAACTAAAAATAAAAAACTGGAATTTTGTTAGGTTTGCTTAATAAATATAATTTATTATAAAACATTTGTGCTTTTCCTGTGAATATTTAGTATTCATTAATATACATATTTTATTCTGTAATATGTTAAATATGCGAATATGTGTAATATTTATTTTTACTTTTATTATTTATTTATTTTTGTCATTTCTTACTTTTAAACTGGTTATTATAAATAGCAAACAATAAACCATATTTTGTTTTATATAAATGAAAAAAAGTTTAAAATCATCTCTGAGGCCCCGCCTCCCGTCTGCCGCGTAAGCAAAACTAAGACGGTTTAGTCAAGTGCATGGAAGTGTCCAAAGGTGTGGACAAAGGTTTTTTTCTATTAAATTGTATCTATTAAATTTACATTATTTTTACTACAAAATGGCATAGAATAGGACATAATTATGCTATTTGATTTATTCGGATTTATTCCGAAAATATAAAGTATGGAGTCACAGTTTTGCTTATGTAGAGAAAGAGAGGCGTGGCTTCGCGGTTGCCGAGACAATACGCTTCAGTTTGATGGTGACTGAAGTCATGCTGGACAAAACGGGTAAAAATTACATAAAAATACTGTGTACAAATTTTAATGTTTAATGTAATTTAGCAGAAAATTTCAATATGCATGTGAGAAAATGGTCTACAGCTTCTAACGAGATTTCTCGCTATGGACACTATTCTGTCTTATAAGGCAACGTGAGGAGCCACCAAATTAAAATTTCAGTAACCTTGTGTTTGTTTATCAACATCTAATTACATTATTATGTACTTTTGTTAGTACATCATAGGAGCATAAACATACAGGTCACATGACAATATAAACATGGTGCATGTTGTATGTCTGAAATATACATAATAAATATATAAAAATTAGGTCTACATTTAAATGAATAGGTACTTACTCAAATGCTTGTTTTGGAAAATAACTACATCGTCTTACTTTTTGACCCCATTTTCAATGTATTCGCTCCTGTAAAATCCTCCTAGGTTATCCGACAGCTCTCCTCTGAACTCTGTGTACAGCCAATAGGATTTCCCAACTTGTAGTTTATCTTCCAGATGAATGACCATAAACTGTTTTTGCATCTGAAGCCAGGTTTTTAGGATAGCCGGAGCGACCGCGCCTCCCATGCCTGTCAACTTTGCGTGGTGCATCTGCGGCGTCGAGGTGTAGTTGAGTTGACTGGAATGAATAAGGATCAGGTCTGTCTCCTTGAGACAGGTGAATGCCACTCCAGAGCTCCCAGTGAATATATACATGCCTCGCTCGTCCATCTCTAACCGAGGCCAAAGAGTCACATTGTAATACTGTGGGGATAGCGTATCTGGCAGTCTGTATTTGTCCCAGAGTTCGTTTGATGGTGGTGACGTGCCGTAAGGTGCTTCCGTCGACACCACGCCGGTCTCATCCGTGGAACTTTGCTTATTTTTGTTTCTCTCTTGAGTGTAAACCACCGACAAAACAAGAATGGAAACCACAGCGGTGATGCCTAACCCAAAAAAGATAAACCCTAGGGTTTTACTGATGAAAAATCCTTTCCCCATGAAGTCTCTGGAGGTGTTCGACTCTGTTTAGACACTGAGAAGAACAATACAGGAGTTGATGAGTGACGGACGGACAGAGTCAGGATAGGATCAAGTCTCTCAAACAGTCCTGAAGAGTGAAATTAAATAGTGTTGACTTGATGAATCATGCTGTGGTTGTAACACTGCAACTTCTGTTAAAGAGTTACCCAAGCCCCAAATGTTTTCTTTTTTTTATCACAAAACAATGTAAAATATGTCTTCATTCTCTGCATTCTTTGTTTTTTTCTATGATCACAAAACTTACCAGTGATATTATTTTTGATAACTCCAGTTACAAACTCTTATTTCTTTAAACGTTCCTCCGTTTTGCCTCTTTCATTTCCCACTTATGATTACAGTAGTAGATGACTTAATAAAATAACAGTGCTGATGTAGGCGTTGTGTGCATGACTTTTAGCATGTCGTCATGGTGTTGCATGAATAAGCTTCACAAGAAAAGCAAACTAAAAATATATACTGACTTAGTCCACAGTGATGATGATGCATGGGATAAAATTTGTATTTATTCGCATATTATTCACAAAACATTAACAGATAAAAAAAGTATATGTATCAAAACATGTTTAAAATTTGTACTTTTGTTGTTGTTGATTGTACAATATCTACTTGTCCAGTATATAAGCAAATGAAATATTCAGTCATAGTAACAACATAAAGAAAGAACATCATTACAGTATACACAAACGAAATCGAAAGTTTCCTTGCTCCTTTGGTACAGAATTGTCGGACAGTTTTGCATAGTCTTCTAGGTTGCAGGTTTAAAGTTCAGAGGATGTCCCATAGGAAAGAAAAACAGAAATGAGATCTCTTTAATATCTCAGTATTTTCATCTGAGATGGATCATGAACCACCACTGTTGTGTCCTTAAGAAAAGGATGCCAAGTTGCTTCAGGAGAATTGTCATGTGTTTGCATTTGCCTTGAATAAAAATATTTGATAAATTGTTATTAGCATTCGTTGGTTTGTCTTTCGCTCCAGTTACAGGATAAATTCCTGTCGTCATTTATTCACTCTCATGTCAATACACGAGAATATTCTCTAGAACGTCCTCCATTGGTATCCATTGGTTGGTACAAACAACATAAGAGTGAGTAAATAATGAATTTTTCATTTTAAGCGTCCTATTGTATCCCTTGAATTTAAGTGTATCGAGCAGAAATCCCATTGAACAAACTCTTGGCTCACGCCACACAGATGAGATGTTTATGCCGATTCTGAGATGAACCACCGCAGCACTGGTTCCTTGTTCTCCGCCAGCCATTTAATCTTGGCTGTTGTCTTTTCAATGGCCTGCTGCAGCGCTTGAGTTCCCGAGCCAAACCCAGTCTCAGCTTTGTCCTTCTGGAACCGTTTCAGCTGAAAAACCGGAGACAGACGGCATGTCAAGTAGGGTCCCTATACAGTATACCGTAACTCACAATAACTGCGATATTAAAAACCATGAAAATCAATATTGTGTTAATTCTACATACGTGATAATATCATAAATATCATAAAAGCACCCATTCAAAATTTTGTCTTAGGAGTAACAATAGGTACAAATTCTCTCTCTCACTGCCTCCCTACGTTTGTATTTTAAGTGTGATTCATTGGCCAAAAAAGAGAAAATAGAAAATAAACTAAATTAAAGATAAATGTGACTGATAGCATTATTGATTTATTAAAGCTGCGTGCACACCGCCAACATAGCAGCGGCAGAACGCCATGATCTTGTTTTTTTACTAAAGCTCGGATAACATGAGAAACAGCGATTGTTGGCGACCGAATGTGGGCGTGTGCAGTGCAACCAACTTAAAAAACAAACAGGGCTTGGCTTCCTTGCTGTCTTCATTTTGACCTTGGGTTCAAAGGTTAAAAGTGTACCTGACTGAGCTCAAATGGTGTGCAGAATCGGCTAGTGATGTCACTGATCAGTCTGGAGAAAGTGAACGATCCAGTGCCGTACCTGGGGAGGAAAACAACATTAATAGTATTTTCACACATTCCTCTCTGTCTTTCTCTCTCTGTGTGTTTTGGCATACTCACACTTTAAAGAAATAGTCCCAGTTTGCTCGGACAAAATCCCATGCTAACGGTTGGCCGATAATGTTACTGGCAATGTACCCAATTGTGGAAGTCGCATCTTGCTTACGAATCTTTTCTGGGTTCATAGTGTATTCCAGATACCTTGAATAAACAAAAAAACAACATACTTTACATCTTCCAAGCAATTCCTCAATCTACAGCGAACCATTACATTTCATGAATGTGTGTTTGCTGTACCTGTTGAGTAACCAGGGCACTTTAGTACAGGCCAGAGAGGATCTCAGTTTCACGGCTTCTGCTGCAACCGTGGCGTTCTGGAACATCTTCCAGCCGAAATCCCATTCCTCAGCCCCGCCCGCAGCGATGGCATTACAGTACACCGTGGACCTCAGGTTAGGATGAATCCTGTTGAGACACCGGATGTGAATGTATTTATTCAGCAGGATATGAGTCAGCAGTGATCTGGCATTTTTGGACATTTAGCATGTATTGATATCCCTGTTGTCAAGATGAACCTTGACAACGTCACAGGGTAATACAAAAGAAATGAGATTGCCAAATACATGGATTGCAATTTACAGTGAAGAAATTTCATTTCCTCTGACATGCACTTACGTGTTAGTACGAGGGTTCTGCATCCATTTTCTGAACCAGCTCTTTGTTAGTTCTCTACAACCCTCCACGCCAGTACTGCAGGCCAGAGACAACGCGATGATCTGTGTGAACCTGACGATTACAATTTAGTGTATTATCAATCACAACTTCACATCAATAAGAGTCTAAGAGAAAAATTGTGATTTAAAAGACGTCTTTACTGGTCGGTGTGGCCAGATGGTACCGAGGTCCAGTTTGAGGTGATAGTCTCGAAATGTTTAAACAGAGGTTTGACTTGTTTCTTGAGATATGCCTGAAAGAAATCCATATATTATCCATGTTCTGGTTCGCATGTGAATGTTAAGATGAGATTTGACCAACCTGCATGGCCCCATAAACTTCACTACGGTCGAACAGTTGGAAAAAGTAGTTTAGATTTCTCAAAGCCGCCTCCCATGGAATGTATTCCCGCTCACGCAAGAGATATTTAGTCGTTCTCAGGGCGTGTGTTATGTTTATAATGGATGCTCTGGAAAAATACAACCCGAAATCTTTACAAGGAACAAATAAATTCATGAACCGACCACTAACCTGGACATTCATCCCAATACAATCTCACCTGGCTAGATTGAATGCATCATCCAAAAGTTGAGCTCTGTTCACCACTGGTATCACCTGTGCAGAATCAGATGCATTTCTTTATGGATTTGGATTTGCAGTTCGTTGCTTTGATTGAAAGTTTTAACCCTGTGTTGGTACCTGATGGTTTGACTCAAGCTGACTGAGAAGACGCTCCCAGTTCTCAAGGTCGTAGTTCACTCTGAAATATCCCGACACGTGAAGGTTAGCCAGCACCCACTCGCCTTTGCTGACTTTCATGGGTTTGTGTATGGCTTTAAATGAGTGAATAAATAGGTGGGTTTTACAGTAAATATCTATACCAAAAAAGAATGTAAAGGCAATATCAAGACATTTTATGTAAATATGAGGTATTCATTTTTTACCAATCTCACAGCTTTTACTTATAACTATAAAAACAGTGATATTTATTGCATATAAAATACAGAAACAATGACTAATAAGCTTTGAGATTTACTTAAACTTGATATATATGTTTTGACAGAAACTTTATACTGAGCCAAACACTGTCAAGAACACAAAATCAATAAAAGTGTTGTTAAAAAGGGTTTTCTCAAGCCAAAATAGTTTTGCAAGCTTCACTCCCCAAGTAAGAAACAAATGCATTTTCCAAACTTTTAAGATTTCATGCACATGCAACCCCCTGTGGTATTAAGACTAATATTTGACTCTTTGCCTACTACAGACTGGCCGGATGCCGGATGTGGCCCGTAACTGAAGAAACTGAACGACCTGTGATTTTACCGGCTGAGCTGCAGCACATTAAACCTGTAAAAACAACTTGAGGTCGGCGTAAAGTTTAAAGACACTTTGGAGAATCGACTGAATGTACCTGATTTCTGTAGAAGCCACAGTTGATCTTGCACTTGGCCGTTCTTCATCCATTTGATCGGCACAAGCCATTCATAACTGAAGTTTAGCAAAAGGCAATTAGACTCATATTAAAGGTTTTTAAAAATATGTGATGATTTGGAACATACTTAAATTCAGATTTGCGATCCACCACCGCCTGCGGCTCCATCAGAAAGTGCTTTTGGCTCACGTTCCCCGTCCGAGTATCAATGGTGACGACCGGGAAACCCATCTGTAGTATCCAGCGATTCATGATGTCATGAACATTTTGTGGTAGTTTCACACCTGGAGTTTGGTCAACTGCCTGGTTTAGACATTTTTTACAAAAGCCTCATGAAAATGAGCTCATCACACATTTCCAGCACGTCTTATGCTTTGCTGTAGATGTACCAACGTACCTTTTGAAGATGGTCCCAAAGATCAGAATGCACAGAGCTTCCAAAAGCAAACTGCTTGAGATAATTCTTTAGGAGGGGAACAAGGTAAATGGTTCAGTCTGGTCAAAAAAATACATAAAATACAACTCTTGAATATGTTGATATATGAGACAACAGTGAGACTTACACTAAGTCCCTTGGCAAACACGGGCTCCGTCAGGAACTCCGAGAGCATTCGAAGAACCGCAGCTCCCTGTAATGTGAAACACATGTAAGGCATTTATCTAAAGATTATTTATCTTTGACTGGACAGAAACGACTCCACTTGCTTTATGACTTTCTCTGCTTCATTACTTCTCTAGAATCCAAATAGCAACGAAAATAAAGCACCTTAGAAACGGCAAAGCTCAGGCAACCACTCAAAACTTGAACATACATTTTCAGAAAACCTAAAGTATTCCTTTAAGTGTTATTAATTGCTCTATTATGGCACATCAAGACTCTTTGTACCTTGCTGTAGGATATGGTGTTAAACATTTCGCTAATTTCCGAAGGCGTGTTAACCTCTTCTTCCTTTCGAGAGAGGGGATGAGAGGATGTCAGACTGTCCACAGAAAACGCTCTTTGCAGGTCATACAGAATGATCTGGTCTTTCTGGCGAGAAGTAGAGTAGATCATGATTTACATTATGTTGATGAGCAAAACAGATATGTGAATCTGGCCAAGAACCGACCAGTTAGACATGATTTGTTAGTGCTACAGGGGTTTAAACATTTTGATGTACCTATATAAGAACCCTGACTCTTCTGCAGGACCAAAACATTTATTTTTTCTAAAAGTGTAAAACTTTTTCTTTGTTTTGGCTGTTCATTTACTGCGTTTTGGGGACCTAAAAAATGCAAAAATGGCTTCAAATTGTTTAAAAAATGCTTCAGGTTTCAAAGTACAAGTTTTAACAAATAATTTCATTATTATATTTCTGTAAACTTCAAAAACATAACTTTTTGTGAAAACGGTGATGTCACACGCATTACGTAATATTTACGTAACACGCATCAGTCAATAAGGCACAAAGTGTTTCTTTATAAACATGAGAAACTGGTTAGCGGGTGAGTGAACGTTTCACAAAAATCATCTTACAATGTTCCAGGTGGGCTCTGCGTTATCAGCGCCCAGATACTCCACGTATGATGCGAACCCCTCGTTCAACCAGAGGTCATTCCACCATTTCAGCGTCACAAGGTTTCCAAACCACTGGAAAACATCAATCGCATGACACATTTACACATTTCAGAATATTTGCTTGCGTAACGCGATTGTTTATGCCATTAAAGTCCTAACTGGGCCGTGTCGTACCATGTGAGCCAGTTCATGAGAAACTACAGTTACAATCCTCTGCTTGTTGCCGTTGGCAGACGTCTGGGCATCATAGAGAAGAGCCGTCTCTCTGTATGTGACAAGACCCCAGTTTTCCATGGCTCCAGAGTTGAAGTCAGGCAATGCAATCTGGTCTTGAAACGTAGAGGAAATTTGAGAACTAGACAAATTACTGTACTTTAAAAGGGAATGTGCTTTAAGGGATTCATTTGTTCATACCTGACTTGGAAAGTGGATAACTGGTGTTGTAATACTTCTCAAAGAACTCCAGTATTGGCTGTGTGATGGTAAGCGCGTAGTTTCCTTGTCCCTGTTCGATGGCTTTTTTCCGTGCCCATATTCTGACCTTTGATAAGACGAAGATAATCGTTATGAAACAAATGCTAATCATTTATGTCTGTCCCATAAGTTTAAATCTGTAAGTTTATGTGGTACTACCAAAACACCCTTGTTGTCTTTGGCACTGACGTATGTAAAATCACTGACAAGGAACGCGACAAGATACGTTGACATCCTTTTTGTGGGTTCAAATATTGTCTTGGTAACTGCTGTTCCATCAATATTCAGATTTTCTGTCACTAAAAAAACAAGATGTCAGTATTAAAAAATGTTGTTAACAACAAAGCTACAGTATGAACTATAACTTGAATATTATTTTAAACTATTGCAAATGGGAAGTTAAAAAAAAACACACAAGAGAAGATATTTCATGTACTTGCTTAATAACTCATTTTTGTTTTAATCAACCTGGTAACAATCTGAAATTGAAGCTGATGGCAGTTGAAGAAATAATTGTAAGGAAAACAAGCTGAATCAAAGTTGGAATAAAAAGGAACTGCTAAATGACACATAACCAACAGACAACCATGACTAAGAAACCACATAAGAAACTGCAAGAACTGCAGGAGAAAATGCAAACGTTGCTCTTTAAATAGGAACTCACAGGTGGTGGAAGAATTGAATTCAGACATTTTTGACATTTGTCAGTATTTATCAATCATTGATAATAAATGCTGCTGTTATAGTCACAGCTATGAGGGTTGTCTTACTACGGTCTTGGCTGTTTGACAGTGCAATAGTTCCACGGTCATGAATGAGCGTGATATAAAACACTGCTTTCATGGCGGGTTCGTCGAAACACGGGAAAGCTTTTCTAGCGTAGGTGGCCTGCATTTGAGTAATGGCAATAATTCTGAAAAACAGGAAAGCAATTTAATATTAAGTCATTTGAATAATTTATAAAATTAGAACTAAGAAAGAAACAATATCTAAGAAATGTTTTCAATATTATACAGTGGCCCCAAAAAGCATTTGGACACTTAAAACCTAAAATTAATAAAATATTGCATAAAATAATAACTTAATAAACCTTCTGCACAAGTGTACTCAAACCAACGTATGTATTTGCTAAAAATCACTTTGACATTCGTTTTTTATAACAACTGTTGACAAAAAGGCTAAAAAAAGTGAAGGTATTTTAAGTTGCAATTTGTAATAAAAACAAAAACAAAAATTGAGTAAATGCACTTTGTAATATGCAGTTTTATGTTTCAAACAGAGATGGCAATAGAGAGTCGACAGTTATGAATAGCAGCTTTAGAAAAAATGGTCTAAAATAATTGGTTTGCATATTATTGGATATATATTTGCATATATCTTGGTTTGATATTTTGTTCCTAATATGATCAAATTCATATATTTTCACATGGCTAGCATATTTTACAGCCACTATATTTCCTCTGCTTCTATAAGCAACTTTTTACTTTTTGGTGCCGTCTTCCATATATTCGCTCCTGTAGAAACCTTCCAGATCATCGGCAAGCTCTCCTCGAAACTCTGTATACAGCCAGTAGGACTTCCCGGGTCTTAATTTTCCATCCAGCTGAATCACCAAATAATGCGTTTCTGTCTGAAACCAAGTTGTTTTAATGGCTGGAGCTGTTTCGCCACCCATCCCCATTAGCTTTACGTGATGCCCATTGAACAGAGTCAAGTTCAGTTTGTTGGAGTGAATTAATATCAAGTCTGTCATTTTCACACAAGTAAACATCACTCCAGAATTCCCAGTAAAAACATACATTCCGCTGGTGTCCATCACCAAACGGGGCCAAAGAGTCACATTGTAGTACTGTGGAGACAATGTATCAGGCAGTCTGTATTTGTCCCACGGTTCATTCGAAGGCTTCGGGGTGGGAGGTACTGCAGATGTGGTAACGTTCATGAAATTTGCTGCATTTTTGGACTTTTCTCGATTATAAACGATGGATAATGCAATGATGGTCACCAAGGCTATTGCGGCCAATATCACGGCTGCCGTGGCCTGATTTTTGCTGATGTAATATCCTTTCGCCATGTCCGGCTGTGAAGTGGTCTGTGCGATCGTTTAGTTTTTTGGCTGTTGCTGGCATGGCATTGCTTTCAACAAAAACAAACAGATGGCTTCCATCTTCTGTGACAGTCGTCTACATACCTAGAAGAAGCAAAGAGGTTGTGATTTAGTTTACAGTATGTAGGGCAGTTGCCACCAGCTTAGTTCCTAAAACAAAACTAATAAAACTATTTTGTGTAAAAAGTACTATTTATATAATTTAAAAGTATTTTAATTTCAATTTAATTATTCTTTTATTTTTATTAAATATATGACTTAAAATACACCTCTCTCTGGAATACTCAATTCTGATTGGTCAGCCGCGCCTTAGGGCAACAATGTTCATTCTTGCATTCAAACCTAATGACTAAACATCACTGACATCCGTGTAGTTGTATCATAAAATGTCACTGGTGATTTATCAACAAGCAACTGGACCATATTGAAGAACCCAAACGCTTTTTACTTTTTCTGGGATATACTTTTTTCTGTCTGTACAGAACATGACAGAAAAAGCACAGCCCCTCTTACCTTACTGCTTCCGTTTGCCCTAAAACGTTTTGTTTTGTATACATATGACTTTTAACCACTACGCTGTAAAAGCCACACATTTTATAATGAAAATGTTCCCGTTCATTATGTGCTTTTCTTTCGCAGGTGCTTCCTCTTCGTTTGCATGTACAGCTGCTGTCATTTACCTCCTTCCTGTTGTCATGTCATGTGAGCGCAAACAACTAAACACACACATGCATACAGTTTAACACATACTGTAATATTGGGCCTTTGTAGATCGAGCCTGTCAGATAAAACTTATGATTATGATTTTGCAAGTTGGCTGTGTAATTGTAGTGACTCTAAATATCAATCTATACTGAGAATATCAAAGCCCTTTTTTTAATGATTGTTGTGTATATTTAGAGACATTTTTCAGATTACAGCTGGATATTTTGATGGATATTTACATCATAAATGTATATGATTTAGGGTTTGCTTGTATTGCTTGTATTTCTTATTGATAAGAATGAACTGTTTTTGTTAGGAGATGTATGTGAAAGTTCAACTTGCAGATGTTTTGGCTGTAAAAAAAGGACTGTAGTGGTCCCATAAGGGGGCAGTGAAAATGTAATCATCATTACACTAACAAGCTTCTCTATAAAAAAAATATAAAATCATTTCACAACTTTCATTACACAACATATGGAAAAATAGAAGTAAAGATGAGATCACTGTAATTGTTAAAAATAATACCTTGGAAACACATTTGAAAATGTAGATGTATATGCATATATTTTTAAAGTATGCATAGTATACTCTCAAAATTCACTGGTTTACTGGTCTGCATGATTTGTTTGAATCAATATATGCATTCTACAAATGCTGTATAAATAAAAATGACAGGACTATCAATAATAATATATTCCTATATGTTTGATCCCCATCACGGGATCATAGTTTGGCAGTGTTCACACCAGACATTTTAACCAGCAAAACATCCTCAAAAACATATTTACCAGTAAAGTCATCTTGACCAAGTTGGTCCATCATATACCACAAATGAAAACCAGACTAGCCTAAACCAGCATAAAAAATATATGCTCCAAACTTGCCAAAGCCATGGCAATTGCATTTACATGCTTTTAAACTTTGTAGTATCCAGGCCAGTAACATCCTCTCACCTTATGGCTAAAACATAACTTTCCTTACACAAAATGTTGTTAACAGATGAACATTTGGTCTTGCACAATCTGGTTTGATCTGTTTGGCAGCAAACAATCTAAAGCGAATCTGGAACCTGGAGTCTCCACCTGGAACTCATCTGAGGTTCAGAAAAATACACAAACAAGTTCTCTTTGACCCTCAAAACAGCTACATCATCGTCCAGACCCCTACAAAAGAAAGCTTTTCCTGATCTCATCCGTTGACCGCATGCTAAATCATTCCAGAAGCTCAGGAAAAACGCAGAAATCTTTCACCTTTTGTGAAAAATCTTTCTCTGTGATCTTTTAAGAAAATACATTTTTAAATAAAGGTTACACATGCTCAACAAAGCTGAAAGTATAAGAGTATGCATGCATTTACCAGGTCTCCGTAGGGATTGACAGAAGCAGAAGATTGTGTGTAGATGATGAGGATGATGGGAAACTCTCTCTCTCTCTCTCTCTCTCTCTCTCTCTCTCTCTCTCTTTCCATTTGGGAGGAGGGGCGATCCAAAGCCTGCTCAGGTTTTCTTACACACATACACGCCCACCCAGACACAAACACAAGTTATTTTCTCTGTAACTTTTGTCAGGAGAATAAGAGGATCATCCAGAAATAAAGAGTAACAGTTTTGTCTCAGATGTTTCTCCTTTCAAATATCAAAGTCTTACCATTGCTGACATACAATTAAACTTGAGCTAAATATGTGCTTATAATGTATACGTATGTTTGCTGAGAAATAATCAGTCAGAAATTGCATACAAGCATATTTAATTCTATAATTAAATATTGAATTTCTAGTAAATAAACAGTACATTTTCTTCTTTTTAACATTTCCAATCCCAGAAATCTTCTACAGTTTGCTCTTCACATGTGATATGCAAGTATCTTGCCAGCAGGATATTACTAAACAATTTCAGGTGAGATTCAGGGCTAGAGGCATAGGGACCACCAAACAGTAAAGATCATATTAGTAAATGATTCAAACAAGTTGCGATGTCAGAGAATTTTCAGATTTTTGTACCGCAAAACAAGACAAGAAAAATACTATTAAACACTGTTGAAAACTATCTCCTTCTTAAAATAATTAAAATAACTTAACTTAAATGTTTTCTCATTGAGTCTGATCTCACAAGAATTCATACATACTTTACAAGTTGGCTAATTCGTACGAATTATACGTACGATTAGTAGGGAAAAAAGCAACGATGAAGGCCTCCCCTAACCCTAACGTCACTGGAGAGAAGACAAATCTTACTAAAAACGTATAAATGAGATTGTATGAATTTGTACGAATTGTCGTGTGCGATTTCGAGGGAAAAGCCAGTTTGACATCACTTGACGAAGTTTTGCGTTCTTTTATACATATGTTGTTAACACTAGCCGTAAATCTTCTGTGAATTTCTGAGAATTCACAACAATTACATTTAATTTCCAAAGTGGTCGTCTCTGAACTGCCCTAAATCAATATCATTTTGTGTATAAAAATGAAAAATGGCTGTAAATATTACACAAGAAATATGCTGACTTTGACTAACTTTGAAAGTATTCTTTCAGTCCCACAGAAGAATTTCACCACCGTCAGGAAAATTTTGAACATTTTTCGTCTCTGTGGTTCGTGGTGGTTAAGTTTGAATACCCTGGCCTCAAACACACATGAATCTCATTTCCTGTGTGAAAATGAATGCAAGATGGTCATTTGGACCTCAGTGCACTCAACTCTCTTTGTCTCTTTGAAGCTTTTCTCTGTGTTTAAATAATTATTGACTGTTACACAAAGTTGGCACTGTGTCTGTAATGGTCTATTATGTAACCTCTTACCGAGTGACTTTAGTCTGGAGGTTTAACTCGGTGAGATATGGCTTCATGCATCCCAGAAGTGTTTTTGGCAGAGGTCGTGGTAGGTCAGTGAGTGATTTTGGAGGCTCTTGGGAGGAACGTTACTACTGATTGTCAAGATCGTGAACCTACAGACCTGTCTGAATGAGACGGTGAACATCTGTTCCTAATTCCCATTGTTTTACTCTCTATTTTAAAGGTTTTGGATAGTGGCACTGACTGAATTATTCTCTATAAGCACTAAGCTTACTGAACAGCCTTTTCATTATTAATTATGATTTGCAGATGAGCCATATTATGTTGTGAAGTGTGGAATATAATAACTTGCTTATCTTTTAAAAATATATCAATACCTCCCTTAGTTTGTAATACAGATAATCTTTTCTCGGCTCCTTTGCAGTACTATCTGCATCCATATTGTATGCGGCTAGGATAGGAAAGGTAGAATAGGATAGGATAGAATAGAATAGGATAGGATAGGATAGGATAGGATAGGATAGGATAGGATAGGATAGGTACTTCCTCATGTTGAATGCATTAGCATGTGCTGTGAAATGTCATTTTTAATCCAAAACCATGACATTAGGTTGAATTGTGGGAGAAGCCTTGTATTGGATTTATAACCCCATCAGTATTATGTTATTAATAATATGTCTTGTGCTGAGATGATAAAAATGTGCTATAGTATATATAAGCGTAGCTGTGTAAGTTATCTGGTGGTCAAATATTGCTTAACATGAGCAATAATTCATTGTGACACTGACCACTTGCAACTTCCAAGATAGCAACTGTAGGATCCAAAATATTTGTTAAAAAAACATTTGAAAAATAGAAACTATTCTAGGAATAGTTCATCCATCATGTATTGTACTAAAATGTAAAAAATGTTTTAAACATTTTTTTGGCTTAAATATATTTTGTGTTCCACAAAAAAAAGAAGTTGAATCTTTTTGTTTTGGGTTGAACTGTTTCTTTAAAGTCATAACCATAATGGTTTTGCATAAAATGTTAAAAAATACTTTAAATCACATTATTCCAATTTTCATCAAAATAAAAGTTACAATACACACTTTAAATATATAAATAGTAAACTTATAGTTGACATACCTGTATGGCTTTTTTCTTCTGTCAGCATAAATTAAGATATATCAAGAAATGTTTCAGTGATTTTGTGTCCATATAATGAAAGTCTTGAAAAAATGAACTCACCATTTAAGTCCACATTCATGCACATGAATCCTACTGTATTTTGGTCTCATGGCTCCATCTGCTGGTCAGATTTTAAATCGACTAAAAGATTTGGTCAGCTCTGTTTAAAAAGAGAAAAAACACAGAAAAGTAGGTAGGTAAACTATAATTTTGCCATTTAAAACTCACTTATTAGGAAATAATGTGACAACATGCCCAGACCTTACAGTAATGAAAAATCAATCCTCGTCAGGATAACATAGTTCAACCCAAAACAGTAACTAATGACTACAGGGTCATTGGGATAACAACTAACCCTGGTTCCATAAACTTTAAAGGGATAGTTTACCCCCCACCCCCCAAAAAAATCTGCTATCATTTATTCACCCTCCTTATTCATAACCTATATGGCTTTTTCTTATGTGAATTTTTTTGGGGGGGTGTCTTGTGTTTATACAGTGGAAGTCAATGGGCTTCAATGTTTTTTTGGTTACCAACGTTTCTCAAAATATCTTCTTTTGTGATAAAAATTATTACAAATTATTGCCACAATCATACTTAACCAGCAGATATATCCTGTAAATGATAAATCTACAGGCTTATTTCCTGGAAAGTAGAATAAGGAGCATATGTACACACCCCATAAGCATATAAAAAGACTTATTAAAAGGCATTTCATAATACGCTCTTTATGTGGGTCAGCTGATAACCTTTCAGACATGTTTTGATTACGTGGCTGTCTGTGGCTCTTCATCATTTTCATCACTCCTTTCCCATCTAATCCCGGATTCCATTCCTCCTGAAAAACAAACAGCCATTCATTAGCATGTGTGACCTGCCGGTGGTAAACAGGTTTATTTCCACCCGAGTGCAGTGAGAGAATGAAACCAACAAGAGGCGCTCGAGGTAGGTGGGCCGCGCGCCGCCTTTATGAGGATGGCATACAAATGAAAGGACAGTCAAAACATTCAGTGGGTGGAAAGGGGCGGCGGAGATCGGAAGGGCATGTTGGTACAGTTTGTGCTTTTTGAAGGCTCGACTCGCTGCACTTGTAGTCCTGGGTGGTCATGGCTGTGCAGTTCATTGTTTAATGCGTGTATGTGTGTTCTCTCCCTATAATTTTCCAAATGTGAGAGAGGCGCAAGTGTGTGTGCCAGAATCGGCATTAACACAGATCTTTTGTGTCGTCTTCTTTGGGCCAGAAGGGATCTGTAATTGTGGCAATAATCAAGACTGTCACAGATTATACTTTAGCAAAAAGGCTTCGCTTGTTTTATTAGAAAACAGGACCACCAACAGCCAAACAAACTGAGCTTGCTGTGTATCTTCTGTCTGCTTGGGATAATAGAAAGATGGAGGGCAGTTAATTGTTGATTTACTTGTTCTACAGACGTATAATACATATAAAATACAAATGTTAAGTTGACAAATGTCGATGTTCTATGGTGCGACATACAAACAATTTAACAAAAAAAAATAAAACTATTAAGATCTTTCTCATACTATTTGTATATTTTTAAGAGATATTTTTCTACATTTTTCCTGTTACACCATAACAGGACATATTTATTTGTCAACTACCCAAATATACTTGCTTTATACTTATACATTAGCATATGTTCTTGCCTTCAAAGTGGAGTGGAGCAGGTCATTTTCCATCAGTGTGTAATATACTGTATATATAATGCACTTTTAACCATAGTTATTAATGGTCAAACATCTAAATAAAGAACAGGAGCTTTAAAAATATATATATATTTTAAAGAGATTTCTTCTGCAAAACACAAAAGAAGATATTTTGACGTACTGTGTGTTGATGTATCTTCTATTGTGTTCCACACAAAAAAAAGAGTCATATACAGGTTATGAATGACATGAGGGTAAAATGATGGAAAAACTTTTATTTTTGCGGGAACTATCCCTTTAAGGATGTTACTGTGATTGTTAGTTAGTCAGACGTGGATTGTTTATATTTAATCATACATTTTATAAGTAGCAGAATAAATATGCAGTACAATAGTCAAAGCCAGTGCTAATTTGCCTACACAAAACATTTATATTTGCATATACTATGTCAGTATCTCAGGTTTGCCTTGTTTTATAATCTCTGACGTTATAAAAAGTCTTTCGTAAAGATTTATGGGTTTGTTTAGACAGGCGCTATCGTGAGAACACATTTGCATGACTTAATTTTTCTCTGCGGTCTGTATTTACAGGGAAAGTGTTTCATGTGGTGGAGTGGTTAATGAATCAGGCCAGTTCAAAAAATATCCATCAACAATAAAGAAAATTACACAATTAAAAACAAGACAGCAGAATAGAAGAATGCAACTCGATGACCTGTATCACAAACTTTGTCTGTAGACTATGTGTCTGGACATGCGGGGTATGGCTTGTTATTTGGATTAAGCTACAGTATGAGTAGATGATGTGTCATTTGCTCAGCACTTATGTATTTTGTCTTTATGAAACCAGTTTTATGGGACTTGTGGTGTATCAATAGTGTGCTTCACCTAGCTGGGTTATGTCGATGTTAAATGCATTTAGTTTGTTGTACACAGCAGCTGAACTTGTGTTGGAGTTAATATTGCTTTAAATAAAACTGAAGCAGTTGTAATTTGAACTATGACTCAAAAGTGTGTAATACACCGACGTCTGAGTAATAATAATCTGAATCACAGAGAGAAATCACAATCCCCTTTCAAAAGAATTAAGAAGAACACACTACAAATATAAATGAATGAAATTTGAGTAATGTTGGAAGTCAACTTTAAAAAGTCTGATGACTTATATATTTGTTAATATACGATTACATGGCATGGGCCACAGGTTTATTTTAACACGAATAGTTAAGTCCTAAATGCCTGTTGAAATTGATTGAAAATATTTTTAATTAAGATTTACTATGTGAAAGTGTTAATGTAAGGAGAAAAAGCAGTCTTTACCTTTATTAATTCGTTATTAAAGGTATAGTTTACCCCAAAATAAACAGTTTGTCATCATTTATTCACCCTTATGTTGTTTAAAACCTGTATATGACTATTTCTTGTTTGTAACACAAAAGAAGATATTTTGTTTTGTGTCCATACAATGAAAGTCAATGGTGCCTGAATTTTTGGTTAGCAGTGTTTTTCAAAATATCTTTTTGTGTGTTCTGCATAAGAAATATTCGTTTAGTTTTAAAAAACATGAGAGTAAGAATTATCCTTTTATCCCATTTATAGGTCGTTTGGATTACTTTTATTATGGATGTTTATCTTGGAGCGTCAGCATTTTTGTCCTGAAAGAAGATAACATGACGGTATTTACATATAAAATTATTCGTGAATTACCTTCGAACATTTTCGGGTGAACTATTCCTTTAAATTGATTTTTCCAAATCCTGTCCGTGTGTGTGATCCAGTCCAGGTTTTCCCTCATACTTCAGTACAGCGTAACGTTAACCTACTATGTGTGTGAGCGCACGAGTGTGAGAGAGAGAGAGAGAGAGAGATCGAGCCTTGTTTACAACATCAATTCAACGGATTCAGACTACAGGATCTACTCTACATCATTCATATCTCCTAAAACAACACAGATCGGATCTTTCAATCATAATCTGTTCTCCATCCCGCTTACCGACAGGCAAATGAAGCTGTAAAATCTCTGACTGCGGAGGGTGGGAGGCAGAGAGACCATTTTTAAGCCTGCACGGATAATATTTGGCATCTTTCTGAGTTTCTCCGCCGAATTTAGGCCCCTGGCACACGCTGGATGAGAACTACAGTATAAGGATCCGTGGAGATCTCACGCACGCGCTGATGGTTTCAGCCAGGGGATCTAAACTGGTTTCACTGGACTACAGCTAAAACCAGTCAACAACGTGTTTTTCTCATTTTTTCTCTACGAAATGGATCATGGAAATGCGGATTCAGGCGCCTCTGCGCGTTTTACCGGGTTATTATCGCATAATTCGGCGACGGGGGCCGCTCAGAAATAATAGTAAATAAATCCCGAGAGCGCGAGAATCAGCGCGGGCGAATCCGCCTCATGGTGAAGCCGGAGCGGACTGTGGCTGCTGGATCGCCTGCCGGGGCGTCTGGAGGTTCATGCGTCCCAGCGCACGCGAAAATGAGAGAAATTAATCTTATTTAAATATTTCCAGTTCCTATAGAGTTATTTTTCACATTTGGATTGTTGATTAAATATTTTTGTACCTGATAGACTTCAAGCACCATTCACTTTAATCTCACACTTTCTTCAATGACTTTTTTAAATGAGTCTTCGCCTCGTTCCTTTATAGGAATGAGGTCTGGCAAACAGAGACGACATTGGACCTTGTTATGTGGTCTGGTGCTGGTCCTCTCTGCTCTGTGTCATGGAGAAAGTAAGTTGGATCATCTTATTATAATATAAAACATAAAGACCTTCACTTGCAAGTGTTTGTCCTTGTCTGGTTGTGAGCTTTCATGCGTGTGTGCTGCAGGAGAACTGGATCAGGACTGGTTGTAAGCCTGTTTGTTTACCTGATTGCATGTTTTTACTGCTTTTTCTCACAGTAAAGACAACAAAAACAGGAAAGGAATGAGAACACACGCACACACAGACACACAAAATTAGCTGGTTAGTGTTTTGGCTATGCAAAGTCAAAGAACACAACAAAGTCAACTTGGGTCACACAGTCATTTCATATGTTTTTGATAATACAGTTGTTAAATATAACTAATAGTGACTTTTTGGTTGTCAAAGTACACCTGCGTAACCGTCCCCATGGTTTTATTATAGTAAAAGTTTAGTAACATGGTTTTTGGTGGATTGAGTAACATTCATATAATGGTTTTACTTCAGATATCATGGTTAAACTATGGTTACTGTAGTAAAACCGTTGTTAATTTGTGGTTTTTATAGCTTTACTACAAATAAAACCCAAAAACGTTGCCTACTTTGGTTAAACAGTGGCTCAGTTTTGGAAGAGAAGTCAACCTAAATGCAATTTAGGTTAAACTTTCATTAACGTTTTGGAATCGGTATCAGTGCCAATTGTTAGCTAATAGACCAACATGTTATATGAAAAGCCTTAAGCAGTAAGATAAGTTGTTTACTTTTTGCCAGTCCTTTATACGTGTCATATTTAGTTCAAATAGGATACGGATCTTTGTGTTTTGTAATGATGTTGCAAGTTTGATGTCTGAACCTCCTGGAACAATCAAACATTATCACATACATTTATGTCACTTCTAATTTGCAGTACTTTGTGATGCATGTAGTTTACTTGCAACTAGTTTTTGCATAAATGATATTCAAAGAGGAAGCAGATGAATCGCATCACTTTGACTTATTTTATCTGTTTGTCTGTGACACGAAAGACTTGCCGCAGATTATCTCATATCATATAGTGCAGATAAGCGTGGTTACAGTTAATAAGATCGCTGTCTGGAGCTACTGTAAGGTCTGTTGAACGTGTTTGTGTTGCAGGTAGAGAAAGTCATGTTATTAGACTTTTGGTGGAGATAGAATATGACTGACATGCATAGGAAAGAGACATACTCGCTGTCTCATGTTAAGTGATTTGCATAGCTTTGTTCGAATATTAACAGCATTGCACACCATTAGGAAAAAATATGGAATATATTTGTATACTATATAAATGTGTGCATGCAGACTTAGAGAACATGCAAGACACTTTGTTAAAAATCAATATTCTGGTACTGTAAGCTCCTACAAAAAATTGCTTCCCTTCATGTTTGACAGCCACAAAATTTCCATGTTTCCAAGTAAACTGCAAATAAGACCCACTGATTCATCCGATTCATCAAGATAGAGAAAAAAGCCATGTTTTTAAAATAGAACATGTAAAAACAGCCGCCGGAGCGACACAGAGCCGGTTCTGTTGATCGAAAGAGTGAGGATTTTGTGAAAGTATGTGTTATTGGGTTTTACTTTTAACCCCAGTGGTTGCAATAGAGATGCTCAGTTAAAATCCTGTGTATAACCTGTCTCTACTGGCACAGGACAGATAATGATTACAAATGGGAAATCAGGTTTACTTATTCTAGTCAAGTCTAGTTGACTTGCGTTCATGTTTTAGGTTAAATTAATAAATAAAAAAATATTACAATTTATTTACTCTAGTGTCATTCTGTAACAGTTTGTGACTTTCTTCTGTGAACATGAAAGAAGATATTTTGAGAAATGTTTTTTGTCCATACAGGGGAAGTCAATGGTGCATCATGTTGTTTGGTCTCCAGCATTCTTTAAAATATTTGTTTTTAAAAAGAAGAAAGAAAGTCATACAGATTTGGAATGACATGAGGGTAAATAAATGATAATTTTTTAATGTAACTATCCCTTTAATGACCAGATGAAACAAGCGTTCAAATTTGCAGACTTCTCATCTCTAGTCAATTGAAAAGTTGTTTATCTCTTTATAAAGTATGTTGTGGTTTAACACAACAATGACATCAGTTTATGACCTAATTTCCCAGACGGCTCGAGTCTGCTACCTACAGTACGAAAGCGTAGTGGCAGGCTGGAATCGGGTTATCAAATGTAAACATGAGATTTGGCGAGCCATCAAAGCAATAAAGATAGCGCTGTTTACTCAACAGTGTAAAAATGTGCGAGTCTGTAGACAGCCTGCATGCTGCTGTATTGCCAGTTAAAGATTTGGTTTTGCAAGTTAAACCATTTATAAAAGTGGAAGCATTTAAGTGTGGATAAGCTGGTTTGTAGAGTTAATGAATGTTATCTTTTAAAGTTTTATTGAGCTTTATAATTCAGCAGTCCTGTAATTATCTTTTTTACTTTTTACAAGATTAATTTATTAGCATTTTCAGCTTGGTGTAAATAGTTTGGGTGCTTTCTTTCCGATTAGACTAAGAGCAAATCCAATTGTGGAAAGTAAACATCCTAATGCGAGGAAGTGAACAGGGAGACGTCCTCCTCGACGTGCCTGTCATTAAACAAACCTTATGAAGGCTTCATCGTGGCTTAGGGCTGGGCGATATGGCAAAAATGTAAACTCGATAATTTTTTCCCATATTGATCGATAACAATATATATTTCGATAAACTGTTAATGCTGCCAGCTTTAAAAGAGTATCCCAACTATGACTGAACCCATAAAATTGATGATTTCATTAAAATTGAGGGTTCATTAATTACATTTTAAAGTATAGTTTTTTGTCGACAATTTCATCATTTTTGGATAATAACTCGAGGTTAGTTTCACTTTGGTCGCTGCTTCCACTTATTTTTGTCATCCTCGTGCCGAGTTTGCTTTGCAAAGTGCCGTAGGAAATTGACGTGAACGTTAAAAGCTGCATGCTGATTGGCTGTTGTCGCATATTTCTGCTGTGTGATTGGCTCTTATATTAATCCATATCGAGTAAAAATGCCTAGAGCTTATCATCGTTATCGACATATATTTTATCACGATTCGATATGATATCGTTTTTCGGCACAGCCCTATCGTGGCTCATGCAAGTGTGTCACTAGCACAAGAAAAACTGCAGCCAGGCAAAATTTTTCACACATCTCCTTGGGTTGACAGTCAGTAAATGTTTTATGGGCCATTATTTGTGTCTGTAAGTTTTCATTCCTCTTAAAGACACAGTTGTCTTTCGTTTGCTCACACCCAAATATCTTAATTTTCTCAAAAATGTAAATTAAACTAATCAACGTCCTATTAAATTGAAAAATGTACAAAAAATCTAATAAAATGTATTTCTGTAAAGCATTCTAAAACATTGATTTTCAAGTCAAAATTTTTTTTGACGTTACACAAGACCTTAAAGGGATAGCTCACCCCAAAATAAAAATGTTGCAATTGTTTGTTCACTGTAATGTAATTCCCAACCTGTATGACATTCGTCTGTGTAAAGCAACGGAAGGTATTTTGAGAAATGTGTCAGTGGTTTTGTGTTCATACAATGGAAGTTAATAAAAAAATTGCCCAAAGTGTCTCTTTAAGACAGTACAGTGTATGAAAAAGACAATATTTGTTCTTCACAGCCTCTTTAATTTGTGTCAAATATGGTTTCTACCCTGACTAAGGCTCTTTAAAAAACAAAAAACACCTGAACTTATGTCAGTCGGCAAATGATTAAAGCAAGTTGTTATAAATCAAACTATTCATTCGCCTGCCCAAAGTCAATATTAAATTTCAATAGCAATTGTCGATCCAAACCACATTACCAGCAATGAAGAATGTTTACCCATGATTGTTAGCCATTCAATATTACACTCCTCTACCATGATTGACATCTGTTTATTTCTGTTTTTCTAGTCTGTGGTCCTGGCATTGACATTGGAAATGACATCAGTAATTTTAAGCGTCTGGAGAACTGTACGGTGGTGGAGGGCTACCTGCAGATCCTTCTCATCAAAAACAGCAACAACCAAGATGTCTTCCGCACCCTCAGTTTCCCCAAGCTGACCGTGATTACGGATTACCTTCTCCTCTTCCGCGTTTCCGGATTGGAGACACTCGGCACGCTCTTCCCGAATCTCGCCGTCATCCGGGGCCGCAACTTGTTTTACAACTACGCCCTGGTCATCTTTGAGATGACCAACCTGAAGGACATCGGCCTGTACAATCTGCGCAACATCACGCGGGGTGCCATACGGATCGAGAAGAACCGCGATCTCTGCTACTTGGATTCTGTGGACTGGTCTCTCATTATGGATGCTGATTTTAACAATTACATTGATGGAAATAAGCCGTCTAAAGAGTGTGGAGATGTTTGCCCTGGAATCATGGAGGACAGTCCTCAGTGCATCAAGACGAACTTCAACGGCAACTCCAATTACAGATGCTGGGACTCCAACCATTGCCAGAAAGGTAAGAGCTTGTTGTCGAAAAATACGAAGAGGATGCTAAATTTCAGTTTCTTCTGCTTCTTTCTGTTTTGTCTGTCAGTCGTAACGTTAAATCCCACAGTGTGCCAATGCGAAGCTGTTATCAGTTGCGTGCAACGGGGTCATCTAACATCCATTCACTCCCCTTCAGGCTTCATACTTTTGCAAATATATATCAGACCGCAACGTTGGGTTTGGGAGGGCATGTTTGTGTACATTTAAAATATTTGCTTGGCCTCATGTTACTTTGGCGTAAAAGCAGGGGGAAATGTATACATTCAGCTGACCAAAGATAAGGCCTTATCCTTTGTGTCTCGTAAATCCATTTTTAGAGTCTAAAGCAACAATTTCAATGACGTAAAAAATTGGTGTGTATTACAAGTATAGCTACGTGGAGAACGTGTGGATGAGAAGATCTGGTTGTAGTTTTCCACTATTGTGGTCGTTCTGGACAGAAGGATGCTGCAGTGGCACACAGTTCCTCTCTCCGAAGGCAAAATACTTCAGCAGTTCCTCCCACTTTCCATATAATTACCTTGTTTTCCTTTAACACAGATGTTTCTTCAAGGGCTGCTAGTGGTTTCCAGTCAAGTCCGCCTGGGCTTTTTTTCTTCCCAGCTCTTTAATTACCCAGTCAGGATTTGTTGTTCAGCAGCCTTGTACTTTGCATTTCAGCTACATTTAGAGTAGATAGAGCTTACAGCAGACATGTGCGCGACAACAGGAAAGAACCCACATCAAATCCACTGCTTAACAGATCCGGTAGAGATGGATGGGATTTGGAAAATTAGACCTGGTGCAGTCATGATTAATTGATAGATCAAATGTTTAAAATTGTGACATGCTTTTTTTTATCATCTTTTATTCACCCTCATGTCATTTAAAACCTGTTTATGACTCTTTCAGAAGATATTTTGAGAAATTTTGTTTGGTCACAAGTGTTCTTCAAAAGAAGAAAGAAAGTCATACAGATTTGAAATGACATGAGGGTGAGTGAAGAATGAGAGAAATTTGAAAGAAAGTTGATGAAAGATTTTTCATTTTAAGTGAACTATCCCTATAAAGAGGGGTTTAATCATTTTTGTAATGACTTTTAAAATTCTCCTGGTGGAAATACTTTCATAGATTTGCTTGGAAGAAATGTGTGGTGATCTTTTTAGGAACCCCATAGTAACGACACCAGAACCACCTTAGCAACCATACATCATTACCATGGCAACAACCCAAACCATTGTGGCAGTGTAGGGTGACTTGTGCAGGGGAAGTACCATTCAAAATCTTTTTTTAGAAATGTAAAAGTAATATAAAATTCTCTGGAACCAGTTGTCACTGTTCCTCTTTGAAAAAAAAGCTGATCATGGAGCGATTCAGCGCCTCACACTCTTGTGATTACACAGCAACACCCAGCAAACCCAAACACAACCTTTCAATACACTGTTAGCCGCGGTTTGATCGTAACACTGACCTCAGCGGGAAATGTCACACGCACTGGTTATTTATCGCTGTAACAGATGCGTCCGTGTATGGGAGTGTTTTCATTGGCAGCAAAACATTTGTATTAGATTTTTGTCAGACTCAACTACCTCTAGGTCAACAACAGGACAAAATCATCTTGTTAGTGCGTAGAGATGTCAATTTATAGTAACAAACACACATTAAGCAATGCCCAGGTTCATTCATAAAGGTTTTGTATTACACTGTATTGTAGAGTTAGTGCTTATTTTTAGGGGTTGGTAGGTACAGTAGGTCCAAACCTACGATCGTGATCGCAAACCTATCCAGAATGCATCCAAATAGGGAATTTGTCAGTCTGGTTTGCTGCGAGATATTTTGGGAGGCATTGGAGAGGAGTTGGACGTGATGAAGTTGTGAGATTTTGGAGTGTCTTTCACAGGTGACAGGTGAATGCTTTCCTTCATCTCTCTGCTGACCACCGTTGGGTGGAAACCAAACCAAAATGTCACTGAAATGTCAAGCACTTTAGCCGAACAGATTACAATGTCTTATGACTTAAAAGACTCGCAACTTGAGATTTCTTCTTGCTCTGAATAGCACAAGGTATTTGGCAGTTTTTAATTTCCTGCGTTGTTGGTTATCACACTTTTTCTTTTTCACGCATGTTAAGTTAAGTAAGAGCGGTCGCATTAATAACAGTCATTTATTAAGATAACTATTAACAAAAACCATTGTCCACACCAGGGGACAAAAATGTAAAACTTTTATCACAATTATGTCATTTCTCTGTTAGGGCTGCATGATATTAAAGATAAACGTGATATGCAATAACTTGCTAAATAATGCAATATGATAATGCTACTTTTTATTACTTTTTTAACTTTTATTATTTGAAATAAGATCTACTAATAAATTAAAATCAGGTAAATTTGTGTTTTTTAAACAAGCCCAAAAGTAAGTTCCACGTTCCACATTTTTATTTGACATATTTTGATCATATTTAGTTCAATTAACTTGGGTCTTCACGGTTGTCGATACTTGTCTAATAGCTACCCTAAAGAGCTAAAGCTAAAGAAATCATTGTTATGATTTCAAGCCTGGGTGTGTGATAACACTACAGACATAGCTTCCTTAAAAGTTACCAGCCCGGTGTCTGTTATCTAGCAGAAGAAGGAGCCGCGGTGCCCCGAGGGAGGCAAAGCACTCATCACTTAATGAGCTGTCTTTGAGTGATCTCATCCGCTCCACACCGCGGCCGGAAACATTCAGCCTCCGAAAAAACGCTTGGGGGAGCCGCTGGAGAATGGGGGCCTTGTTTTAATTACCGCCCGTTTATCTGCCCACATGTAAAGGCTGTGTTTCTGCCTGGCCGGGCAGCACAATGGTGAGACTTCCTCTTTGTGTAATGCCTCTCCCACATACTTCATTAACCTCGGCGTAGAGTATAACTCTTTCAGTAGTATTGTGTCTCCATCGGGCTGCTCAATGCCGGGAGTTAAGGTCAGAGACGTTGTCTGGCCGTGACTCTATCTTGTTGAATGCCCCGGCCTTCGTCAAGGTTAAGAGCAGTTGATTCTAGATAAGCATGGCATGAAAGTGGCAGTAATATGGGAAAGTTTGTAATATTGCAATTTGGATGTCTGGGTAGTAAATGTTTTTTGCATGACACAATTTCCATGCAAATAATGCAAATTTTCCCTCCAAATTCTTATTACCACAATGCAAAAAATGTCTTATTCTCATTGCATACAGAAATGTAATTAAATGATAGTGGTGTGTTTAGTTTGGAAAAAACAATTAAGTACGTGAACATCATGGTTGAACTTTTTATTGTGATACAAAAGTAATTACAGAAACAAGATTTTCATTATTCTACCATTTATTTGTGGGTCTTACTGTAATATACTAATATTATATTCATATTTTAAATAATATAATGTGACATAATATAATATTGTTTTTAAATTATATTCATTATTATCATATATAAACAAATTAGTTTATTACTATTAATAATTAATTTGTGTAATTGTTAAAGTGAATGATGACCTGTACGTTTCGGCGTTACATTCATCCGTCCAGGCCTTGTTTGTGAAGTTAGCACAGATGTGATACAGCCTCGCAGACACGCGAAAACATCCGTTATCAGGCTGTCTGTGTGTGGCGTCGCTGGAGCGAACGGCAAGAGAGGGATCTGTCCCTTTAAGTGGGCATATAATTAGTCAGGAATTCCAGCTGGCTTAGTCACCGCCGTACGGGAGGATGAAGGGGAAAACCGTCGCTCTCAGCCGGCGCAGGGACGACTGGCTCGCTCTATCATTCTACAAGAATGTGTGTGAAAATCACAGGGGCAGGGGTGGGGTTGCTGTGGTGATAGCAGGGGTTGGCTTGCGAGGGCAGTCTGGGGTTGTGTGATTTTGGCAAAGTTTGTTTAACCAGTAGGATTCCAGGTTGTTGCCTAAACATGAAAGGAATGATCTAACCTTTGGGCATAGGTGATGGCTTGAAGGACTTTGTTTTGTACTTGCCTTTTGTTTTGGCTAGGGCATGCTAATGCTTAATGCGTTGTAGACTACCCATTTTGTATTTGAATAAGACACCATGAAACCTCATTCTCGGCACTGAATGGGATATATTTCTCAGTGAGTTTAGTGTGAAATAATGTAGGGAGGGATCTGGTTTTATCATTGGGGATTTCATTGGATTTTAAAAAGTATTGGCTATGATGTTACAGGTTAAAGAGAATATATATACCGTATTTTCATTCTTAATACACAATCTGAAAAAATAATCAGTGTGTTACTCAAAAGAATAACTGAAACAACTTCTGAAATGATTCTAAAACAGCTTTATTTTTTTGATGATGT
Source organism: Beaufortia kweichowensis (assembly GCA_019155185.1). Lineage (NCBI taxonomy): Eukaryota > Metazoa > Chordata > Actinopteri > Cypriniformes > Gastromyzontidae > Beaufortia > Beaufortia kweichowensis. The sequence goes on along the minus strand of CM032794.1, from coordinate 23,465,809 downwards.
CATCATGCTCTCTTATTTTTCAGCCCCTCCCATACAACCGCATGGCTTCATTCTCTTATGTAATTACAATTTTCTCAACCCAATCAGTTTCTTATGCATATACTGTTTGATTTTTAAACCTATTTAATAAGAAAAATGTAATTCATTCAAAATTATATCTGATTACAGAAGTAACATAGTGTTTGAGAGTGTTTTAAGTTACGTCATGCAGCATTGGTTACGTTAGTAATCTTTGGTTTGCAAAGATTGATGTCTGCAAAAATTTATTTAGTTAAAATTGTGAAAAATTATTGAATTAATTGCATTCTTAAATTACAGTATGAAAAATATATTTGGTAAAGGATGTATTTCATGATGTGTGGTAAATTAATTTTAGCATTAAAAGGCACATTAAAGAAGCAACTCTCTCACATGTAAGTAGAAGTTAAAAGAGTAAAAAAAACTTTGAAGTTAAAAATAATTTAAAACAGAATGGTGCTAATCGTTGTGGATAAGATTTACACATCCTTCACATCCTCTTTGTAGTACATTTTTGTACCTTTTATGGTTTGCTGATAAGGCCAATCTACAGAAACACGCCGCATGAGCAAGTGCAGGAACATGGAAAACAGATGAATTGTTTCCATCTGATTCTTCCTGTCTTGCGACGGCAGCACGTAAAGGGGAAATCAGACGTTTCCTGTAGATTTACACTGTAGCTCTCATTCATCGCACGTCTCATTCATAAAACTTTACCGTGATGCTGCTTCCTGTTTAGCATGCTAGTTTGGTTATAGATTAACTGCAGTCAGAGCCAGTTAAATTGACAGCAACTGGATTCGGTCACATTCATTGACCTCAGGTGATTTTGGATGGAATCATGTTGTCGTTGACACATGTCAAACTATTAGTATTCTGTCAGCTTGGTTCAGCGTGGTGCTTCCCTGTCCAGCTGTTGTGTTTACAGGACCGAGCGTTGGCTGTGACGTTGACGTATTTCCCTCTCGTATCGGTTCGATTTGATCCAGGCCCTCATTACGGATGTCAGCGATGGTTCTTAATGGCCACAGGTGGCTGGAAGAGCCCCGTCGAGCTGTCGGTCTGTTAGCTACTACGGTGGGATGATTTACAGCGTTAAACAGATATTCACAGGTTCTTGGGTGCTATAATCGTTGTATCCATAAGCCAACTACAATGTATCGGCTTACTGTGGTCCAAGCTAATAATCATATGATAATAATCAGATCATATTTAAAAGAAGCAGTAACTTATTCATAATCTAAAAAAAGATTCTTGCAGATAAATTACTCATTGAAACGAATTACTTGGGAGCAAAAGGAAAAATACAGAGATTTCAGATATCGGGTGTTGTCAAAATTTGGTAAGATATCAAATTTTATAGGTATATTACCAGCTATGATTCCATCACTTACTCTGATACCTCGCTGGTTGGTAAGGCATTTGTTTGTTGACAGCGCTGTTCTAGGCAAGCAGAAGTGCAAGCTGCCAATTAAGGAATTATGCAATTAATTGGTGAAGTAGGTGAGAGGGTGCAGGAGATATTCCACAGGTGGAAGCCGACGCTCATGACTCTTAAGACAGATGTGGATGCCGTCTTGCTTCAGTAATGTGAGAGATTAATAGAGGATAAGTATTAGCTGTTTTACTGCTTCATCATCACATAATAAGGACATATATAACAGGGTAAAGCACAGCGTATCCTAATGCATATTAAAAACTGTTCTGTAAGAAACATATTGGCAGAGACACATGCCATAACAACTCGCTGTCAAGAGCAAATATTTAATTGACTGTTAGATTAAAGAGAAAGTTTGATTTATCAGCCAGCATGCTTAGTTTTATTAGGTTTATTTTAGTTTCATTTGTAAGGCTAATTATATATTTGTATTCATTGGCAACAATTGCGTATTCTCTCGCATTGATGTGTGTATCCTGCAGCTTTTTAATATATACCAACCTGAACATCAGCTCAAAGCGACCTCCAGTTTGGAGTGTATTTATGCATGTCTTTGTTTAATAGCTCGGCACCTTTGCCTTCATTCACCCTGTCTAATGTGCTCACTCACTCCAGTTGTGCACACAGTTGATGGAAAGTTACCGGGTTCACCGTTATGCGCTAGTCCGCCTTTCATCTGTGTGTCCGTTTGTGTCAACAGTCTTTGAAACTCTACGCTTTTAACCTTGTGCCCTCAGGGAATCAATTAAAGAAATGGAGGCGAGTCAGCGAATTTTTTTTATGCCGTGTTGAAGTCAACATGCAGTCAGAATTGACCTCTATTTATTACAAAACACAGAAGAACTTGTTAAATGGCTGTTTATGTATTTTATACGTATACTAATTTAATGGTGGGGGCAGAAATTGTTATTGGGTATGAAAACGCCAAGATGCACGTACATTCTAAAAATGTGCATGAAAAATGGATGTGAATCAGTTGGGATCATTTGATTAGTAGATTTTGAGTAGGAAAACTGCGTTGGGATACATTGAGTCTTCTTGAAGGTGGAATGAAAAGTTTCCGATTTTCTTTTTCCTGCTGTTGAAAATCTGCTTTTTACAAGCCATCAGTTCCTGTCTCGTAGCTTGATTCCTTGAATGAATCAAACTAACATCACTAAAACGTGACTGGTAGCATTAGCCTTTACTAGCTTACAATATAATGACCACTTTGCGTTGATTTCCATTTAACATTGTTTTCTAATGTTTGAGCAGTATGTTTGTCAACACTGTCAACATAACAGCATAAAACGTGTTGTCCCCTTTAAATAACGCATTGGCCTTGTACAGCTGTAGTTAAGTATATACAGCTCATATGACATACAGCGTCCTCGCTCTCAACAGCTCTCGCAGGTGCTGCTGAGCAGGTGCTAAAGTTCTTTGGCCGTGTTCTCCGGCATGAGAAACTGCCGGCCCCTCTGACGAAACAGAACATCATCAGGATTTGGCACGGCACCACATGCACTTTACAGTAATAAATCTTAGGTGGTGTCGCACTGGCTCTCTCTCCGTTGTTTTGACCTTGAGACTAGTTTCGTTTACGCAAGCCTTTGCATTTACATTTGGTTATTGAACACTGTAACTAATGTTTAATTTTTCATGCACGGACAAACAAATCAGCCCTGTTGTTTATTTCTTGGCACCTGGTGTTTTTCATAGATGTCTAAGCTGAACATGGACTTTGTTAAAAGATAAAATTCTTTTATCATTTATTCACCCCCATGTCATTCTAAACCATGACACGAAACAAGATATTTCAAGAAATGTCTCGGTGGTTTTGTGTCCGTACAATGGAAGCCAATGAGTCATAATATTTGGTTACCAACATTCTTCAAAATATCTTCTTTTGTGTTCTGCTGAAGAAAGAAACATATACAGGTTTGGAATGACATGTGGGTAAATAAATGATGAAAGAATTTTTATTTTTGGGGAACTATCCATTTAATACACAATCTTGCTCCTACACTTCGCAGTAGTACACGTTATTTCAAATTTATTGTAATAACGACTTTTCTGCAAATGTCACCAGGTCCTCTTATTTTTCAATTCCTTCCTAAATAAAATAAAATAAATAATTGGCATTGCTAAAGCATAATGCTGTTTTATGTTAGAGTGAATGCGTCTTAAGTAAAGAAGTAGGTTTATGTGTGAAGAACATGTCTGAAAGTCCCCTCGCTTAGATGTTGTGGAGGTGGTTTGTAAATCAGTCAGGACGGCTGGTTAGTACTTGGCCATTGAGTGACAAAACTGAACGCTGTGACTCTTAAACGATGGCAATATGTTGTGTTGTGATGCTGGGGATCTGATGTTTGGCCCTTTTTGTAAACACACATTCCTGAAAATCGCTGGAGGATTTGATGTGGTATCTGTGGTTTTTAGTGCATCCAGCTAATTACACAAACAAAATCTTAAGTGATTATAAATTTGGTCTCTGTGTGCTATTTGCTTCCATTACACTTTAGTGTCTCGTGCTGTAAATCCCTAAACCCATTGACACAAGTGTCTTTCATGATAAGCTAATGCTGCGTTCACATTGGCGGTGATTTACAGTGTCACAGCGACCAGAAGTTTTATCATTTGTTAATGAGAGTTGCTGTTTTGTGGCGGCTGCTGGCAGTGTGACAAAGTAAAGCAAAGTTAAATTCATCTTTATGCAAATGAGCTCCAGCATGATGCTGCGACTACCAATGAGAGTGCAGAAAGTGGAGGTGTAGTGATGCAGTCGAGTGGGAACGCCCACTAACAACCGACACAACAGCGACTTGGCAACCTCGATTTAATAGCAATTATTACTAAGGTTTAGTATAGTGCTGTCTTGACTTCCCTTTAATCTAAATAATTACACAAATTTTCATACGTCATGCAATTATTGTCATTATTTGTGTAATATGCAACACATTTGTTTTCATTTATATCCAGTGTGCCAAAAACTATTTGGACATTTACGTAACTCTTAAATTTTCCAAACAAGTTTCATCTGTAAACAAATGATGCCAATGTGACCTTCTTTAAGAACCTACTGTCGTAATTTTTAACAGTAATCTAAATTTTATATTCTAAAACCTATTAATCTAAACGGTTTGCTGTAAAATTTGAATGTACAGTCTTTATTTAGATTTATTTGGTTTCTTGTAGTGATGAAGTCACTACTTCATGAAGTGATGAAGTCAGCTTACAATTGAATACAATACACGATACAGGATTCACAATGTGGAAGAAACTTAAAAAAGAAACTAAAATTCAAATAACATATTTATTTCCAAAACAAAAACTGTTTTCAATAACATTTGTGTTGTATATACAACGTTTTATAGAATAAACAACATTCAATGTTTACTAGAACCTTGTATGTAAATTAATAATAATTAAATGCGTCTGTCACTGAAAAGTAAAACTTATTTATAATTTATATTTTATTTAATTTGATGCAGTCACATGTTGGCAGCTCAACCAATAGGATTAAACAGATGTAGTATCTTCACCATATCTCTACAGTATGTATTTTGTTATTATTGTGCATTTATATTTTTGTCTAAACTAAGAATTCTCTATGGATTTCATGGTTAGACTTCATTACAAATATAGACTTTGTGTTATGGGCACCTTCTGCTTGCTTTGTTGTGGAAATTGCTGTTGATTGCCAAAGCTTTTGCTGTATTGATCAGAAAACCTCCAGGATCTGTAGACAAACGTTGTATAATAACACCCTCATTGACTCTCTGCAGAGGAGAAACTGGGATTAATCGTGGACATTAGTAGTGGAATACTCATCACAGACCATCTCTTCAGTAACCCTGTCCAGTCCTGCTCTTCTCTATCTGGCCTCATGCTTGTGGTTCAGGGAGCCCTACCGTTCCCACATTTATCATTTACTGTAAATGTGAGAGGTCAACATGACCTCAGAACTGCAGGAATTCTGTGTGGATGGCGAATCGAGGAGACTGAGATTAACTCTGTTGATGTTCTTGCCTTAAACCTTCACTTTGAGCTGATGCACATTATTACATCTCAAACACGAACGGTTAAAAGATACACCATCAGCAATGACATTTTCCACTTATGTATCTCATACAGGGTTTTAAGATTTTATAGAAACAACTCTTTTACACAATGTGGGGTTGTCATTATACCACTATTTTTGATATATCACTTCATTATTTGATATTCCTGAAAAGTAAAATATAAATGTTATCACATGCTTGTGTTTTGCAAAAACAGTTCCTTTTTAATATCAAAAACTGGAAATGATTATGTTTTTAGTTTCTTGTTTGGTTGGAAAGTTTTAAATTATAATCATTTTGTAAGAGCAGCCATGTCCTTTATCCTCCTAAAAGTTTTTTTGTATTAAGAGTTTTTCATTGTGAAATTGAACTTTTTATTGGATGTTTTGTGATTAGTTACAATATGCTATTATTGACATATTGCTCTATTTGCCCTATTTAGAATTCGAATATGCTTGTTTAGGTTTCAGTTTTGTTAAATAAGCCTAAAATACTAGTCTTTTTCTGTCACAAAACATACAGATGCTTTCTGAGTAAAGTGTTCCCCACTGGGACTTTAGATAAGGAATTCCTAGAATTGCTTGTGTTGGTGTAAGCAGATCTATCAGGTGAACAACAGATAATGGTGTTTATTAAATCCAAACTATACTATTCTAAATACAGTATCACTTGACCGTAGCATTAGGGTTTTGTACTTGATGACTCTGCATAGAAGCCATAATGACAGTCGGTTCTAGGGTTTTTATGACTGTATGTGCCTTTTAGCATTACATTTGTATCCCAGAAACCCTTTCTGTGCCTCATGTTTTCCCTCAGCGGACACCGTACGTGACTTCTGCAGAAAGTACCTGACCGCCGCGTTCTCTGCACGGGCCGCTTTTCCCATGAGAATAATGCCTATTAAAGACTGGTATGTTCTCTTCGTTTACAGCGCTTCATATTCCCCTCTTCCGCAGTCGTTTCACACGTTACGACAACTGTGGCACGCAGACACGTCTGTAATGAAAATCTGTTTCGCCGCTTGGAACTGAATTTGGATTCCAAAACCATTTCAACGGGTTCCAAAGTGGAAGGCAGAAAAGTTCAACACTTCTTGCCTCATATCCCGTGCCGTTCTTCCTGTTCCTCTTCTGGATAATACCTTTCGCAGCCCTTTAAGTAGGATTTATAGCTCTTGCCCATTCTGTAATTACTGTCATGAAGCCCTAACGCTCTTTATTAAAACCCCTGTCTCGCTCTCACTCTGGAAGCCTCGGGGAAACACTTAGGTTTAAGTGAAGATCCCTTTGAAGTACTTTAGGAGAACAGGGATTATTTTCTGCTTTCTACTTACATCTGTGACTTACTAGTAACATCTGGCTCCGTACTCTGTGTGCTCAGACTTTGACACCATCAGCATATACTGTGACTTTTCTTTTCAAATACCGTATGTGTCAGCTGTTATGCAAAGTGATCCACATTTGCTTTTCAAAAATGGGTACAATCTGCAGATGGAGTCACATTGGGTTCCCCCTTATCTTATAGGACGTTTAAAAAAAGGGTTGAACTTGAATCTGAAAGCATGTTAAGACATCTTTAATAATGTTTCGATTTAATGCAAATAATGAAATAATGCAAAGAAAGATTTTTAAAGTCAACAGATATTACTAATATATATAATATGCTAATATTGCTAATAACCTGCCTGTGAAAACCCAGCTAAAGTATTTTTTTGTGATTTACTGTTTTCTACATAAAATCATCATACATAATGTAAAGAACATTCTTTGAAAATATAATCTTAATATCTTAAATATTTAAAGAGTAAGGCCATGTCAAAGACTGAAATTCTAGTGTAATTAATGGGTGAAATCAAAATTTGATGCTCGTTATCACAAAATTAGATTTTTGACCTTAACCTGGTTTTCACAGACAGGGTAGCGATCTTTGTGTAATATAATTATTTTTCCCTTGATTTTGCTGTAAATTTTAGGTAGACTTCTAATTTTGACCACATTTACAAATAATATATATATTTGAGATTGGCTACATTTAAATAAATAATGCAAATCCATAGCTGCTAAAAAGAAATTATTATTAGTAATTAGAATATAAGAAGTATATATATTTTTTAATACACCCACCCATTGACAGCCAGGTGTGGCTTACTGTAAATGACTATAAAACCAAATGTATAAAATGCAACAGTGTGCCAACCCTGTTGGTTTGTTTTTCCCAAAACCTGCATGGTCAGCTTGCTTTCAGAGTTAAGGACGGTCGGGCAGACAATCCCAGCATGCATCTGCCCTGCCTTACTGTCCTTGTAAAGATTGCAAACCACATTCCTAATGCATTACGACCTTCCTCTCCCTTATCTGTTCTCTGGATGCCCCGACACAAGCTCTCCTTTCTGCGGTTGACTCTTGCGTTCCCTCCATGGCGTCATACAGGTACAAAACGCTCAGAGTCGGCCTGTGGAATCTGTTAGGAGTGTGTAGCTGTGGGTTTGCCAGATAGTGGGTGGAGAGAAGAGGTCATTTGGGTGCGCTGCTTTCCCCCTTCCGTTCTCTTACCCAGAAGCCCCTCACCTTGCTGCTGTGACGAACACCGTGGCCTAGTTTCTCAGCACAGAGGCCGACCTGTGCGGCTTCGTCGCGGACTTCCCACAAAGACCCTGGAACTCCACTCATTTTCCGGCCTTTTGAAAAAGCTTTTTGTGTCGGTACTGTTCTGCGGGCCTTCCCGGTAGCCTTGATTTGCCATGAAAACACACACATACAGACTCTATGTGGCCTGATGTCTATTCCCCCTCACCATAATTAGCAGCTAAAATATTTATACTAGTTCGTGAAAGTTTCCGTGTATAAGTTTGTGTGTGTACTCTGTGCTCATGCATATAGTGAACCCCTCATAACAGTCTGAGCATGCCCAGACACCACCAATTTACAGCCGTAACCGAGAGGGGAGGTGTGCTGTTTCTTAAAGGGAGGACCAATGTATTTAGGGACCTGAATATCTTTGCTTGGCTCTTTTAAACTGAGCCAGTGAGTAGTTACTAAGTAACGCAATAACAGCCACCCGAACATCATAGCTCCCACATAGCAGAGCATTATGAAACCACTAAAAAACATCTTAGCAATGCGTCTGGTTAGCATCATGATGGCGTATTTTACACAGGCAATATTCGCTTACGCTGTGTTTAGAAAACGTAAATGTCTAGTAGGCATGTGATGGTATCAAATTCTTAAGTAACATTCATTTCTACAGTATTGTCATGATAATTGGATTACATATGTGTTGTTTTTTTAGTTACTTTTTAAAATGAACGAGATGTCGAGATGTTCTCAAATGATCGAAACTAAATAAACATTTAAATGAACCCACAAATAAATAATGATTTATATTTATTTAAATGTTTTTTTGTTATTTTTTAGATTTTTTTAATTCAATTTAAATTATTTTTTTATAATTTTGTTGTATTTTCTGTAAGTAATCTCTGCATACATATGGTTCAGAAAATATAAATCTCTGGTAGGCATGTGACTGTATCACTCACTATATGAACATTAAAAGTAATGAATTAATAAATAATGAATTATGTTTGATTAAATAATGTTTTATAGACAGCTTTGTAAGTATTCATTTTACTATTGTGTAAGCTAGCGTGATATCAGAGAAATGCAAACAAATATATTTTAATTTGCAGACTGTGACGATGTTGTTGTGAAAAATCGCAATAAACCCTATTATTTAACACAGACACAAAACTTATATCTAGTAATTTTGCAATACGTTTTATTCTGTTTTAGTAACTCAAAAATGATACAATCTGTAAATAGTGCCTCTATATCCCCATCTCTGTTAAAATTGCAGGTTACTGTTTGTACTTATCTTAAAATTAAAGGACATCAAACTGATATTTCCTGCAAAATCATCCCTGACAGATCAACATTATAAGCTTACAGTTGCGAATTGAGGTATGGCAAAGAGACTTTAAAACACCGAATTTTTATGGATTGCAGTTTTACGTATCTTCATTTTCATCTAAGGATCTGAATAGGCTCTCTTGTTTTCGTGTACCACTGGCACATCTGTTCCTGTGGGCCTTATAAAATGTCAGGCTGCCCTCTTTGCTACCTTTTTACACGTTCGGCCCGCCTGAAATGAGAAGTGTAACATAAGGCCCATGCTGTTATCAAAGCGCCTTTGTTCAACAAGGTGGAGAGACCTGGAAGAATTATAAAAAGATATAAGATTCAGGCACGCTGGGGTTTTATAACACTGTGTTCCCAGAAAAGAACATGCCCCGAACAACTGCGAAAAACATGCTGTGTAAGAACCCCCCTGCCCCACCGGCACTGTGAATCCAACATCAGCAGCTGTAGTGAGAGAGACGTTTTATGAATGAGAAAAAATAGAGCTCTGTAATGTGGTTGCTTTGTCTGCGTGGGGGGCGGAGACAAGAGACGTCCCCTGCTCCTATTGGCTGTTTTCCATTTTTTTTTTCACCATGCCACTGTGTGTGTGCATATGTGCGTATACGTGCATTGGCATTCTTTAACAGTCTCGACTTGTTATGACTTCACACCCTTTATCAAATAGTGGCGCCAGCTGAGGACAAACACAACTTTGTTCAGCATCTATTTTTTTTTAGCAAATTAGCAGAAAGCGTGTTGTTTTTCTAGCGGATGGTGTGATCAGCATACGTATTTTTCTATTTTCAGTCGTGAAACCAAGAGGAACGGAAGTGTTTCCTGTTTAGATCAATGGGGTTAAAATGTCAATTGAGTATCGTAGCCTACGATTGGTGGGTTGCAAAAAATAGTGTGGTTGGTCAGATGCTTAGTGACTAGGGTTTTATACATCCACGACTTAAAGATGCGATCACGGATATGGGTCATTTTTTGGGACAGAATTCAGTAACAATATTATCTGTGCATTGGAAAAACAGTGTAATTAAAAGAAAGTAATCAGTATTATAAACTAACAGCGCAATACATGAGCCATAGGCTATTGAATAAAACATTTCCTATTGAGAACATTTTCTGATTAGCTTTATGTTTTTGCCATCAACGATTTCTGTTTTCCATTCTTGTATGAGGACACTTGCACCAGTATGTCACTTTTTGAGGCTAAATAGCGCTTAATTGAATGCTAAATGCTGACTTTGAAAAGAATTGTATGTTTTGACATATGGTACAGTCTGGCAGCGTTTAGTCTAATGCGTTCTTTTAAACCGAGGCGACCAGAGTGTTGCATTGGCGTTTCTTTACTCAGGGCCCTATCTTTACCACTCAGTCTCACATTACTCTGTCACGACTGCTCTGCCAGTTTCCTTTGGTGTTAAAGAGACACACTTCGTATTAAGCGGTGTGAAAGAGACAGGTTCTGTCCGTGTCCATGCTTTATTATTGCCGCAGCAGTGCTCCGGTGCGGCCGCCCGCTGTCACGTCTGGCAGCGTTTTTGTTAGCCGGGATAGTGGCAGACACTGACACAGATGTCATTCAGGCCTTCTGTTCACTGCCAGACTTAAGGAACTTAAAACTTGTTTTCTTATACTTAATACTGTTTTCCTCCTTCATCAGTTTTCCACATTACATGATATTTGGACATAACCGAGGTGTTGTAAAAGCAGAGAACTTGTCAGACTTGGATGGGGTTGAGGATTTGTTTTTAGGAGGTTAAATCTGTAATAGTTTAACTTTGAGCTTTGGGCATTATTAATCATTGTCACTTAACAAGATCTGGACTTCAACGTCTGAGACATCGTTTGCTGAAACATTGACCAACCGGATGTCACGATTCGCCACGCATGTTTGTGTGTAGTTGGTGAGGTTTTGGACCAGTGACTTTGGCTTGAAGCAAGGTTTTTTAAAAGAATAGTTCACCTGAATATAAAAAACATCTTTTCTTCAGCTGAATACAAACAAATAATTGTATTTTAAAATGCTGTCATGTTTTCTTCTTTAAGTTGATCCAAAACGTCTTTTGAAGCAAATTGATATGTTTGTATTACTAATATTTTTGGCTAATTTAGCAATCAACATGTCACATATTTGTGAAAACCAACCAATCCAAATACATTAAAATATGGTGGCACATCAATAACTCTGAATCTCATTGGTTCTCCCTTGTCAGTCATATGCATGTTTCATCATGATACACAAGTTCTCTGAGTTATTATGAGATTTAGAGTTATTGACATGCAATAATTGAACTTCTGTATGCTTTTGTATGAATATTTGGCTAAACTATTCCTTTAAATAGAAGAGCTTGCACAGGTGAGTCCCTACAGTCAGGTGAGATGAAGGTGGCAGATAGTGTCTGTGATGCGGGATGGTGTCCGTCACGTGGGTTGGTAAAATATAGTAGCAGAGCTTCGGTGAGGTAAGCTTAGATTTCTCTTGGCAACTATATTCTTTGTACTATACGGTTCACCCTTCTCTGGGACATCGTCCAAAACTGATAGAGAGCTCTTTCTATAACCCCTTTGTCTCGGAAAAGGTTAGTCATTTAAGAGCGGTACGCCTACTTTCTGGCGATGTAACGTGTTCTGTTTTCCCTCAAGCATGTCTTTGAAAACAAAACAAAACAAAGGGATGATGTTATAAAGCCAAGCTGTGCATTTAAATGTGTTGCCGGAGGGCCCTGGTAGCTCCTGAATGTCTTCTCTCCGAAACATGAATGAAACGACAGTGGATTTGTGGTCCCAGAAGTCTGCAACCCTTTTGTAGTCACGTCCCAACAAGTAGTTGCTGGGTTTTTGAAGTTGGAAGTTGATGTTTAAGAGTTTATTTGTGATCAGATAAGCTTCACTGCATATAGGATCGCTGATGCTACTGTGCGCTTTTCTTTATGACTGTAAGCGGGGGAAGCTTTTCTAGGAAATTTGCTGGATTATGCTTTGCCAGCATGCTTTTGGCATGTAAGGGCCGCAGTGGAAACTTTGAGCATCAAGAGGTACGGACCGCAGTCTCGCAAACAAGCAATACCCCACAGACGGCCGAAGACATGCTGAGGACGAAAACAAATCAATCCTTTGGGAAATTAAAGGGCTGTGTTCACACCTGCTGAGTGTAAGTTTTAAACGTCAGGGCTTTTCTTTGACACCTAGTTAAAGGGAAAGTTCCAAAAATAAAGATTCATGTCATTTAAAATCTGATATGACTTTCTTCTGCAGAACACAAAAGAAGATATTTTGAAGAATGTTGGTAACTGAACATTGACTTCCATTGTATGGACATAGAACCACTGAGACATTTCTCAAAATATCTTCTTTTGTGTTCCACAGAAGAAAGAAATCCATATACAGATTTGGAATGACATGAACATCATCCTCTTTGAAGTGAAGTTCCAATGACAGATGGTTTAACTTGCCAAACAAAGAAATTAAAAAAAAAGAAACTAGCAGCCATACACGCTGTTCTTTCAGACCAACGGCCGGCACGTGCGACACCTACTAACTCCCGCAACCCATCGCTGCTGAGCAAGCAAGCTGGTGAAGTGGGTCACTACCTGATTGCGAAACCATGATCCAGTGGAAATAGAGAATAAGACTCTAATCTGGTACATCTAGTTCCGATGGTGCTTTGTATGGCCAAGCGGAAAGACTAAAGACTCGCTTGATCGGTTTAGCCCACTGGCAGTGTTTATTAGGTTGGTCATTAGGTCATGAATCAGCATCTAGAATTATCATCACGGTGGACTATTTATATCAGATCCCTCAATCCTCTTTGAGCCTTGGGAACAGCCATTCTCAGTAAAGGAGTGCTTTGGGAAGAATAAAGATCTTACTCGCCTACCTGAGAAATATGTAACCGGGGTGGGAATAGACCGGATTTCAAAGTTGAACGTGCCCATGGTTTGAGCTATAATAAGAACGGATTGACATGAAGTAGTGTGTTAGTCGTGTCCAACGGTTATTAAATGTTAACACCACCAGTGATAGTGTTTCAGAAAATGATCAGCATGGTGTAAAAATGGATGTAATTTATTCTTTAAGGGGTCCTGTCCCACTAGCCTTTTCCAAATCATTCGCCACAACACGTAAATTATGGTTTTATTTTAGTCATAGCCTTTTGACTAAAATCAAATGTTAGTTTTTAATTATATTTTAGTCATCTGTATTGTTTTAGTTTAGTCTAGTTTTCAACTAATATCATGAGATTTACTTAGACTAAAATCTAACAGGTATAACTAATTTAGTAAGATTTTATTGTTGGGATATAACATTATTTACCCTAAAAGAGTAGAAATTCTGTCATTTATTCACCCTCAAAACCTGTATATAATTCTTTCTTCTGTGTAACAAGAAAGAAGATATTTTGAGAAATGTCTCAGTGGTTTTGTGTTCATACAATGGAAGTCAATTGGGCTCAATGTTGTTTGATTACCAACATTCTTCAGAGTATCTTCTTTTGTGTTTTGCATAGGAAGGAAAGTCATACAGGATGATGAATAAATGATCCGTCACAGCTTACACTTGAATGTTATTGGCTTGTGCTTTTGTTATTTCGTCAGTTTTTTTTTTGTGGACATCATCATAGATGAAAATTCTTTGTCAGTAAAATTAACACTCTGTGAATGCTGCTGTTTACGAATATTCTGTAAAAAAAAATAAACCCCTTATTATATAAAAACACAGCAGACACTTGTCCGTTCTAATTTAATTCAATTGAAATGTAATGTTAAAAAATGTGTAAATGTGTTGAATTATTAGGGTGTTACAGTGTAGTTTGGCTCGGTTGCCCCTCCTGGCTTGTTTCTCGAGGGTCTTCTTGACACCCGAGGCAGCACCCTGCTCTCTCACCTTTCACTGACTGCATCACAGGATGGGATTTCATGTTTTTGTGTTTTGCCCTAGCGAGGGGCCCAGAGTCAACTGACTGTGTGTGCTTAAAGTAGTAAGAAAAATAGCCTTACCAGATTTGGCCCTCTTTCCTCTTAAACTTTTTACATTGCTGTTTCACATTTACATTGCTGTTTATTTTGTTGTTATAACTGAGATATGCTTACAATGCTGACTTTCTGTCACCAAAATGTTTAATGTCTTGAATACAAGACAAGTTGTGGATTCTAACTAAGAGAGACAGCAAAGATACATTAGCAAATAAAAGCGTTCGATGATTAGACTGTGTTAGTGAAAGTCTGCCACCGCAGGATTGACTGTGCTGCCAGTACCTTTGGCACTCATAGAAAAGAAGACAGACAGCAAAACACTGTACTGTTCAAGCAAGAGGCAAAAAGACACACCGACCTTTCCAGATTCAAACCGCCGTCCTGCGACAGAAATACATTTTTAATAGAGATACTTATTCTTGTCGTTCAGATGCTGCCCATAATTTATGTCTACACTGGAGATGTCTTCCAACTTTAGACTGTTTTATGTGTTTGGGATGTCTTTGGAAGATTTTAAAGTTCACCTTGAGTATATAATGCAGTTGGGCAGTTCAAGCATTATGGATGTGAAATTTTCAGTCAAAACTTGATATTAAATACTCAGAGAATGTATTTATTACCAATATATTGAAGCATCTGTTTATATTTTACTAAACCCCTTTTGATAAAGTCCAGATAACAAAACTGTGTACTGTGCATATGAATTTTGTATTTATAAACACACATATATGTTTATATATATAAAAAAATTTAGATAATCTAATCAATAATCTAAATTATGTAAACTTTGTATTGTAACTTTGTAATGTAAACTTTTGTAAATTTTTATATTTTTCTTAAATATGTATGTATGTATTTATAAATACAAAATTAATATGTATAGTGCACAGACCAATATTATGTAAACACAAATTTTTATTCGGGATGTGATTAATCGCGATTAATCGTTTAACAACCCTACTTAATACTTTTAAAAAACTGGTTTAAAAGTGTAGGTTTCTAAAAACAATCCTGTTATCATCTGTAAAAATAAATTTAAAAAATAAATTGTTGACAAAAATGACATATTTTGCATGCTTGCAATTGGGCAATTGGGCTGTGCTGCTAAAGATATTGAGTTTATTAACACTTTTCCAGCAAAGTGTACATTTACTGCACCATATGACTAGCGGAGATTTGTTATTTGTCATGTTATTGATATTATGTACTATCTTGATTCTTTGTATTCACATTTTCTGTAAAGGAAGAGTGTTTATTTAGAAAATTACATCGCCAACCACTGGCATGACATTTTGTGGATCTGTGTGACCAGGAATCGTTTTGACCATGTTGTCATCTGTACACAAAACTTTTCAGAAACGCATCTTTTAGTTTTTCCTTTGTACGTCATTGTCGTGTAAACATACTCATATAGGACTCTGTTATTAGCGCTAGTGGATGTCAGTGAGTCTCCAAGTAAAACGACTAAATGCTATTCATGAAAGTCCTTCAGAGCAAGTCAAAAACAGCCACTCTTTTGCAACGCTCACGGGGGAAAATGGCCCCTGAACACTTCATGTATTTAGGTCTCAAATCTGGAAATTGTTAGGCAATGTTATGGTAGCCTGTTACCCAGCCAACTGTCTGCTTTGTAATAACTCTTCAGCGCCCCATCTGCAAGCAACGTTTGTATACAGTGGATTTGAAGGGTTCGGGCTTATTAAAATGGTTTTACGGGGCACGGGCTCTTTTATATGAGACCAGACAGGTCTGAAACACGCTCATATTGTCAGGTAAAACAGTGGTTAGTTTTGGCAGATTTGACTGAGAGCCCCTAATAAGAACATTGAAAATGTCAGTGTTAGTCACAGACACCTGACAGACGAGAACATTGGATGGTGCCTACCAACAAAACCTAATCAATTTTGGTTTAAAGTCATTTGCTTGTTTGTTTATTGTTTTTCCCGGGACTTTTTCTTACTTTGGCAGATTTGTCCATCTGCCTTTATTGTTGTTCAGTTGTGATGTCATCAGATCATTGACTATAAAGCGTTCTCATCATGTCTGAATTACTGTAATTACAGGGTACAAAGTTGTAAAAATCCTTTAGGTGTTTGAATAAAAAGTTAAAACTTTATGAAATCTACAACGTGCCCATTTAACCGCTGTGACATCATATACAAAATAATAAAGTGGCAGCGGGTTCAATTGTTAAAGGAACATTTTATGTCATAAATGGTGTGCTGGAGCCCATAGAGATCTATGTGGTTTAAAATGTTCCTGTCTTTGACAAAGGCGTACATATTGTCTCTTCAATAAATCGACTGCCAGTTGCTTTGACAGATTAGTTTATTAGTAGTACAGGAAACATGATGGCCGGCGACTGTAATAGAATCACAAATGAAATGTGAAAGAAAGTAAATCTGAAATGAACCTTTTCATTCTTTGTAACATTTTCAATCCGAAACGTATTGAATCGGATTTTCTTTGTGCTGTGACTGCGGAAATGCTGATAGATCTTGCTTTGATCGTGTCCAAGCTTGTTGCTGGTGATGTTTGCCATGTCAGATGATAGTAAAACTCTATCAGGTGTCATCCTGGGACAGCTTTGTCCTCCTGAAGCCATTATTTCTGCTGTTCTGTGTTTGTAGAGCTCTACACAAATGAATTTGTCACTTTGCTAATCCTGTACGTGCAGTAAGAGAAAGGATTCATTTGATGATAGAATAACACAGAGTGATTTACAGCTC
The DNA here is from genome assembly GCA_019155185.1 of Beaufortia kweichowensis. Classification (NCBI taxonomy): domain Eukaryota; kingdom Metazoa; phylum Chordata; class Actinopteri; order Cypriniformes; family Gastromyzontidae; genus Beaufortia; species Beaufortia kweichowensis. The sequence continues at coordinate 23,448,706 of CM032794.1, read as the reverse complement.
TACATAAGGTGAACATTATGATTGGAAAACACATGAGTAGTTTTGTACTATTGAAAACACATGAGGACTGTAAGAATTACAACCTGATGTCTGGAACGTTTTACTCCAGGTTCGTTACCGGGAACTGGAGCAATAGAAATGAACGTTACACTTACTGTACACGGATGTGTTAGATTTAGCTACAGAATAACAAGTTCACAACAGTAAGTTTGTTATTGTTGATTACACATACAACCAGTCAAAAGTTTGGAAACACTTACTCACTGTTGTTTAGATTTTTCCCACATTTCAGAATAGTAGGAAACTCACCAAAACCATTAAATGACACAATTTTGTTGTGACTAAAATCATCCGAAATAAATGAACACTGTTTTATTGAACACTGGTTTTTATTCATTATCGGCTCCAAGTAACCTAATACAGAATTTTTATTTTTCTTATTAAAGATATTAATATGTTGGCACAATTATATTTTTGTCTACAAAAGTAATTTTAAACAGTGAAATATACACATTAAGATTAAAAGATTTTTAAGGTCATGAGAATCATTTTTGTCAAAACTTTTGAAGTCACATTGTATAAAAGCATCTGCCAAATGCATAAATGTAATTATAACATATATTCCTGTAACATGACATAATCGCAGACTTGTTGTGTGTCTGCCAGATGTTTAACTTAACACGTGTCTGGCCTTTCACTGACTCTTGGTAGTTTTACTTATGATATGACTCCCACCCCAAATCAGATTTATGCTTTATTACTGCACACATATACAACTACATCTGTGATTTTCTCGAGGAACGAGCAGAAACGGCTATTTCACCCTCCATAAATTTTCATCAGTGCTGCATTTAGTACCAAATGTGACCTTGAGATATTAGATTAGATGTCTTTGAGACTTAATAATTGAGAAATAATCTGGAGACTTGGGAGCCATACGTTCGTATTCCTCCGCATCCCGCTGGAATAAAAAGTATATTTCAGTGAGAATGTTATGCATTATTCTTTTTTACATTGTGTGCATTCACTTTAATACAGAAAGAGAGAGATAGAGAGCAAGTGGGAGAACACACTGTGCCAGCGCATGCAACCTGTTTTTCTCAGACATGCTGCTGTGTGGCAGCCAAGATCAGCCGTGATGAAAAGACCTCAGATGAACTTGAGTTTCCTGAATTAATAAGGAAGAGAGGCCGAGGTGACGATGTTGACTAAAAATAAAAAGCCTGAGGCATCCGTTCTGTGCTTTGACTGTTGGTGTCGTGATGGTAAATGCAGGGAAAGGCCGGACAGTCTCTTCTCTGAGAGATGGGATAATCGGCACTAGATCATTTCCAGTGTTTCTCTTTACCACATTTATTTAAGGGATAGTCAGACAAAAATGAAAAAAAAAAAATTTTTTGTCTGAATAGCTTTCTTTCGAAACTTGAGAGTTTGAAACTTCAAATGGTTTGATTTGTTTATACGTACTACTGCTGTTGATGCTGTGACCGCTAGAGACGAGTCGAAAAAAGATACGAATATACAAATGTTTTTTCAGAACAATTCTGATTGGTGAGTCTGTTTTGTTGCAAGATGCAATAAAACAAAGTAGAAATAGTTTGATGTTTTGGGTTAGACACATGTCTGCATTTCTGTGGTGAACGCACTGCTTATGGCTTCAGCTGCACTTGCCAAAGCGAAGTTTTAATTACGGCGCTTGTAATAAAAAGCTCCAAGCGTTTGTCCGGTTTGATCACCATTAGTACTCGTCCTTGTGGAAAGGAAATTACATCGTCAATAGCAGGTACCAGTACTTGTGGTGTTGGTTTCGGTCCAATGCAAGAACCAGCTTTTCATATCGAGTCTGGAACAAAATGCACTGGCAGCGTTTCTCGGTGGTTTGTTTGTTTGTTTTTCTCTTCTGCTTTAATTGTAATGTTAAATCGTTTATACGTGTTCTTGTTTGAATATGCCCTCAAGTGCTCTATTTTTTCTCTTCAGTTAATTTATCACACATTCCGGTTTGTTTCAGAATTTTTCGTAAACATTTCTTGGATTTGTTTAGCCTTATATTTCGATTTTCGATGAATGTAATGAAAAGCATGCGAGTAGTTGAGGCCATGTGTTGTTGACATGGAAAATCAAGCAGTCGGCTGGTTGCACAGCTCGACACGATGTGAAAATCTTTGCTTAGCAAACTTTTAGTGTTTGTGTAACTTTGTATAAGAAATGATTTTTCCTTTGCTTATGTGTGCAACCCGTACAAGTCTTTGTGATATTGTGGTTGATATTGTCCATTTTATATTCAAAATTGAATAAGGCACCTTGTTTCTTCAAGTCACATGCATGTGCTCATATCACATCGTCTCTAGCTTGGACAAAGAGACAGTCAGGAGGGCGTCTGCTTGAGTTTGCTTTTTCCATGTTTAGACTGACATCCCAGAATGATGACCTTGGTCGTAAGTGTGCCCATTCTTTGATATCTTGGTAAACTGGGTTCTCTTCATTAAGACGTGATAGTTCATGAAACAAGTGTCCGATTCACTTGCAAAGAATTTGCTCTTTTAACCCAGCATAACCCTCTCAGATACAGATTAAATTCGGACTTTTCCTAACCTGTGCCTTTCAGCGACGATGTACCTCAGCTGTTATCATTTAACCTTTATCAACTGCTCATGTTACAAGCGTCGGCTGTTGAATGTAAACTGGATACTGTTTGAATACGTTGTTGTGCTTCCTGCTTTTATCCCCGTTTTCCCTTTGGCCTCGCTTGAACTCGCTGTAAGATTACCCGAACGCATGCATTCCCAAAGATCCTCCCTCGAAACCATCAGACCTTGCCGCTGTTGAAACGGCAACATTAAATCTGTCTTCCAGCAGCTTTACTGAGATATGTGAGAAGTCTGTCCATGAAAGTGAGTTGTTATCCTGTTATCCGGGCTTTATTAAGAGCACATATGGAAGGATCGGTTTTAAATGTAGGCCATTCTTGTGCTAAAGCTGGTGTTTTCCTTACTGGTGCTCTGACCTGAATCAGTTTTTCCTCTCCCCCGTTACAATGCGCTCTTATTTAGTATGATAGCAGAGGACTCTGCTCAAATTATAGGTAGTGTCGGTCAGATGGAATACTCGGACTGGATTGCTTTTGCAAAGCGGACCTGGACTCAAAGCCTGTGATAAGCTGTACAAGCATGAGTCACAAAACTTTTTATGAATTCATTTGTGGTTGTTTTTATGTAAAATACATATTTCATGTTATTTTGTGGTTTGATACAATATAACAAAACAGAAATATGTTTCAAATAATTAATTTGTTAGATTATGCAGCTTTTTACAGCCTCTCTTAAATGCCTATAAAAGCAAGAGCTAAAATAAATCATTTAAATATGAATTGAAATGAAATGTAAAAATCTTATTTGAAATCATTTTTTAATAAATTGCCACAGTTAAGTTAATTATTTTTAAGTTAACAATTATTTTCCCCACACGTTTTAACATATGTTTTTTTTTACAAAATACAACAATATAAAATTGTTGTAACTATCTGCCGTTACTATCACTTGGGTTGTAGTGTCCCCTGAAGCCCTGTTTCATTTCTGACCCCGGTCTCTGCATGTAGTCGTCTGGTCTTTCTCAATAGGCAAATGCATTTTATGCTGATAAGGTCATTTGTTTTGGTAGTTTAAGATTGCGTAAAAGTGTATTTGGTACAAAAATTAATACTGTGACTTGATTTAAGTCTTTCTGTACTGTACAGAATCAGAAAGAGCTTTATTGCCAAGTATGCTTGCGCATACAAGGAATAAACACACAGGCAATAAAAATAAGATGAGAATACAAAATACACATATGTAAATGTAAGTAATTTAAAAATGTAAATATAAATAAATAAATGTACAGTTGTGCTATAGATGATAGAAAGCATTGTGTCCTCAGGGCTGTTAGTGGTAATCTCCATCAGTCAGACCTAAAAGACACCACAGAGGTCAAGAGCAAACGTACAGAAAGAGAGAGAGAAATGTGCCAACACGTGACCCTGACTCGACCTTACCATCGGGTCAGGATATGAACTGAATTTAAGCCTGTTTCTTGACATTACCAGTTTCGTTAACCTAGTTAAAATAACAGGGAAGAAGATATAATCAGCCAAGTCTTTCTGTTTATCATCATGTGTGAAATGGGTCTGATAGCAGTATATGTAAAACAGAGAGATATGTCATTAAAGTTAACGTCATGACACCTGCCAAGAATATTTATGGTCCACACTACATCCCAAAATCAGGCAAAAACAGGGATCTTTTGCATAATAAAAAATTAAATGTGTGAATTTTTTTTGTGAGTGTTAATAAAGCACCAAATTTTATTCTCATTATTCTTATATATTAGAACAATTCATTTTAAATTATCTGTTAAAATGATTTAATAGTATGTATTAGTTTACTTTATTTTTTATTATTTTAATAGTTTTATTTAATAGTTTTATTTGAAATATTTTAATATTTAATGTAAATAAATATTATCTTTTTTTTATTTATTGTGAAAGTTTATAGGGTTGCTAGTGACCCCTGAGTTATTAGTGAAAAAGTATACATGATAAAAAGCGTTAATTTAGAAAATATTACACAATTTAATGAATATGCTTTTTGGTATGGTGAACGAAAAGATTCGACTAAAAAGTATTAGTGCCTTTTCCAGAATTATTTATGCATAATTTTAGCATGAATTAAAAGTACTATTTGCATCTATCTGATGATAAAGAGAAATATAAAAAAAGCTTTTTTGTAATCGTAAATTTTAAATAAATAGTAAATAAATTTTGTAATAGTTAATAAAACATTGTGATGATAATTTATGTATTTACAGGTTAAAAGTTGTGAATTGTGCCGATACACGTTACAGTTTATGAAATGAGATTTTGTTTCATTATATTATAATGAATATTTTAGAACATTTATACAATTTAACATACAGTTAATTTAATAAAATCTTTATAAAGCTTCAGTAGTCTTCGTTAGAATTTTTTTTTATCCATTCTGTCTACTTTAAAATGGATTATTTTGGTAAAAAGCCTTTTAAAAACGACATTACCATCTCCTTTCTGTGTTTTCCTCTAGTTTGTCCAGAGGTTTGCGGACAGCGGGCGTGTACTGACAGAGGTGCGTGCTGTCACCCCCAGTGCTTGGGTAGCTGCACCGAAGCCAACAACGACCGGTCGTGTGCCGCATGCCTGCACTATTATCACGAGGGTCGCTGCGTAGAAGACTGCCCATCCGGCACCTACAAGTTTGAGGGCTGGCGGTGCATCACCATGGATCTGTGCTTCAATGTCCACCTGCCTGATTACGACCGTTTCGTGATCCACGGAGGAGAGTGCATGTCTGACTGCCCGCCCGGCTTCATGCGTGACGAGAACCACAGGTACCGGTTCATGTCATGTTAAAAAAACTAAATCATGTGTGCTTGTAGCCTGTGATATATAATGGATGGTATTCGATAGAAATATAGAGTAAATAAATGATTGTTTTGTTGTTAAATATGTACAGTAGGTTAAGGTGAGATGATTGACATATCCTGATCTTCCTTCTGTTTATCTCTGATAGCATGTACTGCACGGCCTGTGACGGCCCGTGTGACAAGATCTGTGATGAAAAGGTCATCGACTCGGTGAACGTGGCTCAGTCTTTCAAGGGCTGCACCATTATCAGAGGAAACCTGCATATCAACATCCGGCGTGGCAGTGAGTTCTGTTATCCCGCTGCAGTTATCCTCAGAGCGATGGCTTTTCTTCCTGCTGACACCCTTTCTTCTCTTCTGTTTCTTCAGATAATATAGCATCGGAGTTGGAGAAGTTTCTCGGTCTCATTAAGACAGTGACGGGATACGTGAAGATTCGTTCCTCTCACGCCTTGAGCTCTCTCTCCTTCCTTAAGAGCCTGAGATACGTCCACGGCGAGGAACTCTGGGATGAGTAAGACCTCACTTTGGCACTTTAGATTTCATGTTATACTATTTTTGTCTCTGTATTGTACAAATCAAATTAAAGACAAAACAGAACCGTAACAGAACTATAGGATTTTTTTAGATTTATTGTTGTATTGCTAATATTTTTAATTAGTTTTTTTTATTTTAGTTTACATTTTGTTATTTTATACATTTATCTATTTTTTATTTATTTTTAATATTGCTTTAAAGATTTCAGTTATTTAATTTTTTATAAAATATTTGTATTTTATTCATTTCAGTTTATAGTTTAGTTTTTATTTATTTGTATAAATTAATTAATTTATACAATTAATTAGTTAATATGTTTACTTAAATGTACTTCAGTTTATTGCCAAGGAGACATTTCAAATTGTCATTTACTTACATATAATATTTAGGCCATTTTTATTTGGTTTTAATAGTTTTAGTTTTATTAACCTGATAACTGCCACAGCAGAAATTGAGTATAAATCTTTTTTTTCTTTTCATATATTTAAATTATATATTTTTATATATTTATATTTAAATTGTGAAATATTTCATATTGAGTCTTAGACCATTCCATCAATATATAGTTTGTCATGATTAGATTAAAATTCTAAATATAACACAGACTGTGACTGTTCACAGGTTAAACTATAATAACCCTGGACAGTAAACTTATTTACATAAACGTTAAAATGCGCAACCGAAAATGCACACATAAATGTGTTAAATAAGAAACTAGAACACATGTTAATATGTTTACATGTGCATAGCGAAATCAGGGGTGATGGTCAGAAATCTGCCCGTCGATTTGGTTTAAACTGCTAAATTAAAAACACATTGTCATGTTGCTCAGTCTGTTGTCAGGTTGAGCAGTCAAATGAAAGTATGAGATGTTATACGTGTTTACGAATCACACTAACATCAACAGAATGAATCTCGTGCGTCATAGAAAAGCTGCGTAATTTTAATTCCATCTCTGTTTGTTTACTGTTAGCCCAAGACAGATTGCGACATCTCTCTGCGTTTTATGTTGTTACGAAACACTAAATTCAGGACTGGAAGGTTTTCAGTAACAAATCTAAACAAGCAAACCTTCAATCAACATATTTACCATTTATGAGTCGTTTCTGTAAACATTATAAACATGCGTCCAAAACAAATGTCAGAACTTTAATTCCCAATCCGTGAACGTAGTGAAAGCGTTTGTTATATTGACTTTAAATTGGTAAACGCTTGTGATCAGACGTGCGTCATACTAAAACTTTCAGGGTTTGTCATATTCTATTTACATTCCAAACAGAGCTGTTTAAGGTTTCTGTTTATTTTATGGTCATTTATGTCGCCACAAGTGAAGTTTACAGCATATTCTGTGTTGTAACGTATATGGTTGTTACTTGTCTTCCTAAATGCTGCTTTATGATCTCATGCAAAATGCATGCAAACGTTGTGACCACCACATTTTTATTAAAACTGTAAAAAAAGTAAACCAAACAACTCGTCGTTTGTCTTGTCACTTCCAAGATTCTGCAACGTTAACATGCCCTATTTGTTCCATGAGCTGTTTTTCTTTTCTATTCCTGATCATTCGATTTATTTTCACTTTTCCTCAGCATGTATGCCTTTGTGGCATTGGATAACAATAATCTGCAGTTGCTGTGGGACTGGTCCCAGCACAACCTCACCATATCCACCGGAAAACTGCACTTCCGTCTCAATCCCAAACTCTGCATGTCCGAGATCCGCAAAATGTGGTTCAAAACGGGAATTAAGGATTCGTTTTCGGAAGACGATTTCAGCCAAAATGGAGACCGTGCAAGCTGTGAATATTTCTTTTTTTTTTTCAGAACTTCTACAATAATAATAGCAATACACAAATGTCCATTATCCTTTTGTTAAAAATGATTTTTTTTAGGTGGACGTAAGATCCTGAAGTTCTTTTCCAACAGTACGAGAAGTAATCGAATCAAGTTAACGTGGGAACGATATCAACCTGATTCCAAAGACATTGTCAGTTTTGTCGTGTACTACAAGGAAGCGTGAGTCTCAGTGCTTATTCTTTTACGATACACTTTACAATAAGGTTGTTAACAACAAGCAATATATATTTTAGCATCTATGAATCTTTGTTAGTGTTATTTAATGCTATGTGCAATACAGTTGTTGATGTAAGTTTACTGTGCAATAACTAATATTAAAAGTTACAACTTTTTATTTTACAAATATATTAGTCAATGTTGGCATGATATTAATGTTAATTAAAATTAACTGTTTGCTAATTTAGCTGATCTGTATGGGGGTTTTTTTTCTTCTTGTAAAATGACAAAAGTTTTATACAACATAATAATGTGCAGAAAGGCTGCTGAATTGTCAGTGCTGCAGAGTTTTTCTTAATACATTTCCTGTAAATGAGCCATCATACATAAAAATTTTTCCAGAACATGCTCCTATTTACACCTAAATTATCAAACAACCAGCAAATGGCCGTCAATAATTCTGCAGCTGATATTGTAAATACCCTAACAAAACCTATTTTCTTGTTTTTTAATAACATTACGTTTTTAAGAATGTTTTAAAAATCGTTTTAAAATCGTACAAAATGATTTGTTTATTCTCAAAAAGAGCCATGTATTGTCTTCCCAGGCCTTTCCAGAACATTACAGAGTTTGATGGTCAGGACGGCTGTGGCTCCGACAGCTGGAACATGATTGATGTGGATTTACCTGAGAATGAAACGCAGAACCCGAGCGTCGTTCTGTCATCTCTCAAGCCCTGGACTCAGTATGCCATCTTAGTGAAAGCCGTGACATTAAGTGTGGAAAATAAACACAGACGACATCTGAGCGCGGAGAGTGAGGTGGTGTACATCAGAACTAAAGCGTCAGGTAACATCTTACTTTAAAAACGGGACAGAAGCAGAAAATGTGCATCTGTGTCTGGTTTTCAGACATGTTTAGCTATTATAAAATGTGATTAGCCAAATATGTCTTGTATAAACTTTATTTACATTGATTGTAGATTATAAATTTGTACATATGTATCATTTTTAATCATCAAAATTAAAAAATGTATGACAGTTGCACTAAATCTTTATTTTCTTCCTTTATTATTTCAACATTATTTTTCATGTTTTTTGCTAAGTAATGTTAATGTATTAATATCATAATTTGGTTAACTTGTGCGTAAAGCATTTACGGTCATCAAAGAAGATAACGGAAAATGAAAAAAACAAATGTAATACCCATTTTGATTGAATGTACTGAAAACATGCAATGTGCTTCTAACAACAAATTTTAGCAGTAGAAGGCATTTATAAGGTATTAAGTTTTTAATATGTTACCTATCTTTCTAGTCAAAGATCCTTTGAAGATTTTATCACAGGACATGATAGGACCCCTTTAAACATTTGTCTTTGCTGAATGACATCTAACAAATCTAAAATGAAAGTATTAACACTTTCTTTTTTCTCCTCCAGCTCCCTCGATGCCTTTAGACATCCGAGCCTTTTCTAATTCCTCATCAGAGTTGGTGATCCGGTGGTCTCCACCTGTGTCCCCTAATGGAAACAACACTTACTACCTGCTGCGCTGGAAACAGCAAGCGGAGGATCGTGAACTCTACCAGCACAACTACTGCTCGAAAGGTCCGGATGCTAAATCTTCATGTGTCTCGCATTGAATAATCCATGGTTTTATTGCTTTAAACTTGTAGCCATGAAGTAGTTGATGAAATAATACATTCAAATAATGCAACCAAACATCGTAGTGAATCACGAGTCGTTTTGACATTACAAATAATTTACTTAATGTATATGTGCCTAATTATTCATTTCTATCTTTACAAATGATGAAACCAAATTGCATGTTTGTCTTGTTTGAACGGTGTGTCTTAACTTAAAAACGATAGAAAAAGCTTTTTCCTCGCAGTTACAACTGAGCTAATAAAATTTGTCAGTGTATTATAACAAAAATTTGGAAGCATGTAATATATGAATAGATATTTATAAGTTTTGACTTTCTTATCCTTGTTCACACTCTCTTTATGTTTATATTTCTTGACAGAACTAAAGATTCCAATCAGGATTTCCGCCACAGGTTTGACAGAAACCGAGGACACAAAACCAACCAATGCTGAAGCAGGGGGGCGGGACAAAACCCACTGTTGTCCGTGCCCTAAAGCAGACAATGGTCAGGATAAGATCAAAAATATCCACTACCGCAAGGCTTTTGAGAACTTCTTGCACAATGCCATATTCACACCCAGGTAAAAACAGGTTACATCACAGTCTTTTGTTGTTCGATAATCAAGAGTTTTTAGAGATTTTTTTTTTTTTAGAAAGTCTCTTGACGACCTCCTGAGAGATGAACGTCTCTTGAGTGTAAAATGGTTCTTTGTTTCTTGTCTGAAAGCATGTTTTGGAACACGTTTAGCAGTAATCATTTCCCGCGGTCCTGGTAATTGTGTGCTATTGGTTCTCGGGGGCGAATCCGAATGGTAAGGGAGAGCATGCAAAACAAATGAAAACCCTGACGTTAGCCTCGTTTTCTTTGATCTCAAAGGTGTAACGCATTAAGTGTTCTCTTTTAAAATGAGGAACCAGCATCTGTGTCGTATTATCCTCCATAATAATTGCAAGAATCACATGCATCCTGCCAAACACACGTTACCTGTGCAAACTTAACACGGGTAATGAAATCGATTCATCTGTCGTGGATGTGCTTGAGAACGGCATCGATTTTTCTTTATGCATGATTTGAAAGTAGGTTATTCTCCTCTGTCTGTTTTTCCTCTGCATTTTTGTCATTGTTTGGCTTTCGGAGAAAGCTGCGATGCCAGAAATATGTCATGCGGCTGAGAAGTATGTTTGTACCCGAGCCAGCACAACCTGTTTTTATTGAAAAGCGAGATTTTGAGGAAAGAGCTTCGAGTTCCCTTGAAGTTCAGGATTTGGAGAGCAGGAGGAAGAGGAAATCATATCCATTCACTGGACGTTCCCGCTTGAACTGCTGCGCTGCCAGGAAACGCACAGTAATGCCATCTGGAATACCAATGAAATGAAGGGAAGTTCCCCTCCAGCCGGAGATCAATGAGAGCCGTTCTGCGTGGAGGGGCAGAAAGAGAGAGACTGAATAAAACGCAGTAGAAAGAGAGACAAGTGATGTCTCTGGATGTAATACCATTCGAGCTCAGTATTATTTTGTAAATAAGGACTATTTTGCATTAAATGAATGTTCTGAATGAATGGGATACCCTGATGTACCCACTGCATTTGCTAAAATGTGCAGTATACCCTGCAAAAAATAATGCAATGTGCAGGTAAACTATGTTTTAAACATCCCTTTAGTGAGGTCACATGAAGGTATATATTGGCACTGTTTTTTAACTTTTATATAGAGCCTGGTAACTAAAAATGAAATTAAATAATATTTATTTCTTTTATTCTATATTTCAATCATTTTTACTTAGTTATTTACATAAACATTAAATGAACATTAAAATAATCCACAAATAAATATGCTATATTTAATAATTAAATAACTTGTTTTTTTTTTAGACATTTGAATATGTAAGTATTCCATCTGCTGCTGTGTGACAATTATGCTAATATGTGGGGATGTGACGATTCACTTAACTCACAATGCGAAAAGTTCACGATACTCGCGATACAAATTTTTTACGATTGTTTTACTGGATTGAGACAAAATAGAAATAAACTAGTGCCTATTTATTATTTCTCAAATGCTTTTTTCAAAAACTTCTTTCTAAACAAAAAATCTTTTATGTTAAATATTATAACAAAACTAAATTGCAATTTTAAAACAAATTAAAAGTCTCTTTAATATAAACAAACTTTGCTAATCTCTGCACATTTACAATGTCCTCTGCAGTTTGCGCGTTTTACATCTCAACCGGTTTCAGTCGTCACATATTTGAATTGGTTTTCAACCAGCTCACGATGAATCGTTACATTTTTGTAATTGCCCACAACAATATTGTACAAATTAATTATCATGATAAACTGCGTTATTGAATACCGGCACAAGTATAGTGACACCAATCGTTGCATAATGTTGAAAAGTACAAAAAGTATATACTGTACAGTGTGGTATGCAAGTCACAAGCCCAGTCTTGTGGAATCCCTGGCAAAGTGGTCGAGCATGACGGCACAGTCATGTATTTGAGTACCATGAAACAAGACTGTAAGTGTGCCGAAATCATAAATATAAATGGCTGAGATAACGATAAGCAATATCTGATGTGTATATATCCAGAGGGATGAGTACCGAGTGTTTATGACCACATCATTCACCAAAGTCAGTCCATCTGTGCTGGTGAGATGTAGCAGGCAGAGGAAAGACTTGCAGCTTGTAGAGAGTTGAGTGACAAACTGCTGCGGAGTGAATGGAGACCAGCTGTGTGTGTGTGTGTGTGGATAGATCATCTGAGGACAGAATCTGTGATTGCTTTGGAATGAGCGAGATTTGAGGCCCGTTCACACCAGCGGACGGGAATATTATGTTCGTTCTCTACAGATTCATCGAAGGACGATGTTGTTTGCAGAACAGTTTTATTTGAGTTATTTTAGTTTTCGTTTCGTCAGTTTTATTAAATGTATCTCCTCTCTTATTCCAGGCCTCCAGACCGGCGACGGCGAGATGTTTTTGGCATTGCCAACGCAACTTTCCTCCACACCTTGAACTTTACGATGGGAAACTTCTCTGACGATGAGCCGTCCAGGCACGAATTCCTCTTTCACGAGAAGCAGGTGAGGGAGAGGAACGCAGACGTCAGCGGCCTGCAGCCCTTCACCGTGTACCGCATCGACCTGCACGCGTGCAACGACGAGGTCCGATACTGCAGCGCGGGCGCCTTCGTCTTCTCTCGCACCAAACCGGCAGGTAAAAGGAGGACTGCGACCCAAAGTCAACAATGAAACGCCACGTTTAAACTTTCATTGCAATTGTTCTTTACTTTGTTATGTAGAAAAAGCTGATGACATTCCTGGACCCGTGATCTGGGAACGTCAGGAGGATTCTGTGTTCTTGAAATGGCCCGAGCCGCTCAAACCCAACGGACTGATCGTGCTGTATGAGATCCAGTACCGTCTGGGAACTGAGGTGAACCGAGACTTTCCAATCTAGTTGTTTGGTGCTGTGTGAGGGGTTATTTAGACCAACGTGCGTTTGTGTTTGTACGCAGCCCGAGAAGCACGAGTGTGTATCCCGCCAACACTTTAGGGAGCACAACGGAAAACTTCTTTCCAACCTGGGACCTGGGAATTATTCCGCTCGGGTACGAGCCACTTCTCTCGCCGGGAATGGATCCTGGACGGAACCCGTTGCTTTCTATGTGCCTCAGGTTGACCGTAAGTTCATCGCATAAGTCTGATGTATTTGAAGTCAATGTGAAATGCCATTCTGTATGTTTGTACTATGATGGATTTAAAACTGGGAGATGGTGACCAGGAAATGTTATTATTGTGACCATACTGATGCTAATTAAAAGTGTCATAGAAAGTTGTTTCATGGGTGGAGCAAGTTCTGTAACGTGACTTCCACTGATGAATTGTGTACTGTGAAAATAAATGGGTGCAAATGTTGATGTCTTGTTTTTCCTCTTCTTGCACGCTGAAGAATCTGGTTTCGAGCATGTTATGTTCTTCATGATCATCCCTGTCGTCTTTATTTTCGCTGTCTTCACTGGAGTGGCTTTCATCTTGGTCAATAAAAAGAGGTAAAAGTTTCAGCACGTTTAGTCTCTAGTTGGTTTTATTGTTTATCTTAAGTTTATTTTAAGTTTATGTTAACACTTTCAAGATTATCTATCAGTTACTATATACTAGTTTTTTATGAAAAACCTAAGTAAATGCTTTTTATGATTCTGGAATCCACAGAAACAGTGACAGACTTGGAAATGGAGTCATATATGCTTCTGTCAATCCAGAATACTTCAGTGCTGCAGAAAGTGAGTATTTAGTTCATATTAACCTGTTTTAGAATAAACTGAATTCAGATTCACCCTTTAACAAGAACTAAATGAAAGGTGTATATATACACATCTAAATAGACTCAGCATTTCAGCTGTATCTCAGGGTCTTTTAAAGTTTAAATGTGCATATTATTGATCTTTTACCTTGTATTTTAGACATCATTTAAGGAATCATGCAATAGATTTGTGACCACCTCCCACCATGTTTTTTGTTACAGTGTATGTGCCAGATGAATGGGAAGTTGAACGAGAGAAAATCACAATGTGCAGAGAGCTCGGGCAAGGCTCTTTCGGTATGGTGTACGAAGGCATCGCCAAAGGTGTCGTCAAAGACGAGCCGGAAACCAGGGTGGCCATCAAAACGGTGAACGAGTCTGCGAGCATGCACGAACGGATCGAGTTCCTCAACGAAGCGTCCGTAATGAAGGAGTTCAACTGTCACCACGTGGTTAGTCGAAGAACATGCGCGTTGCTTGATCTTTAGGATATTGAGTTTGGTGGGTTATGCCACATCCGTCTCTTGTGATTGGTTTAGGTGCGTCTGCTGGGTGTGGTCTCGCAAGGTCAGCCCACCCTGGTGATCATGGAGCTGATGACACGCGGAGATCTGAAGAGTTATCTACGCTCGCTACGCTCCATACAGGTAAACGTAGACAGACGTACTGCATGGCTTTGTCTGTTTCAAACCTCGTTGAATAGTTTTGCACTTATTTCCGTATTCAAATTGGGGTTTTGTAATGCACAATTGACAAATTTTCCTGGATGAGCAATAATCTTCTACTGTTTTGCTTAAATGAGGCGTGAAAAGTTTCTTAGGCCACACTAATCCAGTTTTTTCTCTCTCAGAGCACCTCCAGTTTACCCCTACCACCACTGAAGAAGATGATTCAGATGACAGGAGAGATCGCGGATGGCATGGCTTACCTCAATGCCAATAAGTTTGTTCACAGAGACCTGGCAGCCAGGAACTGTATGGTGGCCGAGGATTTTATAGTCAAAATTGGTGGTATGTGATAAAATAAACAAATAACAGATTTTCTGAACTTTTATTAATTGTAACCATGTCTGTAAAAACCCATCTAAAGTCGTTTTTTATTTACATAAAATGTTTTCTACTAATTATTTTACATAATGTAATGATTATTCTATGAAAACAGTGAGTAAGGCCACGTCAAATATTGAAATCAATGTTTTGGAAGCCAAATTATGGTATTTTTTACAAAATAATAAAATATATTGTCAATAAAATAATTAATTTTATTACTATCTCAAAATCCATCATGTAATCTATAATTTACAGCAATTAACATGTGTTAACTCATTTTTATTTATGCTCTTAATTTCAAACCTGGATGTTATGGACCATTTTTGGAATAATTTTCGGGAGGGTTTTTTTGTTTGTTAAAAAAGTAGATTTTTTTTTAAGCGTATTTGTTTATGTTTTATACATATAAAATGTATAAAAATATGCAAAATACAGTTCAAAAGGTCATACGACTGAAATTTCATCAATGAGTTTTCATCATCTAAAGCTGTATGTTTTAAATGATAAAACATAAAATGATAAAACAATTAAATTATATAGTTTTGTAGGCCATAAAATAATTGTGCAAACAAATTTTGTTTCTTTTTAAAATCATAAAGTAATTTCTAACATTTGTGTCGTTTCATAGTTAATGAGTTTACTATAATTATAAAATGTAGGCAAAAAATTAAAAAAGAACGAGTAAGTGAGCCTAAACTTTTGAACGGTAATGTATGTATATATCAAATTTAAATGATCTATGACATCTTTTAACCTTTTGCCTGTGTCTTCAAGTTAATGTACTGCTAAAAATTGACTGAATTTGTCTTTAATTTGTAGATTTTGGCATGACACGGGACATTTATGAGACGGATTACTACAGGAAAGGAGGCAAGGGACTGCTGCCGGTACGATGGATGTCTCCAGAGTCACTCAAAGACGGAGTCTTCACAACCATGTCAGATGTTTGGTAAGTTCTCTCAGTGTGTGTGTATATGTCATCAGAGATGCATAGAAATATCAGGCGAGACGTGCATCGGTTCAGATTCTTAATAAACTGTATGTCCGGTCTCCGTCGACACTTACAGATGTCTATATTAGAGCAAAGACCGTCCCATTGACCACTCCAGAGTCACGGCTAGCTGCGAGGGAAATAAAAACCACGCTTGCACAGATCCACACGCAGTTTCCATTACATGGTGCATACGTTTATGCGATGGGAAATGAGGCGGAACCTCTTTCCATATATTTTAAATGAAGCCGGGAATCAAGCCTCATCAGTCCTCACATGAGCTAGAAACATTTCTATCGTATGCCGGTCTCATTTGACAAACTTTCAAAGGAAACCTGGGGAGTCTAGAACACGCTTTTCTGGGAACTGCAACAGCTGCGGCCGATACTAATGACGTTCCAGAGCCTTTTTGTCCTCCTGTGTCTTGATAATTGGGAGGTTCAGGTTTTTGTTAAAGATCAGATCCTCTCAGGACTTCCAGTTTCCCTGCAGGTGATTGGAATGGTGTCTGGTCTGACAAGTCAGCTTTCATGTTTGTGTGGTCACAGATACGCCCTGAAAATAACATAAAGGCTATCACAATATCAATCTGTTGAATAGTTTTAGTATTGTGAATAGGGTTTAAATGCTGCCTTTTTACTTCTGTAAAGGTTTATTTTCTGCTGCAAAATCTAGATCAGTGTTTCTTAACTTAAACTTAAGGGGCTAGGGAGATAGTTTAATCTAAAATAAATTTAAAAAATCATTTATTCACCCTCATGTCATTTCAAATCTGTCTGTGACTGTATATAAATGTGTAGATTTTTTTTCTCCTAATTTGATTTCGAGACTAGCCTGGTTTTCACAGACAGGGTCACAAATATCTTCTTTTGTGTTCTGAAGAAAAAAGTTGTAAAAGTTGATCAAACAATAACAATTTTTAGAAGATACTGTAAATTGCAAAAAAACATGCAATTAAATAAGCTAAAACAACTAAAACTTTATAAAAGAGTATCAGCTAAAAAGGTATAACCCCCCAAAGACTAATAAATACTAAAACTTGCCATTTCTTTTTGTAGTAAGATATATATATATATATATCCTTAATATATTATTATATAAATATATATTAATAGTTATTTTATTAAAATTTTCATGTGTTCATTTATAAGGAATATGAACTGTGACTCTTCTGAAAACTTGACCTGACTATGAAAAATCATCATTTAAACATAAAAAATGCTTTAAAAAGACCTCACATGAGTATTTAATTTACCAAATATTGACATCTGAACTATCTGTATAATGACAATCTTAAGTAAAACTATTTTTAATGCTTATTAATATAAAGGTTGACATTAGCACCGGCCCTTCTGCAGTACCGCTATGGTCCACCGGGGGGTCATGGGCTACAGTTTGGGAATATTTTATTGGACAGAAATTGTGGAGGGCCTTCAGATGTTGTTATGGATAGTGGGCGACTATTGGACCAGATACTTTTAAAAGATGGTTTTTAAAGACATGAAGGTTTGACATCTTTTTGCTGTGTTAAAACACAGAGATCTGCTTGTGTGGGGGACGACTAAAGGTATTTCTGTTGTGTGCCTAATAGCTTTATTATCAACAAATTGCATTATAGTACATCATTTGTTCAAGCGGCTGACTCGTTTTAATGATTTCTTGCTCCCCTTTAAAAGCTTTGGGCAATTAAAACATACACTTGCATTCTTAGCCGCAATATTTCTTACAAATGTTTTTTATAAGCAAGGCGACTTTAACTGTTAAGATGTTCTTGATTGAACTTACCTTTCTGAAATCAGTGGAGACAGAAAATGGGTAACATGAAGTCACTTGATGGATGACTTGGGGATCTGTTTAGATCTGTTTGTCTTGTTCTCGGCAGGTCTTTCGGGGTGGTGTTGTGGGAAATAGCCACCCTGGCTGAGCAGCCCTATCAAGGCATGTCTAATGAGCAGGTACTGCGCTTTGTGATGGAGGGAGGACTGCTAGACAAACCAGACAACTGCCCCGATATGCTGTAAGGAAGAAATCTCACAAAGCTCTCTAATTATTCTCATTACATTTGTAATAATAAAAAAGTACGCTGTCGTTGATGTGTGTTCTCAGGTTTGAGCTGATGCGCATGTGCTGGCAGTACAACCCCAAAATGCGTCCGTCATTCCTGGAGATCATCAGCAGCATCAAAGACGACCTGGAGCCGGGCTTCAGAGAGACCAGCTTCTTCTACAGCGAGGAGAACAAGCCTCCCGACACGGAAGAGCTGGACATGGAGAACGTGAAAGCCATGGAGAACGTTCCTCTGGAGCCGTCCTCCAGCCTCCAACCCCTCACCTCCTCCGTGACCTCTCCTCAGCAGCAGTGTACCCCCGGACCCCAGAGCTCTGTCACCCCAGCCGGCCCGTCCTCTCCCCATTCCTCCCCCTGCTCCACGGACAAGCTCCCGGCGTCTGCGGCGAACGGGCCTTCCGTGGTTCTCCGCAGCCCGTTTGACGAGACTCAGTCTTACGCTCACATGAACGGGGGCCGTAAGAACGAGCGCGCCTTGCCTTTGCCCCAGTCGTCGGCTTGCTGATCAGTGGCCCGTTTCTTTGACTGACACTTGGACACGTTTTATCCGTCTGTCAAGCCACTGTGTGGTCTCCTGAGAAAATATATTAAAAGAAAAAGAGAGTCTGGGCAATTGATTTTCAATCATACCTCAACAAGCAAAGTTGGGATTTCTTTGCTTTTTTGTGTATTTCGATTGAATTGATTTGTTATTTCTGCAGAAGTAACAGGACTGAATCACAAAACGAGAAACCATAGACTTTCATTCTCACACCTGATTTTTGTTACTTTTCTACACTTTTAATCTGGTCTGTAGGAGCCAGAAGTGGTACGTGACGTTATTACAACACATTCTGCATATCTTTAAGAAAAGTCGACAGCAAAGCACTTGGTCTTGTCTTTGTGTTTCCAAAGACATGCGTTTAAATTATATAGTTTATAGCGCCAATAAGAAAAATTTGTGAGTTCATTTTTCTGCTCTTATAAATAGATGTAAGGGCGGCATTGAGACGACTCCGTGACCGAACGTAAACTTGGGTACGTATGTAAAATCACAAACTTCCACACGATTTCCATATCACAGGCAGCATAGTAGAAATGAAAGAACCTGCCAAAATCTTTTCTTTTTCAATGTTTATGTTGCCAAATACTTAAAAACTCTCTCAAGTTGTGTTTCCAATAAGAATCATTCTGTGACTGTGACACTCCTCATGTTTCTTAACACTGCTGTGTCTTTCAAACCATCATATTAAAAAGTACAATCAATAGATTCTAAAAAAACTTCCGATGCATTTCAGACAGCAAACAAAAGATGGCACCAAAACTACAGACACTGAATCGAGTGATAAACACAAAAAGCTGAAGTTTCTCAGTGGTTAAATGTGTAAAATCAGTTCATCTCTCGTCTGGATGTTGGACAGCAGAAGCGTGTACATTGTTTGACTGTCACTTTTGTACCTTTTACAGTTCAGATGATCATCTGTATGATCAAAA
>CM032794.1:23412900-23429095 GCA_019155185.1 Beaufortia kweichowensis | reverse complement strand
GAGTTAAAGCATTATCTCTATCATACAGTTGGATTAACATAATAAGGAAGTAAATTTAGTGGGTCAATGTATTTATAATGTCTTTGTTTCTCAACCATATAATAACCATATAACTCATGAATCTGAGCTGTGCAATATTTTACAGTACATATATTTATGTTTACTAAAGGCATGTTTTCAGCAATAAAACACATTGGGTTACTCTGGTGTTCCTGTATTTATGTGCTAATGAATAAAGTTTAGACTGATAATGTTACACACTGTTCTTTCTTTCTTTTTTTCTTCAGAACTCACATACCTTTAATTTAAATTTAGATTTCTACTCTTTTATGTAAATCTCTGTTTACATTGTGCTTTTAATTTCGCTTTTTATACATTTCTATCTTACTATTTTACTTTATTTTGCACTATATACATCTCACTTTTCTTCTGTAATACATTATAGGCACTACTTGCTTCAGCAATACAAATGTCCAGTTTTAGTCAAGCCAATAAAACACACTTGTAATTGTAATTAACACTAGACAAGAAACGACTCTTTTCATTTGCAATTCAAATGGTAAACAAACAGCAAAAAGCTTTTCAATGTGAATCTTCAAAATTTCTGAAACTTTCAATGAATGCAAGAAAGAAAGCGCTATTAGACCAAGACTATTTTCCAACTTCATAAAACATGCGATTCTTGACATGAATCAAGGCAAGTGAGCATCGTGACCTACAGTAAGTGCACTTCAGAGACACACAATGACCCGGCTTTCCGTTCGGGCTCCTCGAGGCTGATGCCAGCGATGGGATGCAAGACAGAGCATGGAAAGACATGTTGCCGTGGTGACAAGAGGTGAGAAAGAATACGGTCCTACCTGAACCCACATCCTGTGGAGCAGAAAGTGTTGAGAAAGTGTGTTTCCAGATGCATGTTGGGCAGCGGCTGGAATATAGAGGCTGTGGGTGCTGCTACTGCAGCGATCCAGCACTTACTGTTACTGCATTGCTCCTTAAGACACACTGAGAGAGAGCTACAGAGAGAGAGAGAGAGAGGAGAGAGAGAGACAGAGAGAGAGAGAGAGAGAGAATGAGAGAGAGCTACAGAGAGAGAGAGAGAAGAGAGAGTGAGCTACAGAGAGAGAGAGAGAGAGAGAGAGAGAGAGAGAGCTACAGAGAGAGAGAGAGAGCGAGTGAGAGAGAGAGAGAGATTGAGAGTGACTTTAGAGAGCTACAGAGAGAGAGAGCTAGCACCTTACTTTAAGAGAGAGAGAGAGAGGAGGGAGAGAGAGAGAGAGGAGAGAGAGAGAGAGAGAGAGAGATTATTTTAATTACTTTAATTCCTTTATTGTTTGTTTTTATTGTGTTATTGTATGTATGTATGCTGTTTTATATAAAATGCTTTGGCAATATTGTAAATTTCCACTATCATGCCAATAAAGTACCTCTGAATTGAATTGAGAGAGAGTGAGCTACAGTGAGAGAGAGAGAGAGAGAGAGAGAGAGAGAGAGAGAGAGAGAGAGAGAGAGTGAGAGAGACAGAGAGAGAGAGAGAGAGAGAGAGACAGAGAGAGAGAGAGCTACAGAGAGAGAGAGAGAGAGAGAGAGAGAGAGAGAGAGAGAGACAGAGAGAGAGAGAGAGAGAGAGAGAGAGAGAGAGAGAGAGAGAGAGAGAGAGAGAGAGAGAGAGAGAGAGAGAGAGAGAGAGACAGCTACAGAGAGAGACAGAGAGAGAGACAGAGAGAGAGAGAGCTACAGAGAGAGAGAGACAGAGAGAGAGACAGAGAGAGAGAGGAAATGTGCTCCTGGCTGCTGTACATCTATTACTACCTGATTTAAAGTCACTAGAGAGTATTTATCTCCAGAGGAAGATTTATTTATTCTTTGGATGTTGCTCTTTAAAACCTAAGAAGACTTAAAAGACATGAAGAAAACTTCTTAGTAAAAATTTGTCTGAATACGACATACTTAGTGAGAATTAGTGAAGAATTTGACATTGAAATTGAGTCTATATTGAAACACTTGTGAGCCACTTGTTTTTAGGAGAAAATAAAACAAACCATTAGCTCTCTCCCAGATGAAAGTGTTATTGTTTAGATGTTTCCTTTTCATACTTTAGGAGATTTGATGGAGTTCTCAGTTGTTGTTTTAGAAAATTGCTTGCAGGAGAAATAAAAACAGAAACAAATGAGACTTAATTGTTCTACTACATGAAGCTTATGGAGGTGTAAAATGAACATAGACTGTGTAAAATAATCTGTGTTTGGCTAAATGTAATGAGAAATGAGTTCATATTGAGTTGAGTTTGTGTCATTGTTGAGATCTCTTTTGAAACTCTAATGTCTAACGACAGTTGTGAGATTTCTGACTCTTTTTCTCAGGAGAAATATCTGAGACACACATGAGACTTAAACAAAAGTTTCCACTTTCCACTCCCAATTTATTCTTCCAAGTGCAATTTTAGGATAATCATCAAGTTGATACTTACAATGAAACATAACTGAGAACTCCATCAAATCTCCTAAACTATGAAAAAGAAACATTTGAATTGACAAACAAGAGCTACGGGAATAAATGAAGCTGGTGCGGAAAGAAGGAAGTATCTATACAAAAATACAAATTTTGCTGACAATTCTGACAATATACTCTTGTGTGGTATTGTCTGAAGAACACAAATGGAGACACTTGAGTGTTTTCATATCATGGCAGCTTATAGTGATCTGTCATGTTTTAAACAGAATGAAAACACACCATAAAAGCTTTTAAAACTCATAGCGTTAACTTGCAAAATAAAATCATCATTGGTTCTTGCCTGTGTCATATATGAACAAGGATCTCACATGTGTCTCAGAGAAGATCTAAACCATCCTGCACATTTATGATTGCATTCAGACGCCAGAGATTTTTATATAAACCACATTTATGCATTCAGCAGATGATTTAACTCACAATGCATTACAGCTATAGATTTACTCACGATCAACTTGATCAGTTACAGGAGACTCAGATGTTTCTCAAACCCTTCAAGACTAAATATCTGCACCTTGTGAACTCTTTAGCTCTACTCGCACTAAATCTGTCATAAATCTTCACTTATACGTCTATGTGGATGATAAATAGGCCATTATGGATAGAGGCCAGTGGGCACATTTGGCCGGGACACTGAGGCTCACATCCTTACTCAAGACTCAAGTCAAGACCACAGTTTGATCTCATTCATGATTTCATTTTAAACTGTGTCCAAATCAAGTTTTTACTCACCCCCTGCTGTCCTCGCTACTTCTAGCACCGACCTTAGTTTTTCTCGTGTCTTTTCTCTAAGGATATTTAAGAGAAAGAAATCTTTTTTTTTGAGGGAACTGTTCCCTTTATAGTTTATCAGTACGTAGGTGAATGTTGAACACAGAAATGATTGCATTCTTTCTGGAGCTCTCAGAACAGGACAGTTATAATAGGATTAAAATTGGGACAAGAAAACTGGATTTCCTCTTGAATGGCTGTTCTTTGATAACTAAAATACAATCAACTCGAATGGAGATTAGAGCTGTTGTATTTCACTGTATTTAAAGAGCAGCTGGTAAGATCTTTGAAGTAGACAGGGTTTGACTGATGAATACTAAACCTCTCTGAACATGAAGACCTCCATTCCTCTGAGGTTTGGATTGGTTTGATCTGTCACTCCTGTTTTATCTTCATGTTGGTAAATGACGGGTCAGTTTGTCTTTGCCTGGAGGATGTGTGTAGTGATGTGAAGGTCAGCAGATCTTCTGCAGGTGTCTGTGTGAGTGAATCAGTATTGAGTATTAATCTACATCATCCGTCAGTCCGTCTATCTATCAATCAATCTATTTGTCTGTCTGTCTATTATTCATCCATCCATACTTCCATCCATCATAGGGGAAAACAATGATATTGTCTATATATACACACAAAACCGGGACCATCATTTATATACAGTACAAAAGTTGGATGTGGACTACTTTTATTACACTTTCGTGGAGATATTGTTTCCTTTTATATGCTTTTGTATATTTCTCTGTTTGCATTTCAGAATGAAGGTCACACTGTACAAATTTGTGTCATACCGTAAAAACACGAGGGTGAGTAAAATATTGACAGAATTTAGATTTTTGCTGGACTATTTCATTTCTACTTTGTCTAGATGCTGTAATGTGCATATATCTGAATCGATTAAACCACATTAAGCGCATATTGTAGTTTTTGCTAAAAGTGGAACAGACTGCCACAATGACATTAAAGAGACAGGGAATGTTTATGAGCTGTCATGGAATGTTGGTTTAAGAAACAAACATTTACACCATAAAGCTCTAGTTTTTCTCAACTTCTAACAACTAAACTTCTTCATTATGATAAATGATTGTGGAGAGCTGTAACCTGATGGTGCATATACTGTATGACAGAAATATAAAGCCAGGGGACTACTTGGGACATTGACCCTAATAAAAATCTATTCGTAGAAGAAATGAGAGAGTTCTCAAGGCACGAATTAATGAAGAAAAGCTCCATGGAATTAATGCTTCAATTACTGTATCTAGGATGAGAATCGAAATGCATGATCATGTGACAAATAACAATTTATTATTATTTATTAGACCTTTTATTTGTGTAAAACTTAAACGGTTAACCAATGATTTTGTTTATAAATGTATTCAATTGGCCAGTAAATAAAATGATGGCTAATATTCTAAATCTCTGCTGTTTTGTTGATTTTAAACAAACCATAAATACAATTAAAGTAAAAAATGATGGATAAAATGGAATGTTTAGCGATTTACTACATACATTTGTTTACAAATGTTTACTACATTTGTTTAATATGCAAATATTAATAATAATAATAATAAATGTTTTTAAATGGCTAATTTATATGACTTATGCAAATTAATTATTTTAACCGTTTTACTTTCAGATTAAATAACAAGATAATGCAAAGCAATGCTATCATATACTTTGTTAAATAATATACTGTAGAATTGTGCATTAGCTGTGTATCTGCATGCAATTGTTTTTTATTATAATTATTTATAATGAGATGTAGTATGTGCAACTTGAACGTAATGTTTATTACCAAAACTGTACCAGACAATTAATTGTATTCATACATAAAGATAGTTGTCATAAAACAGTAAACATATAAAGGCAGATGAAAACATATACAAACATTATGATGTTGTATAAACTTTTATTAAAACGGTTTCCATAACAAACACTATATTATGTACCATTAAAGCCATTATGAAGTTATTTTATGTAGTGTGTTTTGGGTCTTATTCTAGTAGGATTTAATGGTTTTCCCACCAACACATAACCAGTACAGAGACCAGTATAGTTTCCTCTAAAACCAATACAATTCCCATGAAACCATTAGAATATCTGAAAGGGTTTCTATACAGATGGGATGAGAGAAAGAGAGATCATATCATGTGTGTTAAACATACTGGAGGTCATGAATGCACGTGAAGCTGCTGCTTGACTGAAATCTCGCGGTGTTTTTCGCAAGTTCTCGGACATCTCGCGTTTGTCCGGCTGCTACAGCTAAACGCTCCGACAGAACGCGTCAAAACACCCGTCCGGCTTTGCGCGATCGCCGCTCGCGTCTTCACACGCGGGGCTGAATTGAGTTTGCGCGTCACAGGCACTCGGAGCGGATCGCGTGCGGGCGGTTTTTTCTTGCGTATTGTGCGTCATTTCTGCGCTTCTGCATTCGCACCCGGGGAATATGGCAACACCCGCCGCCGTGAATCCATCGGGTGAGTACGGATGGCGTTTATTAACAACATGTTTGCGATATTTAACGGTAACCGAAAGGGAATGTTAGTGTGTTTTGGTGGTAACAAAAGAAAGTAGAGGCAGGGCGCACCCCCTTCCCCCACACACGCAACAACAGAGCGACGTTTCCATCGTCAAATCATCCATCATTCTCTCAATAATCTAACGGTAATATCGCGTAAAATCGTGCGCGGTGGTACGATTATCGCTCTGTTTTTATTGTGACGTCAGAATCACATTGAAACACGTTAGGATTCATTGTGTTCTGGATTGTTGCTAATGCAAATGAGATGCTGAATACATTTGCCACAAGCCAGTACGTGCTTTGATTTCCATTATGAATAGATGGATCAAAAGCGTTGCGTACAGGACCACGCTGATGATGTTAAAGCTTTTAACGATGATTTTGGGCTTAAATGTCAAAAATGTGTGTTGGCTTACTTTCACTGCCTGTTGATTCACAGTTTGAAAGCCATTGAGACGATTCTCTTAGGAAACATTACCACAACTGAATTATAGTAACCATAGTTTGTAAAATGTTGTTTCCCATTTTATATAGCCTAGTAAAAAAGGTGAATTTTCCTGACAACTACATTTGGCATATTGGTGGCTGTCATGAGCTAATGCAAAACAACTTTATTTTACTTTACATTTACAGTACCAGTCAAAAGTTTAGACACAAGTGCCAAAAGGTTTCTCATGATCTTAAAAATATTTTAATCTGAATGTAAATTTGTATATTTCAATGTTTAAAGTTACTTTTGTAGGCAAAAATATAATTGTGCCAACATATTAATTTAGAAAAATATTTTTTAAAATAAATTACTTGTTGAAGAAAATAATGATTTAAAATCAGTCAATAAGAGTCCAGAATAGATAGAAACTTCATCAGTTCTGTTTAAAAAAGCTTCTCAGGTTGAGACATCAAGAAGCCGAATGATAAAATGTCAAGAGGATGATTTTACAAATTCTACACAAAGTGTGACAACTTTTAAAGATGATCAAATATAACAGTGTTCATTTATTTTAGGTGATTTTAGTCACAACAAGTTATTTCATGATTTTGATGAGTTTACTACACATTGTAAAATGTGGAATAAAAATCTACACAAAAAGTGTTTCCAAACTTTTGACTGCTACTGTAAGTGTAAAAGCCTCTTCAATGCAATAAACAGCTTTCAGAAGCCAAACCATGATGGGTAATTGTATGGTTTCACTGTCTTTCTGCATAGATTTAGATGAGCCTGTCCTTTTTTAAGACTGTTGAAGTCTTTCATTAGGCTGAATCTGTGTCTGTGTATGTGAAAGTGAAATGTTGTCATGCCGCTGGAGTCACGATTGTGTACGGCATCTGTGTTCTATTTCAGTCCTCACACAATCATCTCTGGTTTAGTTATTTGTGAACTCTGATCAACCGCCTATGCAAGTGAAGTCAAACGTATGACAATTTTTATATATTTTATAAGCACAGATAGAGGGATTTTGTTGATGTTTTTAGTGCAGTTAGGCCTAAGCGAAATGTGTTTACGTGCTTTATAAATACCAATCACAAATCACTGTTCAATTGAAGTCAGGCGTCCAGTTCAGTTGAATTTAAACTTCTTATTTTACAATATTTTGTTGCAAGACGGCTTTACACGAAGAACAGCGTAGAAAGAAGGAAAAAGAAATAATAGAAAATACAGTTTATTTCCTGTTATAGGAAAAGTGTTTAAAGTAAGAACCATAACATAGCTAAATTATATGAGTAGTTACAAGCTAAAAAGTTTTTATCTGTCATATACTTATTGATATGTATATATCAAATAGTAATGGCGTCTTTGTGAATGCCATAAAAGCCACAATGTTTGTAGGATAAACAATGCAAAACATGTTATAAACTCTTTTAAATTTGCATACGTTTGTAAATCTAACACTGGATTAGTGACTGATTCATCCAACAGAAACTTTCCACCGTTCAATTTATGCAGATTGCGCTTGCTGAAGGCGTCAGTAAATTACGCTCCGTGATTCCATTACTTCAACTAATACCTTTTCCCCCAGTGAGCGATTTCTTTCCTGCCATCTCATTATAAATGCAAATGAGGTGAAATGAATAAAGAATGCGAGCGTTATTAGCACCTGGTTGACACGCCGAGCTGCCAAACGCGCTTTAAAATGCACAGGAGCATTCGGGCCGGAGTCACGTGATTGAAGTTGAACTGAAGGGCACTTTGTTTTTAAAGTCGGTGAGCTTAAGAAATGTGTCGGCCAGCTGTACTCTTACAAAAGTCAACGATGTGGCCACGATAAGAACGTGTTTCGTACAAATAGCGAAGGTCCGTTTGTCAATGGGGATTACGGACACGGTTGATTAGCAACAGTTTGGACTGTTTGCCGACCTCTTGTGTCTCTTTTCTTTAGAGATGGCCGAGGGATAAGCTTTTGTGTGGCTTTGCTAAGAATGAATTGTGTGTTTCCAGAGCATATGGTGGTCTACACACGTCACCTGTAGATGGGAGTTTGGTCTCGGTTAGGATGTGAATCTGCAGAAAAGTCAAAACATACTTTGTGAATATGTCACTTTGACTTTAGTCGTCCACTTTTGAGGTACTTTGTTTATTTGGCCAGCGCAGGTGAGATTGCAGACCACACGTTTTTAATAAACCAATAGACCATGAGAAGTGAAGATTGCTGTCTCGGTTCTATGTAAAGGTTGGATTATATAAACAGTCTGATTGGGTGTGATGTTTTTGTTCGGTTAGTTCGCCTCCGGGCGTGATTAAGAGTTTTGACCAGAGATGTAACAAAATATGAACCCAATAGCTTTGTGTGTGCAGAATCCATCCTTAAGATTTTTGCAACTTCTTTAAAGAAAATTCTTTTTCTTTAGACATTTGTGTTCATGTGAGGAAAGTATTTCAGCATGTTTTTGATTTTCTGTTGACCATCATGTGAAATGAGCGTTTGGCATCGAGAGATTTCTTTGGTTGTGTAACAATAGACCAGAAGAGAGGAGTTGTTTATACACATTGTTTTGATTTCAGAAGTTAATGATACAGTTTATAGTTTGTCTTTCAGACTTGTTAACTTATAAACAGCTTCTTCTCAAAGGTACTTTTTTCTTCTTCCTGGAAATCTTCCAAGTGGCCCTTCAATTTCATGTGCACACGGAGATCAAATTCTCTTCCATTTGCACGGAAACACCCTGGTCTGCTTTTCACTTTTATTTTAAAGTGTGTTTTACTCTAATGTGGAAATTATTTGAATAACTGGGCGGCTTAAATGAGCTGTCAATGACGTCAACACGGCATCACATGTTTTTTAATGAAAACGTTGCTGCGAATATGAGGGAAAGATTATTTATACTAATTTTTAAGAGTTTTGATGCTTGACAAAATTTTCCTTTCTTTCATGTCATTTTACAGATTCATGTAATGTAATGTTTAACTACTAAGGGCAATTATAGAAAAACATAATATAAATAAATATAAACATGAAATCAGAATATTAGAGTGATTTTAAGCATATTAATATAAAAGCCATTATTTTATATTGTAATAACATTTTGCAATATTACTGTTTTTTTTTGTATTTTTGATTAATTAAATGCAGCCTTGATGAGCCTAAGAGACTTCTTTAAAAAACATTACAAGTCTTACGGATCCCAAACTTTTGAGTGGGGTTGTATTTATTAACAATATATTAAACCATCTGTTTATATTTTACTAAAGCCATGTTAATAGAGTCCAGACATCAGAAAAATATCAGTTTTCTATTTAAGATGAGGAGGGAGGGAAATACACATGTGTTATGAATGTGACAGAGAAGAAAACATGTTTTTGAGATTCAACATACTTTATAGGATTTCTGTGAATTAGAATACACAAACCAGAAACAATAATACCCAACAAATGAAGAAGAGATGACTCTTTAAAGAACATCAAATAGTTATTTTATTATAATTTTCATGTGTTCATTTATGAGGAATATGAACTGTTATGAATGTGACGATTCTGAAAACAGCACTTTATCTGACTATGAAAAATCATGATTTAAACAGAAACAAATGCTTTAAAAACTTTAAGAGAGACTCACATGAGGATTTAAACCATCTGAACTATCAGTATGATGAAAACCTTTGAGAAAAATCTTATTTTTCGGTAAGGATGGAATTTGCATGGAAATATTTGTTGTTTTGTATTGTTTTTGGTTTTCACATGTTAAATGTGCAGTTAAAGCTATAAGCCTTTCCATCATCACCACAAGTCATAGTCACACATCCATCAATCTGTATCATTCCTCCAGCAAATCCATTACAACACGGATGTGAAAAGACGGCCGCGGTCTAAGACGGCGTGGTGTTCTGGGAAGATTTTCTCTAGGCTTTGATTGAAGAATTTGCTCATTCAGCCTGTTTCTGTCTCGGTGGATTTGCTTTTTACAAAATGAGATGTGTTGTCCACATTTATAAAGGTCTTAGACGTCGAGGTGGAGGGGGGACGCTGAGGGACGGGGTTCATCTCGAGTGGTGCGGGGATGTTTTGTTTTGCGGCAGACCTGAATGTGAAATGGGTCTCGGGTCATTGGATGACTCTGAGGAGAGAGCTGTTGAGTTAAAATGAGAGTCCTATCTGACATCTCACGAGACGGATTAATGAGTTTGACCCGAGGTCTTCTCAGACAGAAAACATGAGGTCATGTTACTCTTTCTCATATAGATTCATTAGAGTAATGAATGAGTCATAGCTGCAGTTATTAATCATAATACTCATGACTTAATCATGATTAATCTGATGTTTGGAAATGCCTCTTAATATATAGTGACCGCTACATGTATTCACAGTTAAGAGTATTTTAACACTTTTTGATTGATTAGCATTTGTGGAACATGTCTGTACTGATCACATCTTATCCAGTCACTTTTTTACACTGTTTTAAACTAAAACCAGAACACTTTACATGCGTTTTAGCTGTTTTTTCCAAAATTGAAAGTGGTACCATCATCAAAACTACAAATAAAATGCTAATTTATGAAAACAGTGACGTCATGCATGCATGTGTCTTATGTGTGTTTTTATGGCCTAGCATGAAAAATACAACACAGTATTGGCATTTGTAGTTTTTTTGTGGATTGTTGTGAATGGCATTGTTTTGAGATCTTTGTCGTCTGTATGTGAAACTTTTCCATTTTTCATTGGATTTTCATTTCTGAAACTGAGAAAAGTTAGTACCAGAAGACTGTCTAGTGTTGTTTTGTTTGAATATGCCACTTGGTTTAACATTTTGTGTCTAATGTTCAGACATATGACAAGCCTGCGAGTAACACAGAATTGTAGAGTCTAAAAAACTTTCTAATTAAGTCAATTGTGGGATGATTTAAAGACAGTGTGGCTTTGTGGTGTTCAAGCTTCCAGTTTAAAGAACTGTTTGCTGAACAATGGCAGATGTGTTTGGAAAAACCATTATAAATATTTTTAGGCCTTGCATACAGGACATTATTTGGTAAAGCACATAGCAGAAATGTAACACGATTTACCCTTTAAAATGATAATTTTTAGATAGATTTTCTCAGCCGGGAACAGTTGACACGTGCATTACACAAGAGTTTTTGGTGTATTTCTGTCCTATTATATCACAAACCTACACATTTTAGTACAACTTGAACAACTGAAAATGCATGTTTCAAATTGGTCTTCATTCGACTGTAAATTCTATTAATATATAAAATGTTAAACGATTAAACTAATTTCCTTACATATGATTAATAAATGATAAATTAATAAACAATCCGATGATTAATAACTGGTGAATATTTTTTGATCGCTTGGTCATCTTCCTGTAAACCTGTAACCTGTTTTTAGTATAGTTAAGGGCATTTTCATGTGAAGTACTCGATGGGTTTTAAAAATTAGAATTTGAGTACTTTGGATTGTGGTCCAAAACGAAATAACTCGTAATCAAAACATGGTCATTTAAATAGATGTCGATGAAACTATGTCAAGAAAGTTACCCCCCCACGATTTCTATGATGAATTCTGTATGATAAAAGATTTATGATGTTCATCTGGCCCGCATCTTTGGTGGCCTGGTCTGATCGCTTGACATTTTAGGCTTAAATGTGATATGATAGCACAATAATTTGATTGCACGATGAACCTCGCCGTCACGTCCGAGTGCTTGGGTAATCCCGGGTAATCCCTAATGCAGAATAATAGTAAAGAAAGAATGTGTAAATGAAAAAATACTTTCCTGTTGTTGATTGTGGAGATATTTTTGTGCTTACAGAAATGGGCACGGATCTGCCCGGGCCGGTAGCCATGCCAGGCGCTGTGGTGGGAGCGGGCCAAGTCAGGATGGCGGGCGGCATGGCAGGACGAGGTGGCAAACGGAGATCAGCGGGGTGAGAATGTTCAGGCTAATTTTACTTCTCAAATTCAATGCAAAAATATCCTTTTTTTTATTTTCTTTAAATTAAGACTATAGTGAATAAATGGTTAAAAATATTTTTTTATTAGTTGTTTCTATTTTGAAATGCAACTTCTATTTATGCTTTGAGTTTTTTCTGTATGAATGAAAATAATGTGTAAATTTTACTCAGCATGAAGTCTTTATTTATTTTTCATCAAACTTTTCACATTTTCAACTACTCAACCGCCTGCCATCATCTCTGGTATGGAGAAGGCATTTTATAATCCAGTGAAGCATACAATCCATCCTAGATTTTCTACTTTAATATACCGTTTGACTACATCAGATTATGGAAGTAAAATGGGTTTAGACTTCACTTTAAAGTCTTATGGTTTTGTGATGCATCACGTTTTCTTGCAAGAATCAAACAGAAAGTTAATGAAGTTTATCTACAACAGGAACGTCTCTTATCACCCTCATTTATTCCTTTATCATTCATTTCTCCTGAAGTATGTGCTTCTGAAAATTATAATAGTGGATCATATAATTTATGGTTTATGTTATATTTTACATGAATGCAAACACTACACTGTAGATATTTTGATTTGGTTTTTTAAAGGCCGACAGTACAGATGTCAGTCATCTCAAAATGGCCAAATATATCAGCAAATTCATTTGCCTACTGAATATATCTGCTGTTTACTGCCAAAGAAAACAGTGCTTTTGATGACACACTGATAAAATCATAAGTCATATTATAAGTATATTTTCTACACTTGGAAGTACATTTTGTGCTGGAATAATCTGTATTTGTGTGTTATTTGACCCACGGGATAGACAAGGACACATTTGCATTCACTTCATTCATATAGACTGCAGTAATAGACATCCAGCCCAACAACATCTATGAATAATGAGTAAAAATCTCTTTCCAGTAATTGATTGGAAAGATCAATTCTGTGTAAACTTAAAACAAGGATCTCTGGTCTATATAATCAAGAAGTGTCTACACATAGTTCAGTAACAGCATATTAAACACTTTAATGTTGTGTTCACTTCACATTTACTACATTGAGGTAATTTCCATGAAAAACACACTTCAACATTCAAGTGTTTTGTTGTGTTCTTCAGCTATGAGATTGTTCTCTCATCACAATCCTCTTTCACGTCTAGGCCTTAAGAATACAAGCCGTGTTTAATTTGACATAAATGAATGTGATGCAGTTTCTCTTCCAGGCAAACATTAAATAATTCATAAAGCATTCAGATGGTGTGTTTCCCTAAAGTTGTTTTAATTCACATGAATTATTGTTATGGTGTCTACTGTGACTAGGTCTGTTCCACATCTTTCTTGTATACTCTGATATGTCATATGTTGACCAATGAATTGTGTGTCAACGGCTTCGCCATATTGGGAAGGAAACACATAGAAGTAAACAGGGAAGCGTTGGTTTTGGTGAATGGTACCCGTCTTGACCATATTTGATAAGAGGTTATAGCTGTGTTTTCTGTTTTGATTGGCTTGTGCTATATGTTTTTTGTTTGTGATTGTTGTTGTTTTTGATTGGTTTGTTTCCTGTATTCGGTTTTAATTGGTTCGTGTTTTCTATATTGTTTTTTTTTTGCTAGTGTATTTTATATTTGTCTTTATTGTATTTAGTTTTAATTGGCTTTTGTTTTCTGTTATCAGTCGTTTGATTGGCTTGTTTTTTTGCATTGAGTTTCTGTTTTGATATGTATTCTGTCTGTGATTAGCTTCTAAATTTGTTATTGGTTGGCTTATTTTTCTCTTGTGATTGTTTTGTGTGCTCGTTTGTTTTTTAAATCTATGTTCATATGTAGTTCTTTCTTGTTATTATAAATTGTTGTACAAATGTTTGTTAATTAAGTTTATCTTTCTTTTCTAGAATGGACTTTGACGATGAGGACGGAGAGGGACCCAGCAAATTTTCAAGGTAAACTTTCCACGTGTTCACAACTGTCCCATTAAATCATACATCATGTCTTTTCTTTATAATTTTTTATTATTTTACTGTCTTTCAGCAGTGCGACAGAATTTGTGCCATCATTTCAACATCTCATGTCAGCTTATGGTTTCTGTCAGTTTATTTTCTTTTAAAGGAGCTGTATCCATAGTTTCACAGCGGCTGATGGCTAAAGTGACGTCACGGTTAGCTGTAGCATTGCAATGGACATACTGCCCCCTACTGGACACTGAGGAGTCTTTCTGCCCATTTCTGTCCTCTGTAAAATTATATAGATCACCCAAAAATGAGACTTTTAGTATTTTAGATGTTCTTCTAAACGTCTGTGACTTTCATTGAAAGGAAAAAATTGTTAAGATTTATTGTTTTTGGGTAAACTGTCCATTTAAATGATAAAGGCAATGCACACTGTTTGGAAAGCAGTCAAACGTGTCTCGTACCGAGTAGCACACACACTAAAGAAAGTTTTATTATTATTGATTTATTATCTATATTTTTGTCCCATTTTACCATGAGAAGTGAGTTTCTATCTGGGGATACAGACACCTTCAACTTTTGAGTTTGTCTTTGTGTTTCGTCCTCATCCAGTCACGGCCGATGATCTCGGTTCATGTGTTTTTAACTCACAAATATACCATACAACACTTATAAATGCAAACGTGCACCTGACGTTCACTTCCAGGTCGTTTTCCTCATCATTGCTTTTTCTCTTTCTCTTTCATCAGGTATGACGACGATCAAATTCCAGGTGATAAGGAACGTTACGCTAGGTAGGGCTATCTCGCAGACGTTCCCTCAGGATAGCTAGAAATCAGGCTAGGCCGTAGCCCCACGTGCCACCCACGGGATCTGACCTCATTCGCTCACCTTGGCCTCACATGACCGACTTTAGGTGTAGTTTTAAAGGGCTATTTCATTATCCTCGGCTGACACGCTCGTTGCTTTGAGCCATTGCTCTCCGCAGACTAATACAGTAGCCTGGCCTTGGAAGATTTATCCGTTCTCGTTTTACGCCTAAAAGATCAGACTGTTTATTAAGTTTATAAATGAGCTAAAAAGTTTACTTTAAAGTTTCAGTGTTGTTGTAAATCAGTCCATATTGATCATTTTGTCTCTTGCTCTTGTTACGTTGTAACAAACATACATACTTTTCATATCTTTAGAGCACACGAGGCCCAGATGCCATCCTTGCCGTATGTAAAATTCATAATTGTCATTTATTAGGGTTTTTTAATGACAAATGTTTATGATATAAGTGAATGAGGTTAGTCATAAGTTGAAAGTATTGTAGTAAAACAATAACAAAAGTGATATTCCATGATTGTGTGTACCAACTTTTTACGCCGTAGCAAAATATAACACGCTGTTAAACACACTTTATTTAATAATTATTTAATATTAGCTCATTTAATTAACATCATTAAGTGTGTTTCAGTAAAGTAAACATTGCCTAAAAGTCTAAAAAAAAATAATTAACTTTTATAAATTATTCAGCACAAATAAATTATTATAAAAATAATAGAGCTAAAGAACTAAAAAAATGCACATTTTCTAAGTAATTGTTGAAGTAAAAAGTCAGGAAAAAAATTAAAAGCAAAGAAAATAATTGCGAGCAATACGACAAAAAAACAATGGAGCAGTCAAGTATTTTATCTATTTCAATAAAATAGTAAACCAATAATACATCAGAAGATTTCAAGGATACAGGGAGTTTTCTTTATTTTTCTTTTTATTTCTTTTTTTTATTGTTGTTTGATTTAATATCTGTAGTATGCTTCATTTCACTTAAAAAAGGCACAAATTACTCTTCAGGATTGACTGATCTTTTTTTATTGTTTTCTCTGTTGTTTATGTTCATTTTTATGAAGTCAATGATGTTAAAAAAATTCTAACATAGAGAAAATTAAGAACTTTGTCAAAAACAAAAGACTTTGCTTAAGGTGTGTTAGCATTCTAATATACACGAAATTACATTTAAAAGTAAACAACTGTCATTAACAAACTTCATATTTCAGATTCTGTTGTCTAGTATTTTTCCTTTTATTGTT
>CM032794.1:23122900-23410400 GCA_019155185.1 Beaufortia kweichowensis | reverse complement strand
AAATCTTTGGCTTGGCCTTTCAATCGCACAGTTTTTATCTCTCTGTTAGACATTAAGGTTGTTGTCGTGCCGCATGACCCATTATCTTATTTAGATGATCTGTCTTTCTGCTGTATGTTTTTTACCATTACACACAACACTTTTCAGTTCCAGGTCTGGTGTCGACATGTGGTGAATTGTTTTTGCCAGATATACCGCTTTGTTCGTTTACCAAAATGTTTCGCTTTTTGGGACATGTTTGATGAGCTTTAATGTGGTTTGACAGTGGGCAGATTGTGGTGGTTTTGGGTCAAAACAAACTTCATACCCCGTGTCTAAAAAACACATACGCTGATAGTACACACTGAACTTGTCGACTGTTAAAATGTCTCATGTGTGCAGACATTGTCATGTGACCCGTAAGTTTTATTATTTATAAACACATAAAACAAAAGAATTTAAAGTTGTTAATGCAATTTAACAATGAGGAGTATTTTTATATGTGAAAACCTTGAGGCCGGTGGTTCATTTTAAATGTTAATGTATGTTTTGTCACTGTTTAGCTCTTATGGGATTGAAATCTCGGCAGAAGCAGTAGACCATCACGGTATTTTTAACGTTTTTTTTGCTTATTTTGCAAAATTTAAAGTTTAAAATTTGGACATGGTTTTATTTTCGCATACTGATTTTTGCGTACTGTATCGTATCGAATTATCTATAATTATTTATTTATTAATTATATATGTTTAAGTTAAACTACTTGTATATCATGCAACGCAAACACCTGCTCATTAAATCCTATGTGCTATACAGATACATGTTCATCGAGTCCTTTTACATGTTCATTAGTAAATACCGTGTTTGTTCACTTGATGGCGATAGACGCTCACATCTGAGACCATCTCTCATCGGCTGTGAGATTAAACCCCAGGGGTTTTTCTTTTCACATAAAGAAAAACATTTTCCCTGTGGGCGATCTTTCAATCTCGACATCTTTCCAAATAATTGGCCTTGTTAGGGAAGCAATGAGATATTCATCTAAACATCACCTGTGTTTATTTGAATGTTATCTTCACATTTCTGGTCATTTCAACAATAGTTTTGTTAACTTAATGTAAATCGCTTAAAGCTTAAAGTTAATAAAGACTATAAATGTAACTATTAATAATATTATATTCTATGTTCTATATTTTGTTAATCTATAGTATAGTATTATATGATTATAGTTAAAGTCAACATAATAATCACAATTGGCCCTGTTTGTTTTATAGTACGTGCATATCGCTTTAATTAAAGGTTTGTCTTTGAAATCTTAAGCATTTGGCTTTTTATGATTTTATTTTAAGTAATTTGGCCCTCCTTAGCTTTTCTCCAAAGCGTCTTGAATTTAACCAAATAATGAATCCAAAAAGTCAGTGACTAAACAAGTATTATTTTTTGGTACTTTTTTAAACATTATTTTTATTTAGTTATCATTTATTTCATTTGCATTTTCGTAATGTTTGTCAAGCCAAGCAACAATCTCATTTTCTGTCTTTAGTTTCAGCGTCAGTATTGGATAACCCTTGACACCCGTCCGCTAAGCTGTGCATTAACTGTAAAATTCAATTACAGCGATGGCTGAAAGGAGAGCCGGCGTGCTCTCAGACAGTCTTTTGTCACTCCGTTCACATTTCCTTTTATTAAAAACTTTCAGTCCAACACATGAGAACAGCCACCCACATGATAAAACATCTTCACACGCGGTCACGGCTCAGACAGGACCTGTCACAGTTGATTATGACATGATGGTTATTTTGAGAGGGACGGTCGTAGCCGTCATGAGGTCAAAGTCTGTAATATTACCACACGCTCAGAAAACAGAGAGTTCGCTTTATATGCAAAATCTCAGTTCATATTCTCATGAATATTTGCAGTTTCGAGCATTCATTAGTTTGGTTCACCTGTGAAGCTTGTGAAGGATTTTTGTTAAGATGTCCAGAATTGTGATTCAGGATTATGACACAAGTAAAGTTATAACATAAAATTTAGAAGAAATATTTTATAATATGTGGTATTTTTAGGTCATTCGGGCATGTTTGTACAAAAGGTCAGATTCCATTGTCTCCATTAATGAACACAAGATGTTCTCTGGAACGTTCTTAAATCATGACAGGAAACATCAATCTTCAGGATTTGCTCAGACACGTGGAGTCTCAGACACACACTCTCATTATGAGAACCTTTTATACTTACATTGTTACTCTGAAAATGTTTTTTCACATGAAAGAAAATGATAGAATAGAAACATTTGTGGACTCGAATGTTTCACATTTCCAGAAAAGATCTGTGAAGAGTTTCGTCTTATTTGTAAAGAATTCAATCTTTGCAGAAGGTCCAGATGAAAAATAACAGTTTAGATGTGTGCTGTTTTAGTGATGGGGCGATCAAATGAAACATGTCTCCTCAAAATCTCCTCTACTAATGTGCTGGAATGTTATGGGTCGGTTCTGCATACATAATTGATTTGGAGAGAGACGGAGAGACGGAGAGAGACGGAGAGAGAGACAGAGAGAGAGAGACGGAGAGAGAGAGAGACGGAGAGAGAGACAGAGAGAGAGAGACCTGAGAGAGACGGAGAGAGAGAGAGAGACGAGAGACGAGAGAGAGAGAGACGGAGAGAGAGAGAGACGGAGAGAGAGAGAGAGAGACGGAGAGAGAGAGAGAGAGAGAGAGAGAGAGAGAGAGAGACGGAGAGAGAGAGAGAGAGAGAGAGAGACGGAGAGAGAGAGAGAGAGAGAGAGAGACGGAGAGAGAGAGAGACGGAGAGAGAGAGAGACGGAGAGAGAGAGACGAGAGAGAGAGAGAGAGAGAGGAGAGAGAGAGAGAGAGAGACGAGAGAGAGAGAGAGAGAGGAGAGAGAGAGAGAGAGAGACGGAGAGAGAGAGAGAGAGAGAGAGACGGAGAGAGAGAGAGAGAGAGAGAGAGAGAGAGAGAGAGAGACGGAGAGAGAGAGAGACGGAGAGAGAGAGAGAGAGATCATGTGGATAATATGCTTGTTAATTGTTAATTATACATATTCATAGAAACACCTTAAATGAGGTCTGTATTTATGCAGTTTGAAGGTATTTCTAACAGAACAATTATAATATAAAACCTAAAAATATACGATAAATACTCTCATTGACATTCATTGTATGAACACAAAACCTCTGAAACTAAGAAATATCTTCTTTTGTGTTACACTGAAGAGTCACAAACAGGTTTTCAACCACAAAAGGGTAAATAAATGATGATTTTCATTTTTGATGAATTCATCCCTTAAAAGCAAGTATTATAAGCTTTGGTACGTGTAAGAGATGAATGTGTAAGTGTCATAAAACTGACTATATGGTGTATCAAAAATCATAATGAATAGCCTATAGAAGACACGTCATTTAGAGACATTTTGGCGTATCATAAATTTTCCACATAACGCAATGAGTCACAGATTCTGTTGAATCAGAATTTTTGTGATGCACTTCATCTTCACGGTGACAAAATGAACAATTTTCTTAGCAATTATTCAAACGCACAAGGGACGTTACGACACGTGAATTAGTTTTTGTTGCCTGTAGCCGAAGTGTGTAACCTGTGTGCGAGTCTTATGAGCTGTGAGGCGTCACATATAAACCAGTGACTAATGGAGAGGCGATGGGCACGATTATACAATGATAATATGAACATTTGTACTTTGTGTTCCTGTGTGCTCATTGAGATGAATGTGTGTTCAACTAATTTCATTTTACACCAAGATATTAGGTTTTATTTTTAAGGAACACATTTTGAGTTTTATATGTTTTTATGTTGCACTATTCTGTAAATTAAGCACTGCAAATGTGATTATAGTATACAACTCAAATGATTTCTTTCATCGAGCAACAACACAACAAAACATAAATGTCAAGAAGTTTGTCTGCAGCCTTAAATATTGACCCGACCTTATTATTTTTCTAAACATAGAAAGTTGTCCTTACATGCTTAATTTTGCATTTGGATTCAACCTTGAAATACAGCTATTATTTTTCTGGCATCATTATTTGTTTGTCCGTACGCCGTCATGTGGAAAGCGACTGGCGCTTAAATATTTTTCTTGGCTGTCGTCGGTGGCATGGGATATCTTCCATTTATTGTTTTGTCCCTTTATAAAATAATACTGATACACTTGCCCGCGGATGAGAAACAGGGTTAAGGCGGGCTATCTGATATATGGTGTCGGTATGGTAGGAATGAAGAGACTTTCTGTGATATTAATGAAAAGAGCTTACTTGCAGGGTGCCTTTTTCTTCTGGAAGGATTTAGGGTTTTACTTGGATGTTCTTGTGGTTCTCAGATTGATCTGGCAGAACTGCTGAACGTTTCCAGTTGTCCTCAGATTCCCTTTCAGGTGGTCACAAAGTTGAAATGGGACGAGCTGAACGCGTGTTGAAGTCAGCCATTTTTGTGGAATGGTTCAGGTGAACTCGCTCCAAAGCAAACCCCACCTGCTGAGTCGTGCTTTGGGAAGCACAAGGCTGAGGATCGGTCATCCAAACCCATGCAGTTCCTCAAAATACCAAATCACCATGTTAGAGGTGTACTTAGTCATACCAGTGCAAACAACATGATTGATTATGGCGCGATCAAAGACGTTTACGGTAAAACTGGCCATTTGGCTCGAGGAACCCGGTAGCCAAAGACATGAGGTCATTCCGATATGAACCATGGAAGATGTTTGTTATGGTTTGGCATTGACCTTGAATGGACTTGGCATGGTCTTGGATTGATCTGGTTTCACTTAATACGAACCAGTATCATCACACCTTTCTTTCTAAACATGTCTTATATACGCTTCTTTACATTCCTGCGTTATCTTGATGCCGTGACTTTGGTGCCAAATGCAATATATCACGATTTCATGACGTCTTAAATCACCTTGAAGACGCGTAAAATCCCTCCTTGACTGCTACAAGTTGTTAAAGTCAGAAAGTCAAACAAAGTTCAGTGTTGGAAAGACGGAGAGGTCGGTCACTTTGCGGTTTTGGATGGCGTTTGGAAAAATTCCTGTCTAATCTCAGACAGTCGATGAAACTAAACTACTGTTACATTTCTGTGGAAAAACCTTGTGGATGTAATATTTTTTCATTTCATTTAGTTTCTTATTTTCTTTTGGTAGTAGCGTGGATGATTTGCGGCCCGGTCCGACTCTCGCTCGTCACCGTGTTGTTTACAACTCAATTGTCCTGCTGTTTTTGAGCATATAATGGTCATGTTGTTATCTGTCTTCAAGAGTTTTATTAATAGCTTTTAAACGCTTCCAGAGATCTTGGCGTCCGTCCTTCAGACTGGAAAGACTTCTTGACAATTAGATGTGCTCCTGGGGGTTGAAGCAGCTGTCACCAGACCGTTTCTTCGCATTCTCCCCTGAAAGGCATGTCAGTTAATTTGTTTATGGAAATAACTTCAGGCCTGGATAATCGTGAGCGCTTGTCCTATAGGTATTAGCATTCCGAGATGCGTAACTTGCGCTTTTGTTGTTTTGTTGTGTAGAAAACATTCTTAGACTGCTCTGAAGTTTTCTGCACAGACGGGAAAAAGCTCTTTTAAGACCGGCAACATTTCATTAGTTTCCAACATCTGAATCGAGCAGTTTTCGGTTGGCTGTAATCAAACAGATGTCATGATGGTGTAAGAGATGGCCTTAACGTTTATTGTGTGTCTGGCAACGTTGTGTATTTGTTAGGCAGTATAACAGTGTGTTTTGTATTTTTCTTATCCAGGACGTATTCTGGACCTGAAGACGGGGACGGTGAAGAAAGAAGGACAGCAGTCCTCTATGAGGATGTGTATGGGCTCCAGACGTTCATTCATCTGCAGAATGAGGTATGATTTATAATCTTGAAGAGTTCTTTCTGTGGTGTACATAAATCAAAAATCTGTCATCATTTATTCATCCTCGTGCCGTTGAAACCCTGTATATGACTCTTTCTTTAGTGTAAAACGAATAAAGATATTTTGAAGAAACGTCTCTCTGGTTTTGTGTCAATGAGGGTTAATGTTGTTTGATTATCAACATTCTTCAAATAATCTACTTTGTGTTCTGAAGAAGACAGAAACTCATACGGGTTTGAAATGACATGAGGGTGAATAAATGAGGAATATGCAAATGAGCAGTGATGGCCAATGGGAACGCAGTAAAGATCACATGATTCACAGAGACTCTACCACTTTAAGTGTGGACATACTTTTGTTTAAAACTATCACAAAACGAAATGAAACACACCAACAATACACATCTAAAAAGGTCTTGACCTTGATCTTTTTAGATGTGTATTGTTGATGTGTTTTCATGTCATTTCTTGTTGATGGGTTTGATTCTCAGGCCATGCACGTACTGATAAAAGCTTGAATGTTGTGCGAGTCACTTTAAATCAACATGTACATGATTAAGAAGATGCTTCTGAACTCAATTTAGATTTAACATTTGCCATTTTGTTCTGTTATTTTGCATCATATTTGGACTGAAATGTTGTGTGACCCTTTTTTAACTGTGCGCAGTTAGCAGTTGCATTTATATCACTACTTATTTTCATGAATATGTAGATTTAAGGCTAAAAATGTCTTTCTACTTAAACACAATTAAAGGGTTATACAATTAAATACTATTATTAGTCTTTAAGTACTTTATGAAGTTCGCATGCTATTCTTGTTTGACCTGTAAAGCCAAGGCTTGTTTGTTTCAGTGTCTAATTCAATGTCATAGCGTTTCTGAGCAATGAAGTGAACTTGTTGTTCCTTAAAAACTAAAATTGTTTTTGTTGAATGAAAAATATGCTAAAAATGTGTAACGAAATTCCTTTTGAGTGTTTCCACTCGTGGTGTCTTTTGAAATCGATCTATGTTTATTAACAAACAAAAACACACATTTCCCAAATGCATTTCGAATGTCCGTGCTGGTTGTAATTCCAGTATAATGCATCATTTGGCTTCATATGCCATTGTGCTCGATTTAGCACGTAAAACATGAGCGACATCAGCGAAGAATGTGTTTGTGTTTAACCGTTTCTATTTACGGCACTTTTTAAAAATGGAAACAGTATGTTAGTGGATGACGGCATGTGCTCAACTGTACGTATAAACACCCAATAGTAACTCTCAAAACAACAAAGATCTTCCATAGATCTCCTTATGTAACACTTTAAATTGAATTTAAAGTTGAGTCACCATGTCTAGTTGAGCTTAACCAGTCCTTGTGCGCTCTATTGTCACGAATCAAAAACACGCGTCCCGTTTATTTGATTAACTTGTATTCTTGGTGAGTGATAAAACCGTTTTGACAGCGACCGGACAGACAGCTTTCTCCTGCCAGATCGAATGGAAGTGGTTTTGGGAGCGATGAACAGCTCAAGAACAGATGCGAAATATTTGGCTCGGTTACAGTGATGTCATGGGTCTGAGGTCAATCATGTTGTCTTTACTGTTGAACGACTGTTGTGTATGTAAGTCAGAATGTTATAATGCTAATGATTGTTCTTCACTTTGATGGATTGGGTTGTCAAATGTCTGGCATACGTTGCTATTCGTATATTTATCATATTGGATTTTCCTGATAGATATAAAGATATATGACTTTTGTAAATTCCATATTGGCTTGATACAAAGGACATTAGCATTTTCAATTATTAAAAATGAACATTTATAACCACCTTGGAGCTTTTTACCATAA
Source organism: Beaufortia kweichowensis (assembly GCA_019155185.1). Classification (NCBI taxonomy): domain Eukaryota; kingdom Metazoa; phylum Chordata; class Actinopteri; order Cypriniformes; family Gastromyzontidae; genus Beaufortia; species Beaufortia kweichowensis. Next base: position 23,402,698 of record CM032794.1, on the reverse strand, counting down.
AGTTGCAGTTCGTAACTTTTATCTCTTTATCAGCATCTCTTTTTGAAACATAAAATTGCAGATTATTTAACGTACTAATTTTCACGTCGGTTAAAGTTGCGTGACGTCAGTAGCGTTAAATCGTACCCAAAAGCTCAAATTATAAATCATTATTTTAAGTGAAGTGGTGTAAATCGGAGTAAGTTAACAAGATAATTTTCAACACTTTTTCTAGTTTTAGTTTAAGATTTAAATGACCCAGGCTTGTTAAAACAAGCTTTAAGTTTGGCCTTATTGTGCGTTTTTTATTTGACATTATCCTTCAATATTTTAAACTTCAATAAATGACTAAATCTCTGCTAATATTTTTCATATTCACTGGCAGTGAATTACTGGCGATCACACCACGCTTGATCAATTTTATTTGATTGTAATTTCTTCATCGTGGGCGTTTGGCAGGACGTCTAATTAAGTTCAGGTTTCATTTAAGAAGATTTATCTGGATCTGCATGAAGTGATTGATTGGGTTTGTTTGCGTGTTCTTATGATGACAAACCAAATTAATGTGATTGGGATTTTGTTTATATCTTTTCAGATGTGGCAGCGCACCGTTGGATCATATCTCACTGAATCGGTTATCCAGTATGAGGAAGAGATACAGGTATGAATTCTCGCTCTTTTTCGGTAGCTTTTCTGTTTTGGAATTGTGCACCAATTATTCATGTGCAAATTAATAACAGACACCAAGATCGATAACTATAAATAAAGTTACTAAACTATATAAACAATAACTAAAGTTTTACATAACTTCAAGAGAATAAAGATACAAAAGAACAATATTGTTGGGATTACTTTCAGAGTGATTTTTTTTTCCAGCTAATGAATGACAGCCAATCAAAATTCATTTAAATTTAAAGGGCTAGCACATTTAAAATGTGCATCTGAACCATGCAAACTTGTATTAAAAATCTTGTTATCATCCGTTGGTGTGAAAGCTAATATAGATGGCATTATAGTTATCTTTATAGTTGTCGTTCTTGGTGTGAATGGGTCTGAAGAAGGTCAGAAAAGGTAGAGACTGTGTTTTCATGGATTGTTTGGACTTTTTATTTGAACAAGAATGATGTGGGTTTAGCAGGACACAACGCTGATGCGTTTATCGTTTCCAGAAGGTCTGTGTGACTTGTTTGTGTATGTGTATGAGTGGGTCAGTGGTGGGAGAAGCGTATCAGATGTCCAACAAGCTTTAGCAACCGTTAAAACAATGTGTTTCTTATTCTGCGGATGATGATTTTCACCGGCAGTATCCAGTATTCAAGCAAGTGTTCTGAAATCTGAAAAACAGATGTAAAATAAAACTATACGTTCCTCACTGTGTTTATTAAATGTATGTTTGTCTTTATTGGATCTATTCCTGCTGTTATGTAAGTTATGAATGTACATTATTCAATCCAGAGCAGATCTGACACATATTCAATGTTTCCTCTGTATTTACATTCCGATTGCGATTTAACCGACTGTGTTTACGTGAACGCTGGCCAAGATGGGCGTTTTGCACAAAGCTCAGGTGCAAGACTGAGTTATTATACAGATTACAATGAGGTTGTATTTGTTAACATTAGTTTTTGCATTAACTAAAAATAAACAATACTTCTACAGCATTTATTAACCATAGTTCATGTTAAAATCAAATCTGTTATCATTAGTTTATGCACAATGAACTAACATGAACAATTGTTTGACATCAACAAAGATTTATAAAGGCTGAAAGAAGTGCTGAAAGACTATATTGTTTATTGTTAGGTTATCATTAAATCACTAATGCATTTACTGATGTTAACAAATATAACCTTATTGAAATGTGTTATTGATGGATTTTAACTGCTCTATGACAGCTGTTGAAAGGTTTAGGGTCACTTACTCATTCTTTATTAATATGTTTGCAAATTTCAAAATAAGAGTAAAAAAAAAAAATAATAACTAATGTACGAAAATGTTTTGACCTAAAAAACAATAACAAATAAATAAACCAACGCTATATTCATCATTTTTAGATTTGTTTTGTAATGGCAGAAATAAGTGTGTTGGCACAACAATATTATATGTTTGTATTTATATACGTTGACCTTCAGATCATGAGAAACATTTCAGTCGTGTGACTCTAAACTTTTAAATGGAAGCCAGAAAATGTTATCAAAAGGCTTAATTCTCGTTTGTGTTAATATAAAGAGCTGGAGCATTACTGATTCATGTTTTGCTGTATATTTACCCATTATGACAAATACTTGCCATAATAAAAGTACAGCGGTATTACACTTTAAAGATGTTTTGTGAGGATTTCCATCTCAACTGTATTTCTCAGAAGAGTGATTTCTGTGAGATTGATAATAATCGGCCATATGTTATATATAAACTAAATCAACATAAAAGTGTTGTGTGGGAAATGAAAACCTAATAAGAGCACTCATGACTGTAATAACATCAAAGTTACAGGAAATGAGGAATTGATTATGAACCGAATTTGCTTTTACAACATCACGACCGACTGATGTCTATAAATTGCACCCGTTCCTGTTTGCTCATCATGTGTACAATAATGTAAATTCCTTGTTCTGAAAGGTATTTGTTATTACGTGTTACCTCGCAGCCCTAAACAAAGTTCCTAGAAGTCGTTTTTAAGAGGGTTGCATCAATCAAACGTCTTAAAGCCAATTCCTGGAAGATGTTCTTAAGAATGTAACGGCAATCTTCTGCTTCAGTCCTCATGTCATTTGCCCTTTGACCCCTCGTGTTTAACCCCCTGCCCTCCTAGCAGGCATGTTCTTTATCTAAAGCCTGATGTGTTTGGCGGGCCGTGACAGCTCTGGAATGCAAAAAACGCCTTTTTTCTGAAACATCTGTACGTTTCAGATGTCTAATTGATCGATGGCACGCACGTGTCTTTTGTTTTTATGCAAAAAAATGCATTGAAATTTTTACACCTGGTATTCAGGTGAGACTCGTTACCATTTACACCTGACAGTAGTTGAAGTGAAACGATTAAAAAAATGTCTGTTGGTGGAACAAACTTCACAATCATGGTGTTTGGAAAGAAAGCTTTGATGTGGACAGATGGAGTCGTGTTGTTGCGCTGTTATGTTTCGGTTTGATGCGAGATACTAGAGGGAACGTTTTGGCCAGGGTTCGTGCTGTGTTTCTAAATCAGATCCTGAAGTAGTGAAACACAAGTACCAGACAGGTTTTGTTTGCTTCATTCTCTTTGGTTTTTTCCGCAGGAACGGACTGGGACCGTCTAAAGAGGGAGAAGCTCAGTACTCTGTTGTTCACTGTACTGGATACATCAAGGCCTGGCCACCAGCGGGTACTCGCACAAACACACAAACACTGTCATCTTCTTCAGTTCAAAGACACTGAACGCCGCTGAAACTTACAAAACTAGATACACAAAGAAAAACTAAAATAACAAACTTTAAAGAGTTTTTAGAGCAACAGTAGTTCAGTTGTTTAACAAATAAATAAACAAGCTGTAAGCGTGACATACCACAACTTTTTATCGCGTATGTAGCTACACATGCAGCTTCATAGACGAGAATATTCAAACGTCAAATTTAGATTTTTTTATAATACTTTGGGTCTATATTAATCAAACATTATATTGACTAATACATTTATAAATATCAGCCCTGATTTTTGTATATTTGTGTTACAAGTTTTTTCAGTTTCATTGTGTATTCATGGTAACAAACAGATTGCCGTTAGTTCTTTGAAATGTTTAATAATACATTTCAATAGCTAATAAAAACACTATTATATTTTAAAATGTTATGAGCTGATATATTGATTGTTACGTCATGTATCCATGGTAACAAACTTGACCATATGCTATGTTTAGTTATGGCAGAATGTCGATAACTTTTCATTGGTTCTTGGTAATAATGTTTAAGAAAACATTTGAATAGCCTATAAATATAGGTATATGTTAAAAGTTGATTTAGCAATCGATATGTTGTGAATTTATGGTAATCGGCACTCTAAGTAACTATGATAACTTCGAATCTCATTGTTCTAATATATAATAATACATTATGGTAAAATGTATTCATGTATTTTATTATATTAATATGTTATGTCGTCATTAGGATTCTTAATATTTTTCTTCCAGATGATTATTATCTTATATATTTTGCTGTAGGATTCTGCTGTTTATCCCTATTTTTCACATAGTCTTTAGTTTAACTACATTAAATTGTTAATAGCTTATAACTTGACAAGCGTCAGTTTTAAAGTAGCTTATCTAAATGTGGTCTCTGAAATAGCATTGAACGTTAAAGTGAATGTGCTCTGGTTTACATATTCTTGATAAAATACTCTTATGCGTGTGTGTTTGTGAACTATCAAAACTCTGGAATTTGGTGCTAAATTGTGTTAGAAAACTCCAGTCTGTCAGGTGTCTGAAGTTCTGGATGATTCCCATATGACAAAGGCACGCAAGATACCCCCGCCTGTAATTCCTATTAGTACAACAACATGTGTGCGTTTGGAGAAAAAAAGGAAAGAGAACAAGAAAGAGTTGGAGGAAAAACGTTGAGCAACGAGATGCCAAAAAGCCTAAACTTGAACCTGGAGGTCTTCCAGGTATCGCACAAGCGAACATCCCATTTGCTTGGTGTGCATTTCAAAATCAATCACACATGCTCGACATCCTGTTTGTTACATAACGGCACAAAATAAGGCTAAAAATAACATTAAAAAGCCGAGAGTCGGCCATTATGATGTCACGTTGGAATGCAGAGACATGGCGTGCCGTTTTCACGGCATTTCACGCTAATCACTGCATTAATGGTAAGGAATCACGCTCGGCCCGCTCCAGATGGCCCTGCTATGCATTGTTGATCAGTTTCATAGCGTTTGAAAACAAATCCTACATAACTCTGGCTTTATGTGCTCTTTACTGCTTTGATATGCCACCAAATTATTCCTGTTTGCTTGTATAATGTCCGTTTGGCAGATGAGAGGCAGTAAATTGATTCGTAACAGCAGTGCATCTGTCCGTAGCACACGGCACGTTTGAAGACCAGTTTTATTTCAGGAGCGTGTCGTCCGTCTATCATATATGCAAAACGAATAGCATGTTTATTTGTAGAACAAATTAATGTTTATCGCTCTTATCAACACCACGACGGTAAAGAAAATTCTCGCCGAGAAGTGCTTTTTTATTGCATTGTCTTCAGAGAAACATACAATGTAGTGTGATTTATGAATGAAAAACGTTTTGGCTTTTATATCGGGCTAATGAAGAAATGTTTAAATGTACAAAAACATAAGGAAATGCCTTGAAAAAGTATTCATACCCCTTGAACGTTTTCACATTTTGTCACCTTACCACCACAAACATAAATACATTTTATTGAGATTTTATGTAACAGACCAACACAAAGTAGCACACAATTGTGAAGTGGAATGAAAATGATACATGGTTTTCAACATTTTAAGCAAATATAAATCTGAAAAGTGTGGTGTGCATTTGTATTCAGCCCCCCCTGCATCAATACTTTGTAGAGCCACCTTTCGCTGCAATGACAGCTGCAAGTCTTTTGCGGTGTGTCTCTACCAGCTTTGCACATCTAGAGACTGAAATTGTTGCCCATTCTTCTTTGCAAAACAGTTCAAGCTCAGCCAGATTGGATGGGGAGCGTCTGTGAACAGCAATTTTCAAGCCTTGCCACAGATGCTCAATGGGATTTAGGTCTAGGCTTTGACTGGGCCATTCTAACACATGAATATTCTTTGATTGAAACCATTCCACTGTAGCTCTGGCTGTATGTTTAGGGTCACTGTCTTGCTGGAAAGTGAATCTCCTTCCCAGTCTCAAGTCCTTTGCAGCCTCCAACAGGTTTTCTTCCAGGATCTTCTCATCAACTCTGTCCCTGCTGAAGAAAAGCATCCCACAGCATGATGCTGCCACCACCATGTTTCACAGTGAGGATGGTGTGTTCAGGGTGATGAGCAGTGTTCCTTTTCCGCCACACATAGCGCTTTGCATTCAGGCCAAAAAGTTCAACTTTGGTCTCATCTGACCAGAGCACCTTCTTCCACATGTTTGCTGTGTCCCCTAGACTTCTTATGTCTTTCTTTCAACAGTGGCTTTCTTCTTGCCACTCTTCCATAAAGGCCAGATTGGTGGAGTACCTGACTTTGAGTTGTCCTGTGGACAGATTTGTCCACCTGACCTGTGGATTTCTGCAACTCCTCCAGAGTGACCATGGATGTCTTGGTTGCTTCTTTGACCAGTGCTCTCCTTGCTCGGTCTGTCAGTTTAGGTGGACGGCCATGTCTTGGTACTTTTCCATTTTTGGATGATGGATTGAACAGTGCTCCTTGAGATGTTCAAAGCTTGGGATATTTTTTTGTAACCTAACCCTGCTTTAAACTTCTCCACAACTTTATCCCTGACCTGTCTGGTGAGTTCCTTAGTCTTCGTGATGCTGTTTGTTCACTAGTGTTCTCTAACAAACCACTGAGGCCTTCACAGAACAGGTGTTTTTATACTGAGACTAAATTACACACAGGTGGACTCTATTAACTAATTGGGTGAGTTCTGAAGGCAATTGATTGCACTGTATTTTATTTAGGGGTATCAGAGTACAGGGGGCTGAATACAAATTGCACGCCACACTTTTCAGATTTTTATTTGCTTAAAATGTTGAAAACCATGTATCATTTTCATTCCACTTCACAATTATGAGCTACTTTGTGTTGGTCTATTGCATAAAATCTCAATAAAATATATTTAAGTTTGTGGTTGTAAGGTGAAAAAATGTGAAAAAGTTCAAGGGGTATGAATACTTTTTCAAGGCACTGTAAAAATCATGTTGTTTTGTTAAGTGTTTTGTTTTTGCTCTTTTTTAGCCGTTCTTTGGTTTTTACTCATCCACAAAGTATTGTTTTGTCCTGAGCTTTTGGAAATATCCACATTCCAAATAACTAATGCCACAATGAAAAACTCAGCGATACCAGGAAAGGCTTTTCGCAACTGTTTAGTCAACCGTAATGAGGTCAGTGGCAATGAAAACTTGTGTATGGACAAGAAATCGTTAACGCAGTAAAAAGCGATTAAACTTTACTTGTTTAAACAAACTGTGGACCGGAATCGCCTCTGCACCCCGGACTCCATCTGCCCAATGTTTATTTCCAGTTTACATGACAACACAATGTCCTGGACTAATAAACGCTGTGCTACTGCTTTTGGACGACTGAAAGATTTAATTATGCATTAAGAAACTCCTGATGAGTCGGAGAAAAAACATCAACAGATGCTTCTAGTTAGACAGCACAAGACTAACACAATTTAGATAAGAAGTTTGTAACGGATCTGCGTGTTCTGTTGTCACGAGTTTCTCATTACAAAAAGTGGGTACAGATAAACACGTTAGTCACGAGGGTTCGGCTAGACCCAGTGTACGTGTGACCTGTTCTGATCACCACATGTTGGTCGTTTTTCTCTGTGATGTCATCAGTGTTTGTTCAGACTGACTGTAATGAATGTTTTTGTCTTGTAACTGTGTGTTTTTCAGGCATGACCATTCCTGATGAAGACACAGAAGCGGGTCAAACAAGCAAATACTGCTTGGTTGCCATCGGAAGACTGCAGGTGTGTAACTGTAATGCTTCTCTTGAGGGGGACTTTATAAAATGTGCATTATTTCCATCACAAACATCTGCCTAAACAGAAATGAACACCCTAATAAATACGTAGAAGCGTGTTAAAATCACTTTAAACATAGCAACACCCTAGCAACCATGTAGCAACGCTTTAGCATTTTGATAGCAATGTTCTATAAAACACTTGAAACATCATCAACCACATAGCATTTTAATGTTCGACAAACCACACAAAACACCATAGCAAAGCCCTAACATCATCATAGCAGTGTGCTTTAAAACACTATCAGAACCACATACAACCACAACAAAACTCAAAATACCATTACAACCACATTGCAACGGCCTTATAGCAATGTGCAATAGACCACTCAAAACACCATAGCAGGTGCTTAGCAACACCTTGGCAACCCAAAAACTCTAGCACCAAAAACTCTAGCACCAAAACACATTCAAAAGAATCACATACAATTCCCTCAGAATTTGTCTTTGTCTCTAAAGTTTTTATTTAAATAATTTTTGAATTATGAAGCATTTGTCTTTGATTTATCTCTGTTGTCTCAAGTCTGGATTTACTCTGCAGATTTGTAGGTTGCTTACTTTAAATATGTTTTATTTATATTTTCATATCACATATTAATTCAAAATCATTCAACAATCTGAAACAACCTTGTCAGCTCTGTAAATAAATAGCAAAACATTTGTTATGCTCTGGTTCTCTCAGAAAATATTTTTAACTTGCTGTTGTCAAGGAAATCTCAAATAAATATGAGTAAAACTTTTGACTTTTTGAAAAGTGTTTTTAGGATTATTGCATCGATACTTTTTTTATTTATATATGTTTGCGTTCATAAAATAATAGAATGTCCTACAGTTTGTGTAAATGAGCGAAAATCTGTTTAAATAAAGATTTTCTTCTTCGTCTCATTTCTAAGGTGACCAGCTCTCCTGTTTCCATGGATATGAACGGCCTCTCCGTGCCGACGGAGTTCCTCTCTCGCCACAACTCGGACGGCATCATCACTTTTGTTGATCCTCGTTGCATCAACGTGATTGGCTACCAGCCTCAGGTTGGCTATTTTCTATTGGACGTTCTTAAAAGAAATAATAATTGTATCATCTGTCATCCCAAACCGTATGACTTTTCTTCTTCCACCGAACAAAAATAAATGATGTGTTATGATGGAGAAAGAAAGTGATATGGGTTTGGAAAGGCATGAGGATGAGTATATGAATAATGAATTTTTATTTTCAGGTGATTTATTTCTTTAATATGAATAAAATATTGACCGCCAGCCAGTTTTTATATCCTGTTTGGTTTAGTAGAAATGAAGATGGCCTTGATCATAGATTCATTGTGAAATCCGGCAAGCATTTCTGGCATTTTACGGCTTTAAGAATAAAAATCTTCCAATTATTCATCTTGAACCTGCCGTTGTTAATGCAGAAAATGTTTGATAATCACTAAGAGCTTTACACATCAAACATTAATATTGCTGTTCTTGCTGATTGGGTTTACACAGGATCTTCTTGGCAAAGACATTCTGGAGTTTTGTCACCCAGAGGATCAAAGCCATCTGAGAGAAAGCTTTCAACAGGTACGACATTTACCTTTATGGGTTTGGCAGATCAAAAGCGATTATCGCTAAGTGGTTAGCGTAAGGTTAAATGAAGTCTCCTGACATCAGATTTTTCCTCCGGTAATATCACGTCCTTTCTGAAGTTTCACACGAGACGTCTGCAGCGTGAACTCAAATTCACTGTGTCACTTTGACCCACAAACACATTTTCAGGTTCACATGGTACCGATTTTAAACATTTCCATGATTAGATCTTAACCTTGGTTTCGATTTGAGATATAATAATAATAATATTGAAAACCAAGACTTTGTGAAAGTAGGTTTCTGGGTCAGAGTGACTGAAAATGATGGTGTGAATCACAGATCATCTGAGCTTTAAAAAACTACATTCATTTGCTTAGTGCTCAACACTGTTTTCACATGTTTTTCTTAACATTTACTAAAATGTTCATATAATCTGCAATATGTAACTTTTGCCTTTCTGTCGCCATGTGTTTGAAACATTTCTGCACATTATTTTATGTAGTTTATGTGCGTCAAATGACATCAAACTGGCATGTCCAAGTCAAATTAAACTTAAAAACTCATTATTATATAAATCATTATTATAATCTTAAAAAGATAAAGAGACCGTTTTTAAACCGGATTTTACATTTTTGCATTTGGCAGACGCTGACTTGCATTGCATTATACTTGGGTTTGAACCCATGACCTTGGCGTTGCTAGCGGCATGCTCTAACCACTGAGCTACACGAAAGTTTTTATTGCTAAATAATGAAGCGATCAAACCAGCACATTCCAGCGTATTTGCACTGTTTTTGTTTTAAAGATGTATTGTGCAAAATTAGATTAAATTATTTTTATTATTAATATTATCTTATTTATTGATTTGTTTATTATTACTTTTATTAGCATTTTCTCCAACTGAAATGCCGTATAGATCTTCTATGGGTTCCTGTGAAATAGTTTTTCTGGTCTATCACATATTAACCCTTACAGAAAAACCACATGAATCGCACGTGCTTTTGGAACACTTTCACGTGAAACCCATGGGATCACATGTAAAAGATGTGGCAACATGTTGTTCACATGAATTACATTTAGGCATTTAGCTGACGCTTTTATTCAAAGTGACTTACAAATATTAGGATGATGAAGCGACACATCGAAAACGGCAACAATAGTACGAAGAAGTGCTTTCCTACGTTTACAATGTTTTGCAGCGCTAGATAAATACCTGTAGAGGAAAGAAAAAATGAATTTTTTTCATAACATGTCATCATACGTTACACATGTAATCATATGGGTTTTTGCAGATGTAAATTGCATGTGTCTTTTCTGTACGGGAATGAAATCAATAGAACGGTCTAGCGTGACCTGATGTTTATTTTTAACTTGAAAAAAGTTTCATATTGCAGCTTGACATCAAACATACAGTAAGTGTAATCCTTCTGCGCTTCAGTCAGCGCTCATCTGACAGACTCGGTTAGTCATTCAGTCGGCGCGTGTCTCTCCGTAGAGTCTGTTAAAAGCTTTTGATTGGCTGCTGCTGAGAGGAACTGATGTTTCTACATGATCACCTGTGGGCCGGTTAAGTGCTCTTCTGTTTTACCTCCATTTACAGCTTTTAGCGCCGTTCCTCCCGCTGTTGTTTTTACTCGCTTCTTTTATGTCTTTGCCAGTTAAACCTCGAGCCGTCGCTGTGCTTCCGGTCCACCTTCTCTTTGTCTCTCTCTCTTTTATCCTGTTCTTTGTCCTTTCTCTCCAACTGATCAGTATTCTCTTCTCATCTTGATATTCAAACACACTTATGCCGAATGTGTTTGTGAGTTGGATGGGGGTATTTTAACCCCAAAGGACGGCATTGTAGGCTAATTATTTTTTGTTGCCCCCTAGACGATTGTGTTACGTGCTTAGCTTCTTAAAAGACGCTCAAATCCTTTGGAGAAGGCCAAGGTTGAGCGGACACAAAGAGATTTGTCAAAGTACTTCCAGTGTTTCTCGCGTGGGTCTGTGGAATGCTGATAAAGACGCGTCTGGCCGATGTCCAGAAAGGTTTGTGGATAACTGGAGGTCTTCACAAACCGAGACCACCCATTACGGTGAAGAAAAACAAGCACTCGCACCCTTCGCTGAGCACTTACACCTGTTTCTGAAACATGTCTTCATCTCGTCTTATAGTTTGGACTTTGAGTGGTACAAAAACGAAACGGTTTTCGTGCAGAGAAACGGTAAAGACTGGAGATGGTATGTTATTGTTGGCCCGCCGTCAGAGTTTCTGCATCGATTTACGCAGATGTCAGAGGACAGACCAATATGCACTTGCTCGAAACCGTTTGATATCGAGGCTTGTCGAATTCTTTCTTGACACAATCCCCTATGCTTGAAGATTTGGAGACCTTAATTCATTGAAGAATGAAAGCGAGATTTAAAAATAGGATCCCGTTCTTACAATTTCTTGGCTTCATGTCGAGCACGTTCCTGGATGATTTATCAGCGCTTTAAATGTTTGAATAAAAATGTCTTGTAATCGATCATCAAAATGTTATAAATTGACTTAAATATTTGGCTGATCCCTCTTACTTTTCAATCCACCTGAATCCCATAGGAAAATGAATCATGATTTTATTAGAGTAAAAGTGAAGTAACTGTGTTTTGTGCATAGTTTTCCCATACAGAAATCTTGTTTGATTTAAATATCAATATATCAGATTTCTTTGTGGGTTGCTACAAATGCTGATTATTTTGGTGGGTCAATAATAAATTTATGGTTACTAAAGACGTAACAATATATTGTGATAGAAAAAATGTATTGTAGAGCTTTTGTGACATTTTTACGGTGTGATGTCTGTCAATGGGTTGAGCTGACGTGACCTGCATCGTAATGTTTAGTTTCGTTTTTTAATTTTGTGCTTTTACTGCTTTAAGAAGTTCTCACTTTGAGTTTAGCTTTCTTCATTTTTTCCTTCATTTTAAGTTTGTGTTTTTAATTTTTATTAATTCACATACAGAACGTTCATTAAAATATTGAATGTTGTCAAATATATAACAATTTGTATGTATAACGGAAAAAAGTTTGTGAATGTTTTGGACGTCTGATATTAGAAATATTGTAATACTGTCGTATCATAAAACCAACATTGTGTGTTGAAAACCTAAACCTGGTTGCCTTTTCGCAATTCACTCGTGTCATGATCATTTATTTTTTCATTACACATTATTTACAGTATTTATTTTAGTTGTAAGATTAAGTGGTTTCAAGTGCCCTTTCTCTTGATTCATGTCATCATTGAAGTCAGTGGAGAAAACGGTCAAACTATATCTTTACCCCGATGTTTAAAGTGATCTTGTCAGCTGTGTTTGACACACATGTGAACTTTTAAGACATTCATCAGGCCTTTATTCACTTCCTGGTTTTTGACACTATCATCAGCTCTTTTTATTTGGAGGTCAAAGCGACTGGCGATGGTGAAACCTTAAAAAAACCTTTGTGTCGTTTTTTTCCTGTAAGATCTTTGATTCTGAAGTAGGAAAAGGAAAACAGCCTCTTTTCGCCAAGAATAATATCCTCTCTGAATGCAGGATATGCAGTTAATGGGTCGACTTCTGTTTTCTTCATTCCTGACCGTGTTTGTTTAAAGGAGCCGTCTTTAAGACACCTTCTGAGGGTTTGGGGATTTTCATATTGTCTTTCAGGCTCTATTGAGTGCTAACGTGTTTCTTCAGGGCATAGCTTTGTTTTATTAGTATAGTGAGGTCAGAAAAGAAGCGCTGATTGAAGAAATGTGCACGTTAACTAGTTGTTTTTCATTGTGTGAGGGTCTAAACTCGACTTCTTGCCATATTTTGTATTTGTTTTTTGGTATTTTGCCTATTAAAGGTCTTTTATTCTGACCTTTGGTGATCAGTTCAGTATTTGACACGAAATTAAACAAACTTTTTCTTAAGACGATCACCAACCTATACAGCAGACAAATAAAGACAGATGTTAGTCAGCGCATAGATTTGTTTATTTATCTTTTAAAGGTTGTGTCGGTCCATGCCAATCAAATTTACAAATTTACATTCCCGAGATATTTAATTACGATGTGAATATAGCTTTATTGAATCCCTGTGTTGTCTTGTTTTTTTAGGTGGTGAAGCTGAAGGGACAGGTTCTGTCCGTCATGTACCGGTTCCGGATGAAGAACAGAGAATGGATGCTGATCAGAACCAGCAGCTTCACCTTCCAGAACCCGTATTCAGACGAGATCGAGTACATCATCTGTACGAACACAAATGTCAAGTACGTCCGTTTCTCTTTTTGTATTCTGTGCATGTGTCGTTTCGTTTTATGTTTCATCTGTGTGTGTGTCTCATACTAAACAAGATCTTGTGTCTCTATTGAAATGAACCTCACATACATCGCAGCGCTTTGTCTGGAAAGGCCAAAATCCTGATAAATAATTCCTACATTTGGTATTATTTGTACATTTGTAGGTGTGATGACTGATGGTGTTGGATATTTTGTGTAATTAGCAGCAGTCGGGCGTATCCGTGCCCGAGACGCCCCGGGATGATAAGTCAGCCTTTTGTTTACGTGGCCTCGGAGATGAAATCAATGCCATTTATTCTCCCTCTGAAATGAGGCAGAATATTTGCCCGTGGTGGTGAAATTACACAACGCTTTGATTTATGCACACATATTTTCTCTGAATTTTAAAAGCTGCTTTTATTTCCTTCGACCCCTCAGGAGTCACTTGTGGAAATAGTCTGTACACATGATTGAAACCATCTCAACTCTTCTGATCATCTTCAATGTTTTCTCACTACATAGGCAGCTTCCTTCTTAGACGTCTTATCCTACTTGAAAGTGATTCATTTGAAAGCTTGTCAGACAAATAACGGTCGTTGTAAAAAGCGCATTAGAGATTCAGCTCGCTATTTGTTTCAATCGGGTTTGGCCGGAAGCATTTCAAACAATACATTACTATAAACGGAAAGAAAATAATAGAGATAAAAATATGAATGTGCATACAAATCAAGTGACAGTAACTTATATGTAATATGTATGTTCTTAATACATTATCTAATTGCATCCTATAAATATAAAAAATAGATATTGTCATCGTAAATAGGTTTTAGTGTAATTGATTTTATTAGTGGCGTATCCAAGTGTATTTTTCTGTCATTTTTCTCTACTTTAAATTATTAGTAAGGTTTTTTTTTTTTTATTGTGTCTATTACAGAACAGAAATTCTCCTCTTGCGTGCTCCATAAACTTGTTTCATTTAATTTATTGATGTTTCGTAATGTTTCGTGTGTAGATAGATGCTGATAATCCTGGTCTTATTTCCACGCTATTGAATAAGGTGAAAGATATTACGTCTCTCTCAAGAGAGGAAAGATGATTAGAAATGTGAATGTAATTCAATCGCAAAGTTTTTCAGGTCTATCTTATTTTGCAGAACTTTGAAAGTCTGTAACTTCTAAAAAGTAAATGTGCTTATGCTGTACTTTAAGTATTGCTTTAGTGGAGATAACCGAAATATTTACTTAAGCTTTTTGATGATTAACACAACCCCATAAAAATGAACAGGAGCTAAAGTTAATGATTGTTCATCGAGGGACTGTCTGCTAAATTACAAGTTAATATATTTTTAACGTAATTCCATGTTTTGATATGCCTATTTTTGATATTTGATGAAGCAGAGCGAGACCAACCAGCAAACACCACAAAGCGTTACAGAATTCATCAAACTCATTTCATCGATTACTATGATGATGTTTTTTCCACCAATAATGCCACTTTTTGATGATATTGTTGAAAAGCTGGTTTTGGTTAGTTAAAAGGGTCTTACAAAAGACCAACGTGCCTCATTTGATCGGAAACAATAATTTGATCACAACATTTCCGTGCAAACATGTTTTGTTGAAGGATTGTTTGAAGTATTTCTTACCAAACTACTAGTTTTATCAAGTGGCAAAATGATTTAAATTGCACTTTTACTGTTGATTATTGTTATTTACAGTATTAAGTAATAAGGATATTAAAATATAAATATAAAAAACTATTATCACACATCTGACCCTTTATAAAAAGTCGATGAAGATTTAAAATATTTGTGATCTGCTGGATAAAGGTGTGCGTGTAAAACACAGATTGTGTGACTATATACACCTGAGTGATTGTGTATGTGCGCTTTACTTTTGGGAGGTTGTAAATATATGGGAGAGATTCATCAAACCTGTCATCAGTTTTCCCAAACCCCCACAGGTGGCAGGTGAATTCATGCCAATTCATACAAGAAATAAATACAACATACATATAAAATACATTCATTATCAAAAAAGTCTCAGTATTTGGATACTTGTACCTAATGCATGACCTGCGGAGACATCCCTGAAAGCTCATTTTTCAGTCTCAGAATGTAGGCAGATAAAAGCAGCTTTCTCCCATTGAGTGTCTTTTTTTTCATTGACTTTGAGTTTATGTGTAAATAATAAGGGCAGGAGGTGTCGGTGAGATAAATATTCATGTGCAGCGCTGCCAAGGTGAGAGGAGATCTTCAGACTGGCAAACTGCCCACAGCTGTGGGAGAGACGGAGGGCATGAAGAAAGCCAGACACGGACAGACAGCGCTGTGCGTAATGAGATCAGGTGTAGACGGCGAGAAAAGAGACAAATGTTTAGTGTTACACACACCCCGATTCAGACTCGGAAGTCAAATTCACACTCAGCGTGTCGCGTTAATTATGGTGTTAAAACTGCATGCGTGATGATATCGTCAATAATTGAGCAGCGCTATCTGATACTCATTTTAACATTTTGCCTTAAGAGCTACAACACTTTCCGTCCCTTCACTTGTTTGTATTCTGAGTGTAATTTATTAGTCTAAAAAGAAAAAAGCTGTACTTGTTTTTTTTTATTAACAAAAAATAGATATTACAATAATATTGTTGTCATGAGTTATTTCATCCTGATGAAAAATGATATTTTTTACACTTTTTTTTTGTTTATTGTTATCAAATTTGTCAAATATTTATTCTTAATCCTTTCCATTATTATAGAGTTTGTCATGATTAGATTAGAATTCAACAATTAAATATTGAAGTGAATAGAAAAATCATAGATTAAAGGTTGGGGTCCTTTTGGATCGTCCTGAACACACTTCTACTGTTTGTACATTTTGTGTTTTCCAGCTTTAGTGTCCCGGTTCACATCTCGATGTGTCTTTTTGGCATCTGTGAAAGAGCCTGTGGCAGTGTGATAAGATGCCAAAAGATACACGCTCATGATTGGTGGAAAGTTGTTGGGTCAAACCCCCCCACATGACCCCATGAATCATCCCAGTTTTGAATGCACATCACATTACTTTGGGTTTTGGCTCTGTAGTTGCTTCTTGCTGCTATCATTATTCATTCATCATTTTCAGTCTGCTTGGCATTTATAGTTGTTTGTTAAATTGATTCTGTTAATCAAAATCAAAACAGAACAATAACATTAATACACTGCAAAAAATGAATTTCTTACCTGGTATTTTTGTCTCGTTTTGCGGCACAAATATCTAAAAATACATAAATTGTGATACATACATAATAAATATATATATATATATATATACATTTCTTAATATATAAAAAAGATCACATTTAAGTGAGTTTATGTTTAAAACAAGCAAAAATATCTGCCAATGGAGTAAGAAAAACAAACATGCTAAGAACTTGATCCAAGTTTGTTTTTCTGACGCATAAACTCACCTGAATTTAATCCTAATATCTTATGTCATCTTGCTTATCACGAAAATATATCGTACTACAAAAAAGACAAAAATAAGTAAGAAATTCATTTTTTGCAGTTTATTGGGAGGTTTTAAACCTGTGACCTGTCTGTGAAAGTCTCAATTTATTGCTGTAAATAATAGATTATATGACAGATTTTGAGATGAAGTACTTTTAAAAAATTTTTATTTGTATTACAGCAAATTAACCCCTGAAATTAATGATTTTATTGACACTACATTCATTATTTTGCCCCAAAAACCAAAAGTTGTCCTCCTAAACATTTCAGTCTTTGACATGATCTCACTCAGTAAATATTAAAGAAATCAAGATTATATTTTCACTGAATGTTCTTTATATTGTGTAGAATGATTTTCTGAGAACAGTAAGTACTTTAGTTACTTTAGTTAGTTGATAAATATCTCATGCTTTGATTTTCATCCGTTTTGATTTGATTCTCCAAATTTGGTGATCTGCCCAGATCATTAACAGCTAAACCAAACCATAAAACCTAGATATTCATTTCCAGATATTCAGACTTCTGCTTAGAAAACAAATTGAGCACAAACATGAGGTTTGGATCCTCAGAACAAACAGACATGTCATTAGTAACACTGAAACAAAAGTTTGGATATTTTCTTACAGGCGCCAGACAGATAAACACAATGAATGGATTGTGTTCAAAGACGCTTCACTTACTCAACCCGTCTCAAACTTTTATTATCTTACAGATAACATTTGATACTGTAATGTGAGTTATGAGACGGATGTGTGGTTGTCAGGTCAGTATTTAAAGAGACCGTTCACCCAAAATAAAAACTTTGTCACAAAACTTAATAATAAAATAATTTTTGTTTTTATTCACTCTCATGTGGTTTATAAATCTGTATGTGACTTTTTCAAGACAAAAGAAGATATTTTGAGAAATGTTTCAGTGGTTTTGTGTTTATACAATGGAGGTAAATGAGGATGAAAGTTGTTTCATCATCAACATTTTTTAAAATATCTTCTTTTGTGATCTGAAGAAAGAAAGAACGTCATACAGATTAAGAATGACATGAGAGTAAATAAATATTTAATTTTTGGTCACCTGTCGCTTTAAGTGTAATAATATCAGTGTGTGTCAGTCTACATGGTGTCTCCGTCTGTCCTCGTTTGTTTCCATCTCTCTCATCGTCATGCATGGTTCAGTTTCAGCACCATTCACAATCCCCCTGTTACCATGACAACCATAACACAAGTCCACGGCTCATCCTTCAATCCAAGCTCACGTCCTCCGAGACTCCTCCCATTCAGAAACCCGTGGCAGCCCCCCGCGCACGGACGACAGATCGTGATTTCCCATGCCGAGATTAAAGCGCCGTTACGTTCACGCAATCATGTTTCATACGTGGAGATGTGGCGAGTTAATAGCGGCGGGAGGCAGGGGAGACTTCGGGCTTTCGGTGGAAACTTGGATGCGTAGATGTTTTTGCCATTTTTGTTTCGTTTTTTTTTCTCTGTTCTCTCCGTTCTCAAGAAGTTCAAGTGTAGTTCAGTGTTTTGGGTTGAATCCATCTCATTCCAGCGCCGGTCCAGGTGTGTGCGCGCATTCGAAACTGCTAATGTTTGGGTTCACGGGTCTTTTCATGGGCGATTTCCAGCCACCTCTTGACATAATGGGTTCTTTGAGTATAATACATTTTCCTTGAGATAAGTGAAACCCCCTTACTTCATTTTCAGGTGAATTTCAAGCTTCATAACAAATCACGATGATATTGAAACTGAACAAAGACATCTTATAATAATGGCTCGGCTTATCAACGGGAAAATTCCAGCTGAAAAGCAGTCAGGGACTCGAGATCAGTTTTCCTTCAAATCAAGGACACGTTAAGATCCGTCCCAAAACGTATTTAGCTGTTAGCGTAAGAGGCGTTTTAAGACATCATAGATGCATTTGAAGTGTGAAAGTTGGGCAGGAAACACAATGATGCTATCGTCTGAGTACACAAGAAGTGCATTGGATTTTTGCACGACTGTCACGTTCTTCATTGTGAAGCTGTAACGTTATGCTTTGTATGTTTTGTCTCTTTACCGTACATGTCAAGAGTTTCAAAACCACGTCTGAAACAGTTTGGTTTTCAAGTAATTTAATCTAGTTTTAAAGAGGTTCAGATATTTTTACTTAAAAACTTCAATGAGCCGTTAAATCACTATTAATATTTCTGTGTCACATAAGATAAGAAAGTGTCTAATATATCACCAGGTGCATTATAATCTGTGACAGATTTCTTATGAAATGAATTGCTGTAACATTAACATTTATGCATTTGACAGATGTTTTATTTAAGGTGACCTATAGATTTGAAATGCATTGATTTAAAGTAAGAAAACTGTGATTTCCATCTTTCCCCATTTAAGTAGATAGGAAATGATCTTTTATATGACTGTAAATTGGTCCCAGGTGGCTGCCGAGTGAACAGTCTTACTTTAATTGGAGTTTGGCTTTAAGCTTAAGAAGAAGTTTAGGTATGAAAATATATTTTCTTTGCGGTCGTTTACCTGAGCTGTATATATGTGTGTAGTGTTCATAAATGTGTTGATGAACTGTACATGTACTTTACAGGCAACTTCAGCAACAGCAGCAGGCCGAACTTGAAGTTCACCAGAGAGATGGACTGACTGCGTATGACCTGTCCCAGGTACACACACACACACACATGAACACACACAAACATCACACACCAAACACACACAAACATCAACACAAACACACACAAACATCATGAACACACACAAACATCACACACAAACACACACAAACATCACACACCAAACACACACAAACATCATGAACACACAAACATCACACACACAAACATCACACACCAAACACACACAAACATCATGAACACACACACACATGATGAGAACACACACATACACACAGATGCATCCATGAACTCATTTCAAACTCTCTTCCTCTCTGGATATTTCACATCATACAGGCATGGAGCACACACAGTACAGAGCAGAGCAGAACAGAGCATGACAGTGCAGAGCACAGTGCACACACAAATACAGAGAACAGTGCAGAGCGCAGTACATGAGCAGTACAGAGCACAGTACAGAGCACAGTACAGAGCACAGTACAGAGCGCAGTACAGAGCACAGTACAGAGCACAGAGCAGAGCACAGTACAGAGCACAGTACAGAGCGCAGTACAGAGCGCAGTGCAGAGCACAGTGCAGAGCGCAGTGAGGGGGGCAGTACAGAGCGCAGTGCAGAGCAGAGCACAGTGCAGAGCCAGAGCAGAGCGCAGTACAGAGCGCAGAGCAGAGCGCAGCACAGAGCAGTGCAGAGCGCAGAGCAGAGCGCAGTACAGAGCGCAGAGCAGAGCGCAGCACAGAGCAGAGCACAGTGCAGAGCGCAGTACAGAGCGCAGTACAGAGCACAGAGCAGAGCACAGTACAGAGCACAGTACAGAGCAGACAGTACAGAGCAAGTACAGAGCGCAGTGCAGGCAGAGCACAGTGCAGAGCGTGAGGGGGGCAGTACAGGCAGTGCAGAGCAGGCAGCACAGTGCAGGCGCAGAGCACAGTGCAGAGCGCAGTACAGAGCGCAGTGCAGAGCGCAGTGCACAGTGGTTGCAGAGCGCAGTACAGGCGCGCAGTACAGTCATACAGGCCAGTGCAGGCGCAGTGCAGTCAGTGCAGAGCGCAGTCATCTGCTGTTGATGTTAAGGCGGTGCAGAAGCGCAGTGCAGAGGTTTGTGTCATAGGTAGTCATGTGGTCATCTGCTGTTGATGTTAAGGTGGTAATTGAAGACAGTTTTGTATAACGGAGAAGATTATTGAATGATTGATAACTCCTCACACATGAGCTCTTGAGTTCATCAACATTTATAAACTTCGTTTTGTTTTAGAATCTGTTTGTGATTTAGACTCCGACACAAGTGACTCTGTAAAACTCACTGACCAAATCGTGGAAAACAGTAAAATAGTTCACTGTTGATTGACATTTTTGCAGTTTATTACTTTACATAAAGTTAAATCGGTTGACTTATCGTCAATAAAACACAACTATTGACCAATCAGATTCATACTGAATCTGTTAAGAATGATCAATGTTAGCTTGGAAATTTTCTAGCTTTTATTTGACAGGTCAGGTATGCTAGCGAATAACTGTGCTAGTTAGCATTAGCATTAGCAAATGAATCCACATCACCAAAAATTACGTATGTGATATTGTAGTTAGCAATACAAGTAAAGTAGTGACTATCAGTGATTTTTCCCATAATGCACTGCAAACTCTGTAATCAAGTTGGCCTTCCAACAGACTTTATTACTGTAATTTTATACATAGTTTGCATGATGAGCTCATGAAAGAATTTACACGCATAGTCTTGTGCCTGGTTTGTTTTTTACATGTATTTCTCAATATGATTTTACTTGGAATGAAATGTGTTGTGATTCATCTCAGAGCTGACTGGACTGGTTCAAGGCTGTATTGAAATACTTTTTAATCTCTGCTTAGAAAACAAATGGGAAAAATACTTCTTGATCCAGGGTCATTGAATAAGTCAGGAAACGCATCTCATATGAGCTCTCTTGTGTTGATTTGCACAGGTGCCGGTCGCCAGCGTGCCAGCCGGTGTTCACGAGGCCGGCAAAACCATCGACAAAACCGAATCGCTCTTCTCGCAGGAAAGAGACCCACGCTTCAGTGACATGTACACTGGAATCTCTGGATGTAGGTTTCCATATTGTTACACATCAGTAATTGCTTTCTACATATACAATTCACCAAAATTCACTTGATGTAAATTCAAAGGTTAGAGATTAGAATTTATATTTTAATCTATGATACAGAATATTTATATAATATAATATTTATAATATACTAGAATGTGTAAAATTTGTTTAGGGATTCGTTTGTATGATTTAAGTCGTACTTTTACATTATTAGATTGTAATAATAGTTACGTTTCAGCCCAGACCTAATGTTACTAAAACAATTGAATGAGAATCTCGTAAAATGGTTATCAGTTGCCATGAGATTGTGTTGATTAACATGGTTGTGGTTGGTGATGGTGGTCCACCACATCTAACCAGTTACCAAAACCTGCTTAACCTAAAACCACCTGTTGTTTTCCAATAGAAAAGTAATCATAAATATGAAAGAAATGTTTTGCATTAGACTGTTGGATGCCAAACGTATCTTCAGAACACATGTTTTCTTTCTTCTGTGGCAGATATGATAACATGTTATTGCTTTCTTACCGCTGTTATCTCTTTACCCCTCGTCTCTTTGTTCAGTATCTCTGGGCTGAATTAAGATCATGTTGTAATGTGGTATGTGATGGAGGAGCTGATTACCGTATCTCATGTCAAGTTCACCCAAAAATTCCATCATTATTCACTCACCGTCATGTTGTTGCCATATGACATTCCTCCTCTGACAAAACACAGACATTTATAGTGATATATTTAGCTCTAAAAATGATCAAAAGCACCATGAATGTAGATCGTGCCATATAACAATAGTCCACTGAACAGCTTTGCATGACAAACAGACCAAAATAAAACTTCATTTATATATCACTATTCAGAAAAGCTGTTGTAGAGGATAGTTCACCCAAACGTAAAATGTATTTTTCATATCATCTCAAATCTGTGTGACTTTCATTCTTCTGCAGAACGTTATTGGTTTACTTTAAACTTTACTATGTTGTTTTATGTCATTAGTGAATGTTTTCCTGGCTTTTAAAAGTTCATGTTCTCTCTTTGTGTGTGTGTTTAGCTGATAAGAAGATGATGGCATCATCATCAACAGCTGGAGGACAGCAGATCTACTCTCAAGGAAGCCCGTTTCAGCCCGGACACTCGGCCAAGAGCTTCAGGTACGAGCGTGTTGAGTATCGACCGTAAACATCTAAAAATCTAAGCAAACGTTAAACATACTATGACTTTTCATGCATTTTTAAATGGAAAGTGCTGATAGTATAGCTTTGTAAGAAGTAATCCAACAGATGATGAAAGTGATTAATTTGATTGTACAATTGGTTAAGCATTACGTGAACAATTTTGGGTTTGATTCTGGAAGAACACACATACTGATAAATAATGTTTACCTTGAATGCATTGTATGATGATTCGTTTCAAATGAATTGTATTTGTCAAATTTGTTTCAGCTCATCCGTGATTCACGTCCCAGGAGTCAGTGACATCCAGTCAACGTCCGGTTCGGCTGGACAGAATCTATCCCAGATATCCCGGCAGATCAACACCGGACAGGTGTCGTGGACGGGAAGCCGACCGCCGTTCTCCGGCCAGGTGAGAGTGATCCGACCAAAACACCAGCGGTGCTTATTTTCACATTAACTTCATTAGCTCTGTGTCATAAAAGAGAGTCTTGGCTCCAGATCATTCAGAGCTTAATGAGAATGCCAACAGTACTACAAAAAACATTTCATTTTCAACTATTTATTTTTAGATGACAAATATAAATAATGTATATTAATATATATGTTTTATTATACATCAGTAATTATTTATTATACTGGAGCCTGGACCACAAAACCAGTCAACACGGGTATAAAATTATGGGTCAATAATATTGATTTTTCTTTTATGCCAAAAAATCATTAGTATATTATTTAAATATATCCGTAAATATATCAAAAGTGTTATTTTTGTGAGTGGATGGAGTACTAAGGACTTCATTTGGACAACAGGTGATTTTTTTTTCAGTATTTACATTTTTTGCACCCTCAGATTCCAGATTTTCAATAGTTGTATCTCGGCCGAATATTGTCATATCCTAACAAACCATAGATCAATGGAAAACTAACTTATTTAGCTTTCAGATGATGTATAAATCTCCATTTTAAAAAATTGACTGATGTTTTGTGATCCTGGATGACATATTATAAATTCAAACACTTTATGATAAAATGAAAAGAGAATAAATTTAATAGTGAATAGAATAATGTTGAACACATTCCAGAGAATCAATTGTGTACATTTCCAAATCAAAACAGCATCAATGAAGTAAACACAATAGTCTTTCCCACTGACCCCGGGTTGAGTCGTGTCATTTGACCGGGTTACTGAAGAACTCTGTGTGTGGCGTTCATGATAAACACGTGTTTTTCATCCGTTCAGAAAAGCTTGTGTGAGTGTGTTTCATCTGTGTCTCTTTATTCAGCAATAAATCTCATGTATATCATATTTTTCCAACAAGCAATATTTATAACATGCGTTACGTGAAGCCAAATCAAATATGAAGCTCTGCGTTATGAAGAAGAACAGAGAAAAACTGATACTGAGTAATTCTGTGATTCTCTACCGATTATAGTTGTTGTCTCTTATTATTTAACTCAATTCATTTTTTTCTGCAGTCAAACTTTAAAGTTCTGTTTTACCTGTCAAGATAATATTCATGTGTTTGTTGTAAAATATTTTGTTGTCATCTCATGTCAACACAGCAGCAGATTCCGGCACAATCCAACAAAGCTCAGTCCTCACCGTTTGGCATCGGCTCCAGCCACAGTTACCAGGCCGACCCGTCGTCCTACAGTCCTCTGTCCAGCCCCGCCACCTCCTCACCATCCGGCAACGCCTACTCCAACCTGACCAATCGCAACACTGCTTTCGGTAAGACCTATTCATTTTTGACAAATTCATTTATATACACTTGTAGATATGATGAAATAACTAGTATTTCTAAAAATACTTTTGTCAGTAAAAATACAAATAAATGTGATAAATTTACATGCATGTTATGTACAGAGAATTTGTGTCCTGCAATAGTACGGCTCCACACGAATGAATTCTTTGGTGAAAATGGCCAAATTTGTTTGTGGCAAGTGATTAAAATCAAAAGCTTTAGATTATCGTGTCTGAATGATGATCTGTGTCATTGTCTCGTCATATTTAACAAACAATAATATTGACAATAAGAGAATAATATTAACAAAGAGAGAACATGGTAGTGTATTTCTTGACTTTTATTGTTAACAATTGTTTTACAATAATTTCAGGTAACATATATTGTTTTTGTATGATTTCGATGCGTTAAGATACTGAAATTCTACTTAAATGACACATTACAATAAGCACATAAACAGCTTTGTGTAGTCGAATGAGCACAGAAGACCCTTTACATACAGACTTTCATGTTTCTGCTCGTTCTTCACCAGCAACAAGACCAACGTTTGTGTAGTTTCTTAATATAAATATTTAATCTTGATTATACAACAAGTATGAAAGAGATTTTGATGGTTCGATTAATCAAAAGTGTCAGTTGTTGTTTTGTTTTAGTGGTTGAAAAAGCATCTTGCGTAAATTCTTCCACAACATAAGAATGTTACATAACCTGCGTCGCTTTTCAGATAAATGTGATGAAATCAATAGTCTAAAACGTAAAACATCAGGTGAGATGCTGTTAATCAAATTAAGCGTTATACTTATATATAGACCTAGTTTTTTATTTTACGACTAGTAAGAGGCATCAACAAATGATTACATTTGACAATGATAATATATTTTAGCAACCGTCTGTCACACTACATTAAAATGTACAATCCCATGATTCTCTGTTCACGTTCGAATGAAGATCACATGACTTTACATCAGTTGAACCTTCGCTCCCGCAAGAAACGGCCTGCAGTGAGTTTTAATGAATCGCACCTTTTAACTCTGTGTCAGAGATCTGGTTTCTGTACGTCTCTGACACTTTAAAGTGTGGAATTTGACCAGCGTGACACGAAGGGCAAAGACACACAAACACAATTGTGCAACCTTTCACATTCCACACAGGGAACATAGCGAAGAAACTGGAGAGCGACTCGCATCCGGTCGCATAAAGACTGCTGGGATTTCTGCAATACATTCAGCTCTATAAACAGGATTTAATTTAAAACAGAAGCGCGCACAATGACTCGTACACATTTCTTCCTTTGTTGTTTCCCTGGAGGGAAACTCTCCAGCTTCAATCTGTGATTAGCGTTTCCATTTAATAAGTAATTTAAGTTAAAAAGGTGACATTAAAAAATCCATTTCCATATCGAGTGTACGGTGCGGCCAATGGCTTTCTCAAACCCTGAAGGCTTTTGCCAGCCACTTGAAAATGAAGCCATGTCCAGATAATTCTTTTTTAATATGGTGTCATTAACACAAATGGGACATTTATCTTCGCCTTGTCACGTGGACGCTTCTTAAACACGGAACGGACAAACGGGAGTGAGGGAGGACGAGAGATTTCTTTCTGATTTTAATGTATTTGGATAAATGTAACTGGTAGTAAACTGAACTAAATTTCTTTTTTTACTTTTCCATAAGAAAGAAAAAACACAGAGGTCTCTTTAAAATCTCAGTTATTTCTCTTCAATGAGATTTAATGGAGAGCTTATGGAAACTTTTGTCTCATGTGTGTCTCAGATATTTCTCTAGTCACAAATCTCACAAATGTCTCTGTCAGAAGAGTTTCAAAAGAGATCTCAACAATCACACAAACTCAACTCAGATTTGTCTGACATCAAAAGTCAGTATTATAGAAGATTTTAATATGAACTCAAACATTTTTCATCAAATTTACCCAAATCCAGATTATGTTACCCCAACAATTTACATTGATTTTACACCTCCATACTATTTATGTAGTTAAACAATTAAAAAAACTTTGTTTTTATGTTTTTAACAACTATAATGTCCAACTGTTTGTTGCCAGAGTTCCCAAGACAAATATTCACTGGAAAAAGCCCTGAAATGAAGATAATGAAAAGATATGTTATCAAGCGGTCATGGGGGAACATGTTATTCTGAGGTTTGAAATGCTTCAATGAAAGAGAAAATTATATTACTTGATAATTAACATACAGGTCAGATGCAGAATTACTGGAATGTTTTAGTTATTAACATTAGCATTGCTTTTAAATAATTAATTGCACTAAATTAACATGTTCAATTCATTTGTGTGACCTTGAGAAAGCAGGAAAAATAATGATACATGGTCTCTGTGGACTTCCTTGTGTTTGCAATCATTCATTTTGTCATGTTGAGCCTGAAAACACATTACTGTTGTAGGATGTGAAGCTTATCGAGCAAATGAATCTGTACTATATTTTACTGCATATGATTTATCATTTCCATACCGTAAATAAATAAACGTGTGGATGGATCTAATTCGTGAAATGTACACACATGCACCTCGGAAGATATTTTAGGGTGCATGTGTGATTTCTTTTTTTTTTTATTTGTGAATACCAAAACCATTTTATGAGAATATCTTAATGTTTTAGGTTTTTTGTGGTCCAGGTACAGTAGATGTAGTGAAGTTTTCCTTTCGTGTAGCTTTGATATAAACATCATACAATACAGATTTATCAAATTCATCAACAGCTTTTTTGTTGATCACAAGTTAGATCAGCGGGTTTTTACTAAAATATGGTTGTGTTTTACAGTTTGTCTAAATTGCCTAAAACAATCCATCACACTTCCTTTATGTAAATGTGTGTCGTACTAAGACAAGGACGTTTCAGCTGGTTTTAAGAGTCATATTTATCAGAATGAAAGCAAGACTACTAGCTTTTAACTTCACAGGCTGTTGGTATTGATTTAGCTTATAGTTTGAACCAAGATCACTTTGTCACGGCAGCGTTTTGTACCGTTGCGAAATCCAAAACGTCTTTGAAAATCACGTTTGATGGAGTGGCCTGAAAATACACGCGCTCGAGTAAGAAACGCTTTTTATCCTACGCACAATCCAGACACCCGGGGAAAAGTGACGGATGCAGAATTCAGATGGATCAGGACACTGATAGATTGCCAAAAGAGAAAAACAAGGAAAGACGAAGAGAAAAATAGATTTACAAGGCACATCAGTGGATTCAGATAGTCGTACCTGGAGGGAGAGAACGAGAGTCGGAAAATGAGAAGTTTGACCTTACATCCGCGTCTCATCAACATGGAGAACACGAGGAGCCGCCCAAGGGCACCGCTGTGCCATCCTGCAAAACCCTCACCCACGCCATCACCTCTGCCCGCGCCACACGCGCATTAGTCTTCCCGACTCGCTCGTTTCCTAACCAAATACTCGGGGCCCTGAGGGAAGAGAGACTTTAGATGCATGCGTTTAAATGAGTCTGTCAGCCGCGAGTAAATGTCCTCCCCCGTGCGACAAATTGAGCGAAATGGAGGTCTCACGGATGAAGTATTTTACAAGCACGCTCAATTGAGACGGTGGAACTGTAGACATGTTGATGATAATATGAAAGTTAATATCACAAAGTCTAAACATGTTCGGCGGGATATGACACGGGGTCAGGAATTGGCACGATGTTGAAAATTGTTTGGATGCTGGTGTTCTGAAAGCTTGTTTTTATCTCCAGATGTTTCAGGAGAAAGCAGTCAGAGCGGAGGACAGTTTCAGGGTCGGCCGTCTGAGGTCTGGTCTCAATGGCAGAGTCAACATCACGGTCAGCAGGGTGGAGATCCTCATCCTCACACTCAATCCAACCAGACTGAAGTCTTTCAGGTACGATTGCAGTTCATCTGTCTTAACTTCAGACACACTTTTTCATTTTTGCTCGTCAGACAGTACAGTATAACCCTCGGTGAGGTTTTGGGTGAAAGCCATGGCACATGCAATAGTCTTTATTGTTCTGCAATACTTTGTTCCCAGTGTTTTCACTTCAATGCGACGTTGAATGTCTTCTATCCCTTGTAGCACTACTGCATCACAAAATTAGCCAATTTTACCATATGAAAGAGATATTTTCTAATTTTATGAATTTTACAACAAAATTGTAGTCAGCATTGTAGTGTGTACAGCTGGCATTATCAATTTACATTTCATTTATCAACATAAATATCTGTTAACAATTCCTCAAAATGTATGATAAGGATACTGTCACATCTATTGCAATGTTTTTCATCATTTTTAAATAATCTTTTTTGGCAAATAAGCTTAAAATACAAGGGAAAGTTTACAACATTTGTGACTCTAAAGACCACATTTAAAGCATGTATGATATTTTCACATGAATATCCATGAAGAATTTACGCTAATAATTTGTGGCAATGGTATTGTCACAGTATCTGTTGCAATGCATTTTATTTTTGTGTATTGAATAATAGAGAACTTAAAATATGAGTAAGAAAGTTTGTAACCATTATAGCTTTTAAACGGGTGCTAATCTTTTAACGATATGTGTAGGATTAACATGCAATATAACAGTATTGGCAATAAACACCACAATCACAATTGTAAAATAGTGGCCATAGTTTTGACTATGGTGTGCGCCTGTCATTAGCCATTATCATTTCATTCATCCATGTAGTAATACAATTGAGTACATACAGAACTGTATAGAATATTAAAGATGTGTATTATACAATACCCAAAGCAATCAGAAACTCTGACCACGTCTGATTTAACAGAGCTCATGTTTGTCCGTCCCACAGGACATGCTGCCAATGGCTGGGGATCCCACCCAAGGAACAACCAATTACAACATTGAAGACTTCGCTGACCTCGGCATGTTCCCTCCATTTTCTGAGTAACAGGACTCGTTGGTTTGGTTTTGGTTCAGACTGCAGTACTTTCATCTCACACATTCACGTACAGAAGACGCTGCTCCATTTCTGAATTCGCACACACTTAAACGCGCTTTGATTGACTTGTCATATACGCAGACAAAACACACAACTTGTTGTGTGAAGACTGTTTATCGCCTTTACACAGACACGTACAACAAGGAATGTACTAAAAAGATGGCAGATTTAAACGCAAAACTGCTCATTGACAAAAGTCGGCACGAATAAAGTTACCACCCAGTGAAAATGTGGGTCTAAAATGTGTGTGATTTGCATAATTCCTTTAATGAAATGTATTTTTAGTCCCTCATCTCTGTTTTATCGTCCAGAATAAGTATTTTCTGAATCTTTAGTGATGTGAAGGAATCGTTTTTCTTCAAGTGTTGCACCTCATTTCATGTTGCCAAACAGCTTCACGCTGACAAATATCACGCTGCGATATTTTTAACGTCGCGCCAGGTCGTACTGTAATATTGCGAACGCTTACTGTGTAAAATGTAGTCTATGTAGTGATGTCTATAACCTAGCTAAACTAATAATAAATATAGATGGATGTAAAGACAAAAAAGTATTTGACTTAAAATGAAGGATTTGAAAACTTTTTTAAACTTTGTTTTCTTACGAAATTGCTAAACACCGTCTCACTTTGTGAAGCTATAAACACCAGCCTCATACTTGTATAAGCAAATGCGTTAGCGACATTTATCGTAATCTTTGTGGCAGCTGCAATTTTTTGTTACGATTAACTTTTGAACTGATTAACGTGGATCTTTTTTCACAATGAATCTCATCCATGCCACAAGTCATAAGAAACGGACTGATGGAAAGATTTTAAAAGGGAATTTAAATCTTTTTGCTAATCAAATGGATGTTTTCATGTAAATAACGTGATTTTTATGTTGGACCGTGTTTTTTGTCGCAAACAGCTACTACATACTTGTGTAGATTTAATATCATTGTGTGCAATGTGAGTACATGCGTAACTCTTGTTACTTAGTTAGCTTGTTCATTGTACAATGAATTTAGAATTGTATAAATTGTGTAAATGTGTTTCATTATTTTTGTGTAACTTTATGACTATAAATTGTGCTTGTGACAATAAATTCTCATTAAATATGTGACTTTCAATTACGGGTTTTGGAATATGCGTAACATCTTGCATGTATAGATGTTTTACGAGATCAGATTAATAACTGTGGAAGAAGTCCATTTAATTCCATTACGTCATACAGACATGAGACGGCACTCATAACTTACTTTCATAATGAGATGTAATGTATTTAAGATCAAATATTGTAAGATAAAAAACATACATTTAATTTTAATACTATGTGTTGTATATCAAAGTTATTTCAAAGGTATTTAAGGTACTGAATAGAGTAGTGTCCCAGCTTACAAAATTAACTTTGGAAAACATTCAAGTTATAAAAACGTTAATTCTTAATGTTTTTCAACGTTTCAGTCACATTTTAAGACTAATGTTTTTGTTTTAATGTTTCGCAAGACACAGAAAGGTAATAACACACACTTTCAAACTACATTAATAATTGAAAACATTTTTAGAAAGCTTGCATGGTAAAAAAAACAGAATAAATAGTAATTAGGCTAGTAATGCCTTAGTAGTTATTTTTGTGTTTAACTGATAAACAAACATGTCAGTTTATTATATTGACCTTATAATGGAAGATTATTTTATGCAGTCTTATGTGGCGTCAGATTTACAGCCTGGTCAATGATGCTCACTTCTCCTGTGTATTTATGTTACTGGTCAGAGAACTGGAAGGGGATTTAACCACAGAGCTTTACTCACACACACCAGTGAAGCACAAAATGTTTTCTGAATTCATTTAGACGTTACGCTTCACAAACGAATACTGGAGCTCTGTGAACAGCGGCCACCTTTTACAACTACTGCACTCGTCTCTGAAACTAAAGAAAAATGTACTTACAGACATAGCTTTATTTTCTTATTTTTGCACCTATTAACAAAATACTAATAATGACAACTCAATATTGACAGCTTAATACCCAGAACCCATAGCTTTATTATTCATCTTCACTTTTCTTATGAATAACTTTTCTCTTTCGTGCTTTTCTCATCATTCCTAGCTTTATTACTTTTCATACTTCTGATCGTAGTTACAAAGTTTTACGATTTTGTGAAGAAATTAATTTCTTACATAGTCTTGATCAATTTGTACATTTATGTTTAAAACGAGGACAAATATCTGCCAATATGATTAGAAAAATCAACTTAACTTAAGTACTTAATAAAGAGGTAAAACTTTATTTAATTAAAGTTTGTTTTTCTTTCTCCACTGGCAGATTTTTGCTTGTTTGAAGCATAAACTCACCTACATTCGCTATTCTTTGTACAACAAGACTTAATATTTTGGAAGTGTATGTTAGTATCTTGGAAAAATATGTTTAAAATCATATTTTATTATTTTGCACAGACTCCTTGGAAAATGTTTACAAGTAACCCTGTTTTATTCTAGTTAATATTTAGTAAAAGTGTTTAATTTTCATAAGGTGATCACTTTAATGGGGTTGAGATGACATGACCCAAATATGACTGGCTTTGTCTCTGTATTCTCAATTACAGAATAATTTCACTCAATGTTGAAATAAATCATGTTCATGATTTATTTCTATCATGAAACTGATATCTAAAACCTTTGCTTTTGTTCTGCATCAGTTTAAGACAGCAGCGTATCTCGGCCAGCCCTACATAAGCAAACAATTACTGAAGAAAGTGACCTTTAGAGATAATCTAGCATTTTCCACTGAGTAAAGACTCTGAGATGTGCACTCGTCTGGTAAATACAATCTCTTGAAGCACATTATTCAGTGTTTGTCTCTTTTCTACCTGCACACGAGAGCATCCGCCACGTCGCTGCATCCGTTATATAATTGCATTTCTGTACACTGTCAAAATCGTAATGTTGTGTTCTTGCGTGACGTGACTTGACTGGCTAGAAGCGTAAATAACAGTTAAACGGAGTTCATCGCGTGCCTCCTGATTTTATGCCTGGGTACTTTTAGGATAAATCCGTGCTTTCATTGTGATGTCTGAAGGCGAGAGAGACATCTGAGATGTTTTGTAGAGAAACTTGAGATGTTTTCCAGGAGTCACACCTTTTCTTTTTTAACTACCTATCATTCTTGCATGTTATCATTTATATCCGTTGCATGACTTTGCTTGAGCTGCTGGATGCATAGTAAAAGATTCAGGCCCGCAGCTGCATGAGTTGATCTGGAACGTTACAGATGTGTTCGTTTGGTGTTTTGTGTGTTATACTGTCAAATCTGACAGGATCAAGTCACACCCTGTTTGGTTTCACAGATTCAAAGTTGGATTCATGCAAAACCATTAAGAGGTTGTGATCGACAAAACTAAGCTTAACCTTCTCCCCTTGTGGTTCCAGTGATGTTATAGATTTGTTTCACAAGACAACGGAGTTGAAAAGAGGCCGCAGCCTTTGAAATGACACACAACTAACATTTCATCTTAAGCAAACACTAGTGTCTTGTTTTGCAGTAGAAATATCTAAATAATCTTGTTTTTAAAAATAAAATCAATTTAACCGATTTTATGCTTTAAACAAGTTAATAAGTTAATTAATGATAATAAATAAGTTTAAAGGTAAAACTTATTTATTATCATTAATTAACTTATTAACGTATTCATTTTTCTTAACCTATTGACAGATATTTTTGCTTGTTTAAAGCATGAACTCGGTTAAATTGATTTTTTTTTATAAAACAAGACTATTTAAAACAAGATTATTTAGATATTTCTACTGCAAAACAAGACTATCAAGACTTACTTATTTGAAGTTTATCTTTGATCAGATATTGTTGCTTGTTTTAAGCATAAACTTACAATTTGATCTTTTTTTTTTAAGAAAACAAGATTTAATATTTTGAGTCTTTTTGCTTATCAAGAAGCAATTTTTTAATATTTCTACTGTGAAACAAGACTAAAATAATTAACACATTTTTTCGGGTGTATCATCACAGATAAAAATAGTAATGCAGCTAGAGAAGCATAAAAAGAGACAGAAAAGTCATTTTCAATAATAAATAATTAAACAAAGTTTACAGTTTTAGAGATTTGTGAGGTGAAAACAGAAAAGATGCGTCTTGTTATGCCTTGATTGTTTTCAGGTACAAGCTAATAAGATTTTTACCAATTTACCAAATCTGAACTAACATCTACAAAACATTTTCAATAACGTTCAAATGAGTTTTCAATAAATCAATAAGACAGATTTCGTATGGGCCTGGTCTTGTTTCAAGGTTAAGATATTTCTTTTAGATTTTCAGGATGATAAATTCTCTCTCCTACATCACAAAAATCACACTTGTCTCAATGAATTTGTTCTGGCATTTCGTTCACGGGCAGGAAAGTATTGCCCTTGAAACAGCTGGGCCTGCTTTCATTTTCTGTGTCATTTCTCAAAGATTTCAGAGGCCCCTAAAATAACAATCCATCCTGCTGTGAGATACTTACTCTCAGTTTGAGATAACTATGACAAAAACACTCACTTTCTCTACCTTGATAAGACATCGACTCCGTTCCAAAACCTGCTGACCTGCTTACTTGTTCACAGAGAATGCAAAAAGATTTGACAAGCAAGAGAAAATACCAACACGATCTCATTGCAATTTTACAATAGGGCTATTGTAGTCTCATTCGTGTGTTTTAGTTTTAGGTTTAGGGGTGGGATTAGGGGCTTTAATTTTGCTTTTTTAATCATCATACTTTGTAAAATTGTTATGAATTCCTGTGAGGAAATACTTGAAGCGAATAAAGCTACATTTATTTGGTTGACAGTAAACAAAAATCTGTTGTTGAGCGAGTACTTAATAAATCTTTGTCTTTCACAATGATAAGTGTAGCGGCAAGTAGTTGGAAGTGAATCCGTGACGCGTTTCGATGCAAACAGAGGAGGTTTTATTTACAAAACAACAAAGTATAAATGATGACGGTAAAGTATAAACAAAACTAATAAGAAGAAGAGAATAAACAAAAACTAAACAAACGAAAACGGTCAACAGAAAGTGAGCGCTGCAGCTACTCACCCCCTTCCTTCCTACCCACCAAAGAACTAACAGGTAGATATGCACCTAAGCCCAAGTGACGTACCAAACAGGAAATGACAATTTCAAAAGATAAAGACATCAAACCTTTCCCGCACCTACAATAAGGTTATAATAATGAATTTGATGTCTTTTTTAACCCACGTACAGTAAAGATGTGTGAAGTATCAGCAATATGTAGAATATACTGTACTGCAGTTTTATGTCAAATTTGATGTGATTTTATCAAAGTATGATAACAAAAAACGTAAGTGAAATATAAACAAGAAATATAGACTACACTGTGTGTAGCAGACAGCACGATATGTCTTCAGATTTAACAGAACCATTGTAAAGATGTTGTGTAGTCCGTTTCATGTTTCTCGCATTGTTAATTTAAGTAACTATATTACTGGCATCTGAGTCTCACATTCTTTTATTGATTATGGAGGTCCAAACACTTCTAGTCGTGTTATGTTTTATCTGGTACTGGGCTGGGTTTGACTCTGCTTTGGGAGGCCTGAAACTCCCACATTCATTAATGGGAAACAGGCTCTATCTCACTTCTGATAGGACTCCCAGAATCTCCCCAGAATCTCCCCAGAATCTCCCCCAGCACCCTAATGAAGTTCTATGTAGTGTTCGTGTGTGTTGGCGTGTTGTTCTTCTGTCAAATGTAAGGTGATATTCTCTACTTTCCAAAATGAAATGACGGTGTTGCTGATTATTAGCTAAAAAAACGCTTCCCTTGGGCAAACTGAGGTTCCTCTACAATGTTTACAGCTAAAAGTCCTAAGAAGACATGAATTACCTGGAGAAACTGGGGCAAAGCTGTGATGGACACGCCGGTGAAGATATTTTGACAACTCTCCTCCTCCTTCAAACCTTCAGAGAGAGGGCAGCTGGCTTTGGAAAACGCTTTTTTCACTTTGAATGCAGAACGTTGTATAACAAACAATAAATCCATTCTCTGCAAGCCAGACAAGAAAATTGAAAATTTGACACGTTTGTAATTTTTCTTCTGCCTTCTTTTGTTCGTGTAAATGATTATAGTAGCAACTTTAGAAAAGAACACAAGGTCTTAACATGTGAATGATATCTGAATGTTTCGACACATCAGTTGCCGTGTTGAAACTGTAAATTTGGGTATTGGGTAAATTTGATTGAAATCTTTAATCCTTTTGATGTCAGACTTAAGTTGAGTTTGTGTCATTGTTGAGATCTCTTCTGAAGCTCTTCTGAGAGAGACATTTGTGAGATTTCTGAATCTTTTTCTCAGGAGAAATATCTGAGACACACATGAGACTTAAACAAACGTAAACTCTTAATTTAATCTCATTGATGTCTAGAAGTAATTAATGACATATTTAAAAAGATGTCATTTGTGATCTTATGTTCTTATGGGTGACCTAATTGAAAAGCCTAGAGAGGACATCAGTATCTCACAGTCGGTCCGTGTTTTCTGCAGAGTAAAAGAAGTTACGGTGGTCTATATTGATTTTGGCAAACAACTAAAGATTTCCACAGTGACTTCAAATACACAGAACTGTTGCTAACCCTTCATTGATAACATCAGCACACCAAATTCACAGCTCGCAAACATTTCTGTTTTTAATTTGCCAAACCGCACACACACAAACATTCTGGACTTTTTATATCCACACACGTACATTGTTATCATGTCATAGAAGCTTTCTAAAAGGCATCTAACAGTTCTACCATGACAGTATTAAATGCTAAATATCATAATTATCAGTCTTGTTGACTAAAGATCGCTGATCTAACGTGTCATGTAACATGGCATTTCTTCAGTTTTTTCAAAGCATTCACGCCGTGGCCAGTAGATTACTGTCCATTACTGTTTTATTGCAGCATCTGGAAAATTTCGCCACCGTCTCGTTTTATTAAAGTATGAAGGTGGGTGTCATAAACGGCAGACAAATTCATAATAAGCTGTGATGAATGATCGAGATCTTGATGTAGCATTTGGACTACAGATCCAGCTGGGATTTTGTGTTAACGTCCGGCCCGAGGCAGATGAGAGGAATGATGAAAAAGTACAAGAAAATCGAGTCATGTGACCTTGCGATGTTTATTTCTTGTAAACGCTGCTCTCCTGTGTATTGGTGTTTCATACCGTCTGATTACAGAAGGCCGTTGTCAACATGAGCTCATATACTGTTGTGATAGAAAACAATGGCAACTTAAATATGATAGTTCACCCAAAAGTAAAGATCCTGTCATTGTTTATTCAGCCTCATGTCATTCCAAACGTATGACTCTTTCTTCAGTGAAAAGAAGATATTTTGAGAAATGTTTCCGTGGTTTTGTGTTCATACAATGGAAGTCAATGAGGCTCAATGTTGTTTGATTATCAACATTCTTTAAAATATCTTCTTTTTAAGAAAGTCATACAGGTTTAAAATGACATGAGGGTAAATAAATGATGAAAGATTTTCATTTTGGGGTAAATGAACCCTTTAAGCTGTCATATTGTGTATTCTTCTGACGGTGTGTTAGTTCTTCAGAAATTAAACAATCCTTGTGTTTTTGTGTTATTTTTATTTCAAACCATGTCACACCACACAATGATTTATACATATAGTAACAAATCTTAAAGTGACATGGTCTAAAAAAGTTAATTTTATGCATTGTTGACTTCTGTTACTATAAATGCTGCATTGCAAAAGATAAAAACAAATCATTACATAACACTCATCCCTTAAATTCTCAATACTGTAATATGTCCAATAGTGATTTTATTTATATTAGTATTTGGCCAATTCCAGCGTTATGAACATGTCATTTTCTGTCAAAACTTGTACTAATACACAGAATGTATTAAATCTGTTTATATTTTACTAAAGTCCTGTTGATAGAGTCCAGACATCAGAAAAATATCAGTCTATACACGAGTTATCTATTTAAAAAAATGGAATACACATGTATTATGAATGTGACCTAAAAGAACACACGTTTTTGTGGAGCGAAACACTTAGTAGGATTTCTGTGAATCACATGCTTGTGTCAGTAAATAAAATGATCTTTACATGAAAATGGATGTTGTGATAAAGTTCTGCTGTAGCGTTTGTGTGATATACAGCTTTTCGGCCTCCACAGCGCTGCATTCGGACGCATGAAAACCCAATCCTGTGAGGTTTAGATGTATCTGATTGGCTCAGGTCTCCTGAGATAGAGAAGTCAAAGCTCTGAATCCAGCTGTCTGTTCTTTCATTTAGACAGATCTAGAGCCTTGCGGATACAAAACTCAATTTCACGAGTCGCATCTGTGCGTAAACTGAAAAGTGAAGAAACTTTGGTAATTTATCAGCTTTGATTTTTGAAGGTCTTGAAGCAAATGTCTGGTATCGTACCTATTTGAGGAAATGAATTTGAATGCTTTTGCAGTTTATTACACATCTGCTGAATGCACATAGGGAACTCTTTATTTGGTGGAAATCATGGTGGGTATTTTTATAGGCAGATGAATAAAACTGATGACAAAAGCTTAATGCACTGACACAATCTTCTTTTATTGAAACAAAGTCAACAAGACGTGGTACATTTTAGTCAATTGGTAAAGCCGTGTAGTCTGACCTTTTGCTCTTCTGACCAGTTTGTTTTTTAAAGTCATGCACAGTAAACGGGTGCACCTTATCTCCTTAGAAATATAATACGGTTGGACCTTGAGCAATCAGCACCCAGTGCATTCCCATCCACACATCTTCTGAGCAGATCCCACAGTGCATTTCCACATCCAAAGAGCAAATTATTACTATCTAGTAAACATGCTTCATCCTCTGGGGTGTGATAAACCCATTCCTGCCCGGACACCATATGCTTTTTACTGATTAGGTGAGAATATGAAGAATGCCAGCCTCACTTCTCTCTCTCTCTCTCTCTCTGTCTGTCTCTCTCACTCGCTCTCTCTCTCTGTCTGTCTCTCTCTCTCTCTCTCTCTCTCTCTCTCTCTCTCTCTCTCTCTCTCTCTCTCTCTCCTCTCTTCCTTTGCATTTAAGACATTCCCATGAGTAATATTCTGATGCTTAAGACTATAAATATCATCACACTGAAATCTGATAACTGAAACACTCATACCACTGACATCGTTGGGGTTTCACATCATATTGTCTTTATACAAACAGACTCTCGAATTAATGTACAGGAAGATAATTGTAATCAACACCAGTGTTGGGTAAGCTATTTAAAAAAAGATTTTTTAAATTAAATTACACTGTCTAAAAACAACTGCATTACTCATTACTAATTACTCTTTAAAAGCTGTATCAACAAAAGCCTACACAGACAATAGAAATGAAACTGTTTGCAAACAGTAAATAATTTTATATTCAAATTTCATTTTGTTTTAAATGATCGTAAAAACTGTAATTAAATTACTAAAAAAAGAAGAGTTGGGGAAGAAGCACTTTATTTACAGTAATTAACTACTTAAGTAATCTATTGCACCAAACACTGATCATTGATCAACACATTACATTCAACACATAATCATTAGCACAAATCTAACTTTTCACATTTGTTTATAATTTGTTTATTATCATATAACATAAATTATTAATTCATTATTTAATAATTATTAATAATCAATATTAACACAACTATTATATTTAAATAAATATATTATAATAAATAAATGATAAATATATTTTGGATCTGCAGGCATTCCGAGGAAAAGCTCGTGACGTCACTCCGTCGGACAGCTGGAGCCGGATATCCGCCATCGCCGGAAAATCCCATATTTGGGCATTCTTAGCAGGAGCAATGGCAGCTTACATTCTGCGCGGATGGCTAGCTTGACGTTTAATTTGGACCGCAAATTGTCGTTTTTAAACATTTCAGCCTACGATCGACCGGTTTCCCAGACGAATCGTCCGTGTATTGTAACATACGTTTTTAAAATGTCAAAAAGCAAATGCTAGCGACCGATTCGCCACCACAAAACCGCAACCGCTTAGCAAACCTGCTGCTAGCATCCTCAAGACGGTGAAACGGTCGATTTTTGCTTGTTTTTAGACTCGTACCCCCAAAACACCACACAGACGTCCGATACCGTTTGACAGTGACGCTCGCCCTCCATGCCCGAGCAAGGCCCGAGAATGAACAGCTTCTCCCTCGGCGAGTTGTGTTGGCTCTTCTGCTGCCCGCCCTGTCCGAGTCGCATCGCGGCCAAACTCGCGTTTCTGCCGCCGGAGCCGACGTACTCGGTCCACACCGACACGAGCGGCGCGACCAGCCTGCACCTGACCGAGCGCGCGGACTGGCAATACTCGCAGCGCGAGCTCGACGCCGTCGAGGTGCTCGTCACCCGCACCAGCCGCGGGAACCGGGTCGGCTGCATGTTCGTGCGGTGCGCGCCCACTAGCCGCTACACGCTGCTGTTCTCGCACGGGAACGCCGTGGATCTGGGCCAGATGTGCAGCTTCTACATCGGTCTGGGCTCCAGGATCAACTGCAACGTATTCTCGTACGATTACTCGGGTTACGGGGTCAGTACTGGGAAACCGTCCGAGAAGAACCTGTATGCTGATATTGAAGCGGCCTGGCAGGTTCTGAGGAACAAGTGAGTGTCTTTTGTTGCTGCCCTATGTGGGCATGTCCAACCCTCCAACATTTTCTATCTACCTTTATGCATATTTACAGTACCAGTCAAAAGTTTGGAAACACTTGCTATTGTTTAGCTTTCTTTCCCCATATTAGTGAACTCATACTCATACATGAAATAACACAATTTTAATTGTGTGTGAATTATGTTGTGACTAAAAGCATCCAAAAGAAATGAACACACTGTTATAGTTGATCATCTTTAAAAGTCACACTTGGTGTAGAATTTGTAAAATCATCCTTTTTCAGCTTCTTGAGGTCTAAATCTGAGAATTGAAGAAATTTCTATCTATTCTGAACTCTTATTGACAGATTTTTGCTCATTATTTGCTCCAAGAAATCCATTTCAAAAATACTTTTTAAAGACAATTTTATTTTTCTCCTGATAGAAATTAACATGTTGGCACAGTTATATTTTTGTCTAGAGAAGTACATCTTCAACTTAAACGATTTGTCAGTTGTGTCTAAACTTTTGGCTGGTACCGTTTATAATACCTTTAGCTGTGGTTTATTATCGTAAAAGAGCAGTAACCATGTTTTCTTTTTGCAGAATGATCACTTTTTGTGTATACCACAATAAAACTATGCTTAGTCTGGTGAAACCGTAGTACATTTGTAGTTATACTTTCGAGATTCAGATACTAGAAGATTCAGAAACCACTGGCACATTATTATATATTTGGTTGATCTGTGGCCTACAAATGACCAAACCTTCTGTACATTTAGTCATATTGTGCAATTGATTTGTCTTTGCTGATTCATTTATTTGTTCATGAGGGCGTTGAGGATTGTAGACACTCTCAGATCCTCTTTCGGTTTGATTGTTTTTCCCGCTATAGTTATCTGTACAAACATCATTGACCGAACTGACTTAAACGTTTAAACATATACTGACCGCAAGCAAATGAATGTAATGTTTTTGTTCTCCGAAGCAGCGTCTGGTTGTGTAACCTTTGGGATTTTTGATAGATGAAAATGTTACATGAGGTGTTTAACTAGAACAGATCATGGAGCATGTAAAAACTAAATCTCTTTGTAGTTTGTATTTGAAAAATCCTTGTTTAATGAGTGATTAATACTTTATTGTTGGCTAATTTGAAGGCATATTGTGACGTTATGACATATGTATGGCAACTAATTCAGCTAGATTTAATAGTCTGCCTCTGTACTTCTCTCTTTAATATGGTTCCTTCCAGTCCTTGATTCTGATTGGCCAATAGTTGTGTTTTATAAAAGCAATAAGGTTGTAGCTGTTACCGTTCTGTGTATTTTTTGCCTGAATGGAAGTGACTT
This sequence comes from Beaufortia kweichowensis, assembly GCA_019155185.1. NCBI lineage: Eukaryota > Metazoa > Chordata > Actinopteri > Cypriniformes > Gastromyzontidae > Beaufortia > Beaufortia kweichowensis. The sequence goes on along the minus strand of CM032794.1, from coordinate 23,361,138 downwards.
AAACTGTTTTATGAAAATGGGGTTTTAATGCAAATGTGTTACTTCTGGACCATATCAAGGTTAAGGTTTTGTCCTGTGGTTCTGGAAAGTGCACACCACACATCTTTAACGCGTCGTCTTCTGTGTTTTAAGTTAGTACAGGCAGTTGTAAGTTGCATTATTTATAGAGTCTGATTTTTAGTCTGTTACCCGTGCAGTGGATTTGTTTTATAGGCAGTTTATTTTTATGAGGTTTCTTCAGAAATGTAAAATATATTTGTGTCTTTCTTTGTTACCACCATACTTCTGCAATCATGCACGCATTAAAGAGAACAGATAGATGATTGTCTAAATGCTAAAAATGACAGCAATGCCTAAGGCCTACAAAAAACAAAAAGAGTGTTATGAAATGATGCTATTTCAGTTTTTCTGTCTAGTTTCAATATTAGCTAATAATTATATATTTTTAATTATAATAATTTTTTGACCAAAACGTTAGCTTCTCAACAAGTTACAAACATCAAACCTTTATATCACGCATGACAAAGACATTTTAAATTCATTGGTTTTAATAATAGATGAATGAAAAATTCATAAACATGTTGTTGGTACTTTTGGTTTTTAGGAATGGAAGACAAATAGTCAAATTTGTCTTGATAAATTGAAATGTCTTGTATATAACGTATAAATCTAAGGGTTTGGTTGTTCTAATTATTGCACATGGCTTATTGTTTAATTACATTAAACAAACTAAAACTTGATTCTCCATTACTGTCGTGGGTATAAAGTTTAGCATAAAGTTTCTGAAGTTAAACTCTTATATTTGCATTCAACGCAAAGACGAAATCCTCTAAACTCATTTGAATAAATGAAAACTCATTAAACTGAGAACACAGCTCACAGTACAGTTTAATGCTAATCTGTTTTTTAAGTATTACCATATCAGCACCTGGCACCTTTTTGGGCCCATTTGCTCCTTCCAATAATTGGCGGTTTTATCCGAGTTGCAGTTCCTTCACTCGAGTAAGATAATTTACAAAGAATTTGACTATTTGCATTATTTACCTCCGCTGTGGTTCCTCTCAGAGCTTTTTAGGGTGTTTGAAGTCTTTTTTTGTGCACAGAACAATATTGAGAAGTACTTGGAAAGTCCAGAGAAAAATCTTTTTATGTTTTTCTCAATAAAACATTTTTGGGAGCATTTACATTTTCAGTAAAAGGCAAGCATGTGGTTTGTGAGCAATTCCAGTGAATAGCAGCGCTTTCATTCTTGCTGTACTATAGGGGATATAGTAATAGCTCAAAGGTAGGAAGACTCGCTCACTTCTGTAGCTTTTGAAACGCTTGAAATGTATTCAGTCAGCAGCATTTCAGTCTTCCGAGTCTCTTCGGGCAGTTTGCACCTGCCTGCCATAGCCCAGGTGTGCAGGGCTTTTGAAAAATTTGGGGCTTTACACGAGCAATAAATTAGTTTCACAGATTTTGCTCTTTGATTTTTTTTTTTTTTTTTTTACATGCCCCATAAAATCAAAATTGGCCTTCTGTGGTTTGTGTCTGTTAGCTTTTAAGGAAATCTATATGGTTGTCTTCTTCTGAAAGCTGACTGAAGTGACTTCTCTTCTAAATAAGTCCTTCTCTTCTGGAAAAGATATTTATGACTACTCTTACTCTATGATCTACTTTTACAGTTGTCAACATCCTTTTTCAATTGAAAATGAGTCGACACATTATAGAAAACTGTGCTAAGCTGTTTCATGAGGTCAAGGGCAGTAGTTTGTCCATTTAACATTTCTAGAAGCTGTTGAAAAATATATATATCAAACTGTTTAACTGTTCCTTCCCTACCTAAAAACGGGTTTGGGTAACTAATTTGCATTTATCCAAGGGTTGTTGTATGTCGAAGTAGAATACAGTTACCATTTTCTTCATCTTAGCGATACATAGTCGTTAAATATAAATAATATATCGTTTTTGTTGATATGTAAATGTTTTAATTGTTTGGCAGATTTAGTCAATGTTCTGGGTGGACTAAGGAGAAACGATGCACAATCTGGATTATCAAAATATCATAAATGTGCATATCACAGTGATTTGCAATAGCATCAGATTTGCCAGATTTGGTTTTTTGCACTGCAACACTAAAACATGGCTATTTAATTTGAGAATTTCAGTAGTGATGCTTTCTTTTCTAAGAAGGAATATAAAACGCACGTTGATTATGTAATTTGTTTTTTTAAATATATATTAATATAATTTAAACTAAACTGAAAGTATTATTATATTGCATATCATATATTGCATTTTTCCTTCATGTTGTGCATCGTTACTAGTGTTGTTTGTTTACCAAATACATTAAACCCTTTAATCTTTTTTATTTGTTTATTTAAAGCCATTTCCAGCTGCTTTGTTTGTACATCATACAGCCTTAGGTGATGGTGTACTCATTCACCGCAAAAGGTTTCTAATTTGGGACTGGGACAGTTTATTGAAACATTTAGGCATGGAAAGGTGGCAAATTATGTTGCATAATTAAATATTAATTATGGCACCTTCACACTTGTTGCTTATTTTATTCAGAAAGTGAATTTTTATAAACAAAATGAATTTGCAATAGTAACTAAGAAAATGTTTTGTAAAAGTTTTACATGTTGTCTTTGAATAACAAGTTATTGAATGAGACCCACTTATTGATCATGCTTTCCCTGAAGCGTATAGAAAACATGTTTTCCTTCCCTTTAACAATGTTATGATGTTTATATTGAACCATACAATCCATTTACAGTGCTGTGAACTGAAAAATCAATTATGGCCATAAGGACGTCCAAAAATGGCTTCTTGGCTGAGATGATTTATTTGTAAAGTCATATTTTTGGTTAATTCATTTCTGAGTTTCCTGTTTGTGGGTAGTTGACAAATCAATGTGTGACTGTGTCCTATGGTGTGACATACAAATCTCTCATGCTATTTGTATGTTTTGTAAGTTTTTCTACATTTTTGCTGTCACACCATAGGACATAGTCACATATTTATTTGTCAACTACCCTTGTACTATTGATATTAATGTCAAGATTGCTGAACCTAATTATATTGTGTGAAAAAACAACATTTTCCAACGAACAGGTTTGATTTGTCCTCTTTATTGAACCCTATTAAATACATTTAGTATGAAGTGGCACGTTGACTTCGAGCTAGACAGCGTTTCCCAATGTCAATGACTGAATGGCACAGTGATGCGTTTCATGTTGCTGAATTTGCTGAGTGTCTTTCGAAAAGGTTTGTAGTTCATTCTTCTCATCACACTTGCTTCTCTCCTCTTTAAATGCTGTTTCTTCTTCCCCACCCCGTCTTGCTTTTAAGCCGGTACTTGCAGATCTTTCTCTGTAATTATTCTGCCGTGTGCAGTAGCTCTTTAGATTGGCTCTCTTCAACCTTCCTCTATGCTGACAGTTCTGCCCTGAAAATCATCTGCATGGCTGATCCCTTCAAGCTTTGACAGGTTTTACACTCTACTTCAACCCTGGGATACTTCAGACACCTTATCAATCCAAAGGAACCTTTTTTAAATGTCTAAAGGCTTCTCTTTTATTAGGTTAACAGTAGTCATTAGTTAATATTAAATCTATTACTTATGGTGTCTGTTAGGGGTCACTTCATGCTGTCTTTAGCTCACAGATTAAGCCATTTATTTTGTCTGATAGGTAGAAAAGACTTAAGTGTAAGAGGGAACTAGGTTTTTACATTCTTCAGAAAATGTGTGATGCTTGACTGAGCTAGAACAAGGATAAAGTAGTTTGTTGCTGTGCCGTTGGGTGTTTAAGGAAGTTTTAAGCATGTTGACAAGTGGTTTTTGTGGTTAATGATTGATTTAAATGTTTTTATTCCATAGTTTGCTGAATAGCGACGGCAAATGGTGCAGTGTTTGCATTATTATTCATTTATTACATGCTTACTACATGTTTATTACATGCTTATTACATTACATATTTAAATATTTATGGTCACTAAGCACAGATTTGTTAAAATATCTAAAGGTGTCAGAATAAACATGCATCAGGCAAGCTTTGCATTAAGGCAGGTGCAGATCGGTCTGCACAGCACAACACGGCATAATATCAAAAACGCCTTTAATACTTTAGCTTAAGGGCTTGTTTTAATCCCAAAGTGTGAGTTACTGTAATAGGGATGCCGGCTTTGGCAAACACGGCTAACAAATCAATATTTTAAATTAGCTGGCACCTCAAAGTGTTTATTTACTGAATGCTCGGCTGACAGTAAATCTCATCCTGTTTGTAATTCATCCCGACTCTGTTTCCGTGGAGACCCCGCATCCGTGTTTGTCACTTTCTAATGCCTCGTACTGAGTGGGTAGGTGTGTGATTGGGTTGTGTTTATCGTCCCCAGCCGGTTAATCTCATATCACAGTGACTTCCTTTCTCATCCCCATGAGATCTGCAGGAGAACGGACAGTCATTTTTAATCAGTGAGGGTTTTCTGGTAGGATTCATGGAGACTTGCATGCTCCATGGCTCTCCATCCAACTTTCCCCATTTCAGATTAAACTTTCTTTTCCCCGTTGTACACCGGGCTCTTTGGGAAATGGGTACAGCAAAGCAGTAAATTTCAAATGATGAGATATGAGCGTGTAGAGCACCCCAATAAAACTGCAGAACGCTGACTCCAGGACTTTCAGTGGCGTGATGGAAGATGCTGAGATCTTTGCCCGGCCACAGGAGGCAGTTGGATGGATTGCCTGTCACTTTCACTTTGTTTTACACCAGCCAAAATGATAAGGAGGGAATCATTTGGATTGAAGCGTCCGCTAAACCTTACCTTCCAAACGTTACTGGTCATTTAGCAGTCTGTGATTTGCAGAACTTAAACATCACAATGTTTTGTGCAAGAGCCAGCAATACTCATAATGTCAAGCTTCAGGATCTTCAACTTCTTGTAATGCAGAAAAATGGAAATCAACCTGTTTTTAAATGGAATTCATTAGAAATGCAATTATTTATGAATGTGATTGCTTACAGAGTATTGTATTGTATTACATTATGTGGAAATTTCAGACTTCTTTTTATAGGAAGTTCTGGTAAAAAAAGTCTTAGTAGGCCGGGTCAGTTAGGTTCATCTTGCTCATGAGGTGGGTTAAGATCAGCAGATGAAGCGAGTTGTCTACCGCAGTGAAGCATGGACTAAATTTTAACTATTCGCAGATGATGACAAACTTGCCAACCGCCCGAGGTTCTTATGACAGACATGGCAACCATAAAATCATCCTCCTCTCCTGTGCTTTTTCCACCTACACAGTTTTCGTCTTTTCCAACAATACATTTGTCTCCTCTGATCCTCTTATATTTGCCTCTTTTCTTTCCTTTTAGTGCTCTTTGCCAGTTCTGCATTTATGCATTTTTGTCCCCAAACACGCAGGAGCTGCACCTGCAGGCTTGGGCAGGTGTCTTTCATCTGCTGCAGTCTGGAAAACACTTCCCGCTTGCTCTCGAGTCCAGTGTCGGTCTCAGGTTTTTAAATATGACTCGTATGCGCTTCAGCTCTGCATTATACTTGTGGACTTCACTTGTTTACCTTTTTAGTAAAATTACAACTTTTATGAGTCATATCCTTGTTCGTTTTGACCGTGAACAATGCACGACCAGCTCATTAAAAATACACTAAGTATAACCGTAACGGTTTCTTCCTCAATTCCCAATCACAGAGTAATATTCTGCATTATTAAGAAACTAGACAACATGTAAATATGATATTGTATGTTTTGGCCCGGTAAGATGAGATGAGATGAGATGTAGTGTTTATTGTATATTGCATCAGTGTTGTGAGAGAAGTAATCCATTGAAGCTGAACTAAGCTGCTTGTTGGCAGGTCACTCTTAAATGCACAGGAAGGCAGTTAAAGGATTTTAAAGCGCTTTAGGAGCAGTAAATTAAAGTCTACCAAAACATTTACACATGGAGATCCTCTTTAAAGAGGCATGTGAGGTCAGAGGACGTCCTCTTAAAACAGGCATTCCTTTCAGACAGGTTACAGCCGAGTATGTCACTCATTCTCAATAGGATGCCTTACGTAAGAAATGGGAGATGTTCATTTTGATTTGATTTATTTGTGTTTTTCAGTATGATTGGAGGTTTTTTATTATGATGAAATTCACACAGCATATATAACAAGCTGTGTACTTCTTGCATAGAAAGTTGTCTTGTTGTTAACTAAAATGAAATCGCATGAATAACTAATCCAGATTGCTCTATGTAGACAACAGTTTTGTGCATCAAACAAATGTGAGGACGTTTATTCAAAAGATTTGAGCGTTCACAGCATGATGCTACATGGCAAACAAACAACCCGATTGTAAAAGTTTAATGACACTCTGTTTATTCCTTTTAGTATTGAATTAAATGTTTATAATTGATTTCTTTTTCCGTCTGCTGTGGCGTGTTGCAGTGCATTATGGGATTGTTTTCTCTGCAAAAGATGCACGTGATGCTGCCTTAAAATCCCGTGTCATAGTCATTAACTCAAAAATGATTAGGGTCTAACCAAAGCTTTAAAGTTGTGTGGGAGCTGCTATGCAGAAGCAAAACGAACGCCCCTGAATTTTAACCTTGTTAGCGTTCTTCTGGTCTTTAAAGAATGATTGTGTATGCCGGGCCAGTTAATGAATTGCCTGAAAATTAGTTATGGATAAAGTGCGAGTTATTATCAGTGATGCCGGCTAATTAAAATGCCCTTTTCACCCACAGCCAAGAAGACTGAAGCACATCTGTGTGGCATTTGTTTATTACTGAGGAAAAATGCTGCGAAGCTGAGGAATATATATGGAAAACCGGTATAATCCTGCACAGCTGGGAAAGTGTGTTAAGAAGGATTTCAGCTACCAATTAACACCAGCTTGTTAACGTTTTTTGCCGTTTTTGTTTGTTTTTCCTGCTCCGTGTAAGTTGTGATCTTTTTTTATGGTCATTTTCGTATCTTGAGTGTAGTCAAGATTTATGTGTTTTGAGTTCTTGCTAATGTCAGTTTCAACAATTTTAAGTAAAAGTTTCGTACAATTTACCAGCACATTTTTGCATGATTACCAGATGTTTGTTTGTTTACGCGTTTTATTTATAGCTTCGTAGGGAGAAGTTAATCCAATCTGGAATGACTGGTATCACATATTGTTTACACAAACACTTCAACTTATCACCGTTTGCCTGCTGTCGCACAGATGTACTTGAAGGAACAGCCTGAACGCACACTTTGGTATGTCTTTAAGTGTAAACATAGATGGTATGAAGGCAAGTTTGGGATGCCAAGTTTGGACAGAAATCGGTCAATGCAGGACATTACGCTAATCCTGCAACTCATTTGTGAAATAAAACGCTTTCCTCTTCTATTACACACATCAGTGCTTGCTTGAGATATCGTTTGCATATCCATAATTCATTATGCATATGGATTACTTAACAAATTGTAAGGCGTAGAGTTGCATAGAGTTTCCATTGATAAGCCAGTGTGGTATTTACAGCGAGGGAGGAAGAAAGCTCATTTTCAGGGACCTTTTGGGTTTGGCAACGGCATGCGAATTTCGGCCCGTAAGCCATCTGTAAATGTTTGATTTGGCAGAAGGAAAGCTTCAGGAAACCGACTACCGCATGTGTGTGGCGTTCTTCTTTTTCTTCTGCAGAATCGCAAGTCTTCAAAGTTTTCTTTTAACACACACGCACGCTCGGGTTATGTATTGTTTCAGCTTAGAGAAAACCCTGCAGTTCACTCCAGCAGTTTCTGCTGCTTCGGCTATAAACGCAGAAATGTGCATTTGGTTTCATGAAGTGCTTGTTTTGACAAGCCACTTCTCATTGCCTTAATTCAGACTTAAGGAAGCACAGCATTTGCATTTACTTGTGTGTTTTTGCGCACACACACATGCTTGTTTTCAGTAGTTTTCCACTTAGGAAAAAGAGGATGCTTGTGCTGAACACTAAGAGTTTTTCCTCTTCCGAGTTCTCATCTGCTTTTCCAGTTTATGGAAATGGATTTGTTCGGGTAAAGCTTCAGGTGTTATCACACCCTTGGGCTCACTGGCTCTTGCATTTTTTTCCTGAAATAACTGCAGATTTGATATCAGATGAGAGTAATTCATTTCCCTTGTACTGTGGGATATTAAATGTTTTTCCCATGTTTGGCAGTTTGCGAAGCAAAAAACGTTGAAATTGTGGCTTAAAGACACAGGTGACACAGGATAATACACAGGTGTCCAAAATTCAAGCCTGGTGGGTAGAACTCTTATTGTCTGTCCTTTAAAAATAGGCATTTCTCCTTTCCATGGGAGTTCTCATTTAACCTTTTGTTTTAGTCCTTGTCATGTTGCATTTGTTTTGAGTTTTTCCATCACAGACGGAGGATTGACATTGTACTGTAGAATTTGTGGCATGCTTTGTTTTTCTCAAAACACAACATCATGTACCTTCATTAGAAACACGTTGTCCTTTTAGATCTCAGAACATTCTTGCAATAGTGCTGTTGACTGTAGTTTTGTTTTGTTCTAGATGAACGTTTAATAGCATTTTTGTCTGTTGTTTTTAGATCATTTACTGTCACGAGGTTCATTGTAACATGTTCGTGCCCATTGTGTTAGGGCTGCACAGTTAACTCTATTTAATCGCAATAACATCATCATGATGAGGTCAGAAATTGTTCATTTTTGGGGTGGACATGGACATGTGCAGAAGTTCAACAGTGAAGTTAAACATTAAAGTCAAATGAATATGCTGAAGTGAAATAAAGTATTAAACAAATCTTTTTTTTATAAGCTACATCTTTACACTTTTAATATTGGCATTAAAGATATTTTTATAATTCTATTTGTAATGATCTGCATTTTCGTCAGTGTTCCCTGAAATTTGTACTTCATCTGTCAATTACTCTCAAGTAATTGTTATCCTAGAGATACAATTAAAAGTGATTAATTGTTGCTATTAATTGTTTCCCAACAGCCATTAAGTGAATCGTTGCCATATAAGGTTGGTCAGAGTAATGTTTTTTAGTGTCACTTCTAGTAAATCAATCTCAAAATGTCTTACTTTGTTGCTTTTGCATATTGATCTGAAATAGTTGCTGTATGTAATTATAAATTAAAAAAGAATTACTATAAGCTTATTGTTGTGAATTGGGGTAAAGTGAGAAGACCGTGATCCAACACTGATAATACATTTTTTGTTTGTTTTTAACATACAATAATTGTAACTTATGTTGATACGTGTCAATCTTTAAAACACTTTCAGCAGAAAACCAGATCATTTCTAGGAATAATGAACATTGTTTTTACTTTGTGTTGGTAATGAGTTACTTTGGTGCTTTGTTTTCTCTGGAAACAAATTTTAATCGTGAGTGTCTCTCCACCTATCAGATTAGTCACATTGTTGCTTGTTTATTTACCGTCTCCTCTACTCATCCTTCAATGTCTGTGTGTGTGTGTGTGTGAGATGGAGACCCTAACGTTCTGATACTTGATAAAATCTCGCCGGGGTAGCTTAAGTTCAGAAGCTCATGTAGCTGCCGTGCGTTACTTCCAGTTCACACCCGCTTTGTGTCTCTACCTCGTCTCACCCGGCCCTGGGCTAGCCTTTGGTAAAACAAAGCCTGATCTCGGGTCAGACATCAAACGTGTTTCCTCTTTGTCCGTGACCCTGGTGCATAGCTGAGAGCCGGTGCCTGGCTGATCAGGTGTCAGGCTTCCAGCCTGACCGCAAACCCTGCCAAGAAAGTCCTAAAGAGCATACCAGGAGGGTTTCTCTCAACTTTTTCGCCCCCCTCCGGCATCTTGAGCACATCTTAAAGTGTCAAATAAAAAGCTCAGCAGTCTGAGAGTTTATATTCGGGCCGTCAGTTTATTTCACGTGTCTTTTTTGTGTTCCAGCGTGCCGTTTTTCCAAAAGGATTTACGTGTTGTGTAACAATATATCTTGATGAAAATGTGTTTTGTCACGTCGTAATGTTGCTATAGACACAAATCCAAAGTGATTGGCTTTAGCCAAGTTCACCCACATGGCCGGAGGAATGCCAGATTTGCACCACGCATAGTTTAAAGTATTGATAAACAATGAGATCATAACATGTCATTTTTCTCTCTTTCTGAAGGTATGGAGTGACTCCAGAGAACATCATTTTGTACGGTCAGAGTATAGGGACCGTGCCGACGGTGGATCTGGCCTCTCGGTACGAATGTGCCGCGGTGATCCTGCATTCTCCCCTCATGTCCGGCTTGCGTGTCGCTTTCCCCGACACTCGCAAAACCTACTGCTTTGATGCCTTTCCAAGGTAAGATTTAAACATCGGTGACTGATGGTGTAATCTCTGTTGTTAAACTAAACACTTAATTCCAGTATATATTATATTTAGGGATGAAAACACGTGAGTTTGACCAAGTGAGTTGAAGTTTTGGCGCAGATGTTCATGTGTGGCATGAAAGCATCCTCCAAACCTTACGTCACATTTGTGCATCTCACATGCTTCATACCCAATCTCTCCCATTCTTTGCCCTTTCCGTTTATACAGGGGTTTTTTACACTGCCTCTACACGCCCTTTGAAACTTTTGGAAGAAAATGTAATAACACAGAAAATGGCTCGTGTTTTTACTGAAGTGCTGAAAGTGAAGACATTTGCTCTACTATCCGTGAAGTGTTTCTCAGCTGTCACCATTTGCTTTATGTTCTGAAAGTAAAAATATCTTTGATTCTGAGAAACAATGAAATTTTAGTTGGGAATTTGGACGGCAAATGATGTGTGATTAAGTTTTTTTTTGAAGTTGTATGCATGCAAGTTAGGTTCTGATTTTCTTTTACTTCAGTTACCTAGAAACTGGGGATGGACTGTGTCATAGTGACTTAAAACTAGAAAACAATACTGCACAATTTGAGTCATGATTACTATATGTTAGCATGCAGAACAGAACCGAACAGAAGTTAGCTTAGATATATAAATATATTTCATAAGATATCTTTGAGATATATGAAAACAGATCTTTTGTGATATCAGATTTTCATTGCACGATTATCAGAATTCATGGTAATGTATCTATTGAAATGTTTTTTATAAATCATAATGCTGTCAGTCAAATTCATCTTTAATTTGGTTTAATGAGTTTTCTTTTTTGGGCAATAAATGACACTCAAAATAAAAGGTAGGGAGGCGAAGAGAAACCATTGTTGGTTTGTAAACCGGTGCTAAATTATTTGTGATATTATCAAACATGTAATATGAACACAATATTGATTATCATGGTATTGTAGGGTTAGCCTAATACCAAAATTTTGGCTTCGGTACAAGAATCTAATACCGGTATTATCGGTACCATTGGTGACAGCCTCAAAAATGAAAATTTAAATGAAAAATTAGTAAATTCTAGGTCATATTACCTAAAGAAAGTTAAACATGTAGCCTTATTTACAGTACAGACACATGCATATACTCCAGCATTGACTGAGAATAAAGCTTTTTTTAAATCTCTTACTAAGAAATAACCGTGCACTCGACAGCAGGTTTGTTTTGCTTGTACGTGTTGTCAAGAACTTTTATTGTGCATAATTGCTCTTAAAAGCCCCTCGTGTAAATGGTTACGAAACACCAGCGTGAAACTCCGGGTCCTCTTGTACTACACAGCTTGAGATCTTCAGATTATATAGATTATGTTGAAGTATTCCTGGTAAACTCTTAAGTAGTTCTTTTCAACACCTGTCAAGATAGTTGACACCCTCGACTGTTTCTGTGAACGTGCAGCGTTTTTCCCTGAAAAAGTCTTCTCCGCTTCTCCTTCCCATCATCTCCGGCTTTAACTGCCGCGTCTGGCTGTCGAGATAAACCTCGTGAAAAACATCTGCGGTGTTTACAGTTCACCTGTGCGGCAGAGGAGATCTATCTTTATTTTACACTCACTTATATCAGTCATGATGCAGTTACTCGCGTCGTGACTCTGCACGTAAACCTTCCACGCAACCTTCTATTCTGGTACTCCGATTCTCCCGCTGGATTGTTTGTAGACAGCGTCACGTCTCGAGCTGTCCAAACATTCAGATTCAGACCCTTCAGATGCGTGAGTCACGAGGAGATGCTATTGTGCAGCGGTCTTGCCCAGAATCATCATAACAAGTGGTTGTGCACGGCCAATCCAGAGACGTTTAGAAGAGAGCGATCTGGAAGCTGCCAATCTAAATTATGGTAATGTTAAATTTGGTAGTTACTGACATGTAATCTTAACAAACAATTCTTGAGTCCATTCAGATAGATAGGTTGCGCAACAAATCATCATTGCCCATCAATTTTGGATTGTTTATCATATTTAATTGACTTTATTTCTCTCAGAAACCCCATTAAATTGAGGTCTAGAACTAGTCCAGAACTAGTCCTAGAACTTTCCAGTCACAGATACCTTTGAATGATAAAAATCAATTTAGATCATTACACATTAAGCAAGCTTAAGTATAACATGTCATCGATCAGCAAACTATAATAAGCTGTATTTTACTGTAACTTTAATACTGCAAGAAGTTTAATGGAAGAGCTCTCTGTCTGTATCTAACTATATATCGAGTGTTGTTCCAGGTTCTTTGATTATTTTTCTTTAGTTCTTTCATTTTATTTGTACTGCAGATCTTTTAAAGATATTCACCAGACTATTTTTATTTTTTTCACTTCTAATACCTGTTAGCATCTTTACATGCATGGAGGTTTCTAAAGTTGGGAAGTGCAAGCGATATATTTTTCCATTAGTTTGACATAAAGACAATTTGATTATTCGTGAGTGGTTTTCAAATTTAGTGACTGAATATTTTTGTTTTTGCCAGTTTTTTGCCTTTGTTTTTGCCTCGAAGTAGGTGCCCAGGGGTGTTGCCAAGATGGCCGCCAAGTGGGCTAACCCTATAAGGACTTCTCTGGGGTTTGTCTTTGTTTAGTCAATAGTTTTAATCTTGAATTCTGCTTTGGCTATGATCAAATTTCGCCCTTAAGAATCATCACAAAAGGTTTACGGTGACACTTAAGTAGCTCACATTACCATTCATTTCGTTTGAGATTACGGTGGAGGTCAAAGAACTTCAGTCCTAGTGTTTAAACTGGGTGATGAATCAGGAAAGATGTTTTGCTCTCTTTCAGTGGTGCAAAGAGTCGCTTCAAAGTCCCTTCAAGGCAAGTCGGTTCATTCTGTGGCCATCTTTGTGTCCAGCTATTATTCATGTAGACAGTCGAACAGCCTCTACAGTATTTAATTAAATGATGAAAGACAAACTGTTTGATTGTTACTTCCTTTAAAATGGCCGAACTTTCATTGGTTTTAATAAAACAAAATACACCAGACGCTTTTTTTGTGCACGCCCAGTGTCAGACCGGATTAAATTTACGCAGGCTGTCGAGGTTCTTCATTGTAATCAAAGTGATTCTCTGTTCTTTTTCAGCGATTGAATGAAAGCTGGGAAGTCCTGATTGTCTCCCACTTCTTCAGTTCTGTCAGTGTTTCATAATGAGAGGCAACAGTTGAGAGATTGAAATGTCTTTGTGTGCTAATAGCTCGCCGGCCGGCCCCGTCAGAGACCCGTAATGAACGTAACGCCGGCTGACGGGAGGCGTTAATGAGCTGGCTGTCGTTACAACCACTCGCTATTTGTCAGAAGCATTATGGTTTGACACTGTTCATTTCTTTTAATAAAATGTGAAGTTGTGGAGAGGAGGGATTGAAATGGGCAAATAAGTATTGGGATTGATAAAGTTTTATGTTAAATTAGGGCTGAAAACATAATTGCAGTTGGTTAGATAACGGTATTCGCTTTTAATGAAGATAATTCAAAAGACTATACATTTTTGACAGGTAATTTAATAAACTAGCAATTTAACACATTTGCTATGAATCCATATGATTAAAGTTGGTGTCATTGAATGCAGCAATTTATTTTGCAAGCGAGTTTTTAGCTGCTTTGCATGATTAAATATGCAAAAGCATAATTATTATTTATAAATCATTAACCATTTTCAGTTCGTTTTAAATAAATGCATTAAAGTTGTGCATAAAATCAGTTCTCCTTATCTTATTCTGATTCTGATGTTAAGCTTATAATGATTTATCATTTGAGCGGTTGGGCACGACTTCACTTGGAAAGTCAGTTTGATGTCATTCAACTTCAACTGGTGTAAACATGAGTATAAACTACAATTTTAATTAAAGCTGAGGTGGTGATGGAGAGACAAAAGTTCAGATTTCAGCTTTAACAGTGTTCTGTGTTCAGCATTAGATGAAGGATTAGTTTGTTGTGCCTGAAATTTGGAAGAATAACACAGTAGGGTTTGTTTAAGTAAGGCTGGATTTTCCCACATTTTTTCGCACACATTCGTTATTGGATCAACGGAGTGAACAACAAGACATTCCTCAAGCTTTCGGGAGAAACGACAGCTGTTTCTCCTTCCACAACCCCTTGCGGCAACTCGGTCAGGGATGAGAGATTATTCTGTTCCACCGTGTACCTGTCTGATATAAACACAGCTCCTTCAACACTCCGTCCCAACATCACGAGACTGGAAGCAATAGTGCTGGACTCTCCCAATCATCTGCTGTGAACGGACAGTCGGGCAGAATGAAAGTTTCATGCTTTTCTGTCTCTGTAGATTTGCTGGCTGCAGTGTGGCATGGTTTGAATATTAAAATCCAGCGAGCGAGAGTCCAGGAGGGTTGGCTTTCCCGTCAGGGTCTCTTAGAAACAGATGAGGGCTAAATGGGGACAGAGAGACTGTGTTTGTCAGACGCCGTCTGGACGCTTATTGACGCTCGTGTTATTGCTTCCTGTCCGTGCTCGGCGGGTCAGGTTAACTTACCGTATTCAAATGAACTTTCGAACTTCATTGAAACGTTTGTCTGTAGTTTTCCAGTTAATGTTAAATCTTGAGTAAAGAGGGGTATATCCCAAAAGAGATGTAGGACTGAAAGATAGGCAAGAATTAGTCATCCAGGGTGAAAAAATATGGCAAAAACACATTGGTATGAAGCGTACCAATGTGGTGTGATGAATGAAAAGATGTGGCAGGTGGAGTCTGCTGGATTCTGTAAACACCAGAATGAAAAATAATAGTTTTGTTTGCATTTATTTTATGTCTGTCATCTTTAGTATCCAAATGTTTTTCTAATAAAATACTTTGTTAAAGACCACCAGCTGCTGACTAGCAAACAGCAAGTTGGTTTAACTAAAGCTATTGCTTGCAAATGTCTTTCAAAGCTTGAAACAAAGTCTCTGATGTACATTTTAAAATGGTAAACATGGACTGACATGAGCTTTTAGCTTCGAATGGTTCTTCTAATGAGAGTTCCTCAATGCTTTCTGATACGTGATTAAAGTGTAATATTAAGAGTTTCTCAAGCATCCGTGCTTGGTTTATTCTGTTTTGATAACTGTCTCTACATTGAATGTAATTATTTCATCAGCCTGTGTCGTGTTAACCTCATCACTTAATTGCCTGTGTACCAATGAGGAAAATAAGCAACAATTAAGCATTTGAAGTGCTGAATTACCACATCTGTTTGATATGTAAAGCTCTATAGATTTTTCTTTTGAGGCTACATTTATGTGTACATTGTCAACAAATGACCATAAAAAACCTTTTTTACTTTTTTAGGTTTTCATCTTAGCACAGATGTGAATATTTGCTGGTTTAAATCCTCATGTGAGGTCTCTCTAAAAGTTTTTAAAGCATTTGTTTATATTTAAATCATGATTTTCCAATTCATAACAGTCCATATTTCTCATAAATGCACACATGAAAATTATAATAAAATAACTATTTGATGTTCTTTGAAGAGTCATCTCTTTTTCATTTGTTGGTATTTCATATTGTTGTGTATTTCAATTTAAATAAATCCTACAAAGAAATCCTGCATTGTTTTCTGGCACTGATCAACAGTTGGTTCATTTGTCTAATGCTTCCATGTATCCTTATGTGTTTTAGCATCGACAAGGTCTCAAAGGTGGCGTCCCCAGTGCTGGTCATCCACGGCACAGAAGACGAAGTGATCGATTTCTCCCACGGTTTGGCCATCTATGAACGATGTCCACGTGCCGTTGAGCCTTTATGGGTGGAAGGCGCCGGGCACAACGACATCGAGCTTTACGCTCAGTACCTCGAGAGACTGAAGCAGTTCATCACCTTTGAGCTGGCTACCTCCTGAAGGCCAAGACGCACACGCCGTGTGGGGTTTCCCTTTAGCCAGGGCTGAGGACGCCATCAGTACTTGCACTTGCTGAAGAAAGAACCGGACTCCTCCTCCGCCTCTCTCTTGTTGTTTAGGAGTGAGATATTTTATTCCTTACAAGGGAAATGCATTTTAATGATTTCAAACCACTTTCTATTCTTTTATACTTGATCAAACGTTGACGTTTTGCACCACATTCAGTACATGCTAAATGTTTTGATGATTTAAAATGTTAGTTTTTTCATTGATGCATTTCATTTTTTAATACTCCTCAAGGGTCGAGTAAACTGATGCACTTTTATCGTGCAGATATTTTCAGGTTATTATATTTTTATGTTTCGATTTTTTTTTTTTATGGTGTTATGTCACTGCATTTCGTTTTAATGTTAAAAGTAGATTTAGTAAGACAAACCAGTGATTGAATTTTTACATGGCCAGTTTGTGTGTGTTTGTCTGATAAGGTCTTTGCCCATAGGGGGCGCTCTTATAAGGGTCAAATAACTGTAACTTGGGCTAACTAAAACTGGAAGACCTGTGGAAGTTACTTGACCCATAAATAATGAAGAAAAGCCACTATATGTACTGTCCATGATTTCAAACACAATGTTTAAGGGGCTGGGAGGGGGCCGTGTGGGGCTTTTTTGTTTTGAGCGCTAAAACATGGTGCTTCGTGGTATTACAGCAATCAGGGCATTGTTTCAGCATAAACACTACATTAGAGATGTTCATTTCAAAAGTGCGTTGTAAAAAAATGTGAAGTTTCAAGCTTTCTCTGTTGCTTTTAGCATTGACATGACAATAAGCCTTATGTTCTCATTTTGCTTCGACATTCCAGTCAATGATTTCTTGGAAATGGGATTTTAAAGATTTTCTCTGGGCTCCCGCTCGCTGCTACTCCTAATGGGAAAATCACTGTGAAAAACTGAACCTTTGCTAGATATAAATAAGGTACAGCTGACCACACCTCACTATTTTGACATTTATCCCCGATTCCAGGCACATCCTGAAACCCAGGATGGTGAATAATTCCTTGATGTTTGTGGATGTTTTTTTCTTGAATGGTGAATGAAGGATTGTGTGTTTGTGTGTGTACACATTTCACCATAGCACTACACAACAGAATACTTGGAAACATCTTTGCGTACTAATGAAGGAATTCGATTGCTACCAAAACTAATGTGGTCATCAGATTGTATGATTTTGATGCGTAGCAGACCATTTTGAGTTTGTTGTTTTGCTGTAAGGTTATGCAATGGCAGTTCACGTGCGTTGTAATGGAATGTTGTTCTTTTTTGTCCAGAGTTTGAAGATTCTTCATTCTCGACCTCAATGGACTTTGAGACACTTTTTAAGGAATGGCAAAACCCGACCCCATCTGAGCCTGTCATTGCTTTTGATACTGATGTTTTTACAATGTTTTTCAGTAATTATTAATATGATATTTACACCTTTTAATGCTGGTTTGTAAGATAATCGTACTGTACACCCTTTCTCTCTCTCCCTCTCTCTCCCTATATAGGTATGTAAAATATGAAGTAAATGGTATTTAGCTTTTGTTTTGTTTTTTTTGACACTGGAATCACAGTATGCAAGTATAATGCAGAGGAAAACAGAAATTTAGTTGGTACAGAGACGTTGCGTGTAGTTCTTTTATTCGACTGTATCTTAAAAGCCTTAAATGTGCCGCGAGACAGATTATTGTTCTTTCTGTTGCTTCGACGCAACACAGTGGATATTGTAATGCTTATAAAGGAATAAAGGATGCATGAAAACTGAAAACGAGTCTTTCATTGTTCTGACACGTTTGATCCACCACATTACTTTCTCTGAGACTAGTCCAAAATCACATTTTCTATTCGTGTGCTGTTTGATTCTCACTACTTGAAGTTTTCGTCTGAGGCTCACCTGCCTAAACTTGTTCTCAATGCATTTGTAATAGGAGTTACATAAAACATTTTGCTTTTGTTTGATCATCCCGTACACCAAAGATCATCATTCATTTGAACAGAAATAAGACAGTGCTGTGAGAAGCATGTGATAATCAGTTGTTTCTTTAGTCTTATCTGTCAGTGATGGAGTCTCTCTGCTTGCTCTAATCTCTCTCCCTCACCCTGTGAGTGGTACCAAAGCGTCCTCAAAGTTGTAAAGAAGGTGTCTGTGGAATGCATGTACTCTTCACACGCTGAAACCCTTCAGAGCGTTCGGGCTCTTCTGTTTGAGTCAGTAACAGTTTACATTGGCCAGGGACCAGAAGTCTTGCAAGGGTAAGGATTTGGCACAGTTGAAGCCGAGATCCTGATTTACATGACTGCAGAAGGAAGAAAATGGAAGTCGAAGAAAACACTGGGTCAGTGGTATATACGTTTACGGGCTAAAATGCTGAAACTTCTTATCTGATGTTAAGGTCCAACAAGGTGGTTTCAATGCATCTTTGCAAGAATGCAAAATTGTAAAAAAAAAACTGCTATAGACATATCTAATAAAATTGCCATTTTAAGATAATATTTTAGCTGTGTTCCTACGGCCCCAGTTTTATAGGCTTTTTATGATGCAGGGCCCGAAATATTTATTAACAAATCAAAACTGTCTTTCTGTTTATCATCACAAACATTAGGCTCACCCTAAATTAACAAATGTGTGTAATTATGCATTGTATATTAGTAATGCAGTAATATAAATAAACCGTAAACGTAATTTTATCACTGTTGTCACGTTTATTGAATTGGTTGATGAGAAATTAATAAAAAAACAACAGCTTCTTATGTTTGAACTATTTTTGTGAAACACAAAATACTATTATGCTTATTTAATACATTTAAACAATAAACGCAATGCTGCATTCCAGATGCCTCAGATTTAGGATATTTCACCTTATCCCGAAAATAACGTTTGGGTATCATTGGATGTATTTAGTAACATTAATGTGTCCTCAATATAGTCCTCAATCAGACGGACTCTGGAACACAATTCTGTAAATAGATGCTGCACAGATCATTAAATCACATGTCAGTGTCGCCGCCATATTGGACCGGTCAGGACTGATAAGCTGCAGCTTTTATAGATAAAAAGCACAATTTATGTTTTACTATCAAATCATATGTAAACCGTAATTCATTTAACTTACACCAGAACGTTTTCTTGACTGACATCTCGCGATTTCGGATCACGTGAGTTCCTGAACAAGATGCATGATGGGATACACTTTAGCCTGGCGTACTGCACATGAGCACTATTTGTGTGTATTTAGTGCGCATTTTGTGAGACAGTCTTGTACACTTTAGTCGCATGCACTCGGTCTCAAATGGTCAAAACCGCATGTGTGGGTATTTAAACAGTCCCCATATTTGGGGGTTAAGTATGCGCGTGAAGAGAGCTGCGCATGCGCGACAGAAACGTTTAAAGGCGGTAAAGACGCTGTAGGAGTTGTGAACTTGAAAAGGTTCAAGTTGTAAAGCCTAAATTCGATGATGTCACACCACCTGTTCTGTGTCCCATGGCAGTAAGTAAATCATATAAGTTTAATTTACTTCACTCAATATACGTTTAATCTGTCTTCATTACGCTTATGTTAAATATAAATCGCAATGATATTCACTGCACCTGTCAACCGTATTATAAATAATTACGTTTTTATCAAAGGTTTTATTCATACTGATAGATCAGATGGTTTAAATCCTCATGTGAGTCTCTCTTAAAGTTTCTAAAGCATTTGTTTCTGTTTAAATCATGATTTTTATAGTCAGATAAAGTGCTGTTTTCAGAATGGTCACATTTATAAAAGTCCATATTCCTCATAAATGACCACATGATAATGAAAATAAAATAACTATTTGATGTTCTTTAAAGAGTCATCTCTTCTTCATTTGTTGGGTATTATTTCCTTTGGTTTGTGTAGTTTAATTCATAGAAGTGTTCTGTTCCGCCTCATCCATAATGCATGTATGTAAACAGATGATTTTATATACTGGTAACAAATGCATTCTGTGAGAATTTATATGTACGGTTTTGACTGAAATGTCACGTCCATAATGCTGGAATTGCTGAAATAGTTACTTTGACTTCTTTCTGCAAGTGCATCTTATTCAATGAGTCAATTCCCCCCATTTTTTTTTGGATAGATTCTTTTATCTTTCTATAGAGAGGGTCTCAGGACGGGGTCAGAGGTCAGGTCTTAAACCTGCTAAAACTGTACAGAATCACTATTGAGTTGCTTTCAATTCATTTTTTTCCTGTTAGTTTTTAACATAAAAAACCGGCTTTAACAGCGTCCACACAGAACATGAAGCAGAACATCTGAAGATTAACAATGGGTGGTGTAGACCAGCGTCTAATCCTCTGTTATCTGCTAAAGCAAATTCCCAGGAGAACTACAGAAGTTCCCACACATCGCTGTGCAGAATTCCACCCCAGACAGAGCCATCTCAGTCCGCCCTGGATAATCCGGACAGGAAGTTTACCTTTCCTGGGAAGGGTTTTGTCTTGGAGAGCTGACAGAACCAACATTCACTGGTAATCGGGGTCTGTCTGTCTGCTCAGCTTTAACCACACTTTTTTTAGGGACCTGAAGCATATTCAGTCATAGCCACAAAAGATATTTTGAAGAATACAATCTTAAACATACAATCATCCTAAATAATATGAGGAACATTTAGTAAAAATATAACCTTGATATCTTTAAAATTAAATGAGTACGATGATGTCAAAGGTTGAAATAACAGTCAGATTAA
This sequence comes from Beaufortia kweichowensis, assembly GCA_019155185.1. NCBI lineage: Eukaryota > Metazoa > Chordata > Actinopteri > Cypriniformes > Gastromyzontidae > Beaufortia > Beaufortia kweichowensis. The sequence continues at coordinate 23,340,215 of CM032794.1, read as the reverse complement.
TAGATGAAATCAAACTTTAAATATCTTCTTCTAAAGTGCCGTTCAACTTTGTCTTCATATGTGAAATGAGCAACTGTACTTTATTGGACTAAACCATTTCCGTTTTTTACGTCAGCCCCCAACAATCAGCGATTACCTGCGGCACCCTTAATATCTGTAATTGCTAATTATAAAAACTTTTAGGTTCATTATGTTAAGTATTATTTTACTCTAACTCTGAGACTCTGTATAACAGGGCGGTGTTGCATTTTTCCTTCTCTCATGTGATGCTTTCTGTTCCAGTGAAATTACAAAAAACGAAACGGAAAGCCACCCTCACTGATACATATTTGCTGGGGAAAATGTGGTTTTAATTTGTATATTTAGAAAGAAGATTTAGTCTTGTGACATTGTTGCACTTTTGTTGAACTTGTTGCGTGAACTGCAAACATCAGGGTAAAATGATCAGGGATCTTGTTAACAATCTACTTTAGCCACTTGTTTTGATATTTCGTAAGGATAAGCAGAGCTGCAGGTGCACAAGAATGAGGTTAGTGGATAAACTAGTTCTACTGTGATGGATTTATTGATATTTAGGAGTAACGGTGTTTCTTCTTTATTCGTTATCTTTTTGTGACTGGATGGAACAAGTTTTCGAACACCAAATGTCTGCCATAAATGTCTTATGTCAATGTTTCAGATTTCAATAGATGCTCTTTTCAAACCGAGGAGAAGGATTCGAGTTTTGAAGGTTACCGTATCTTTAAGTTCTTTTGTATCCTAGATTTTTTTACAAGGCCGTGAATCGTTTGCTTTGGACTGTCTGCATCTTATCCAGAGCAGCAGAGATTGTGGTCTGCAAGTAGATCAAACTGCCATTAAACTTCACCTTTTCAGTAGCTGGGAGATTTTCTCTAAGTGAACTCAGATGTCTTTACGCTTGACTGCAAAGAAGGATCTCAGCAAGCCCATGCAACCCAGCGTCAGCATCTCTGCTGGAATAATCTCCTTTCAGGAAAAACAATGTGCATTTCAATTTTCATCACATGTTTAATGAGCCCCTGTGTTGATACAGACTACAGGGAGAAATTGCTAATACGAATAGGAACGCTGTTGTAGTCTTTCAAAAATTGCTTATTTTCATCCAAATGTGTGCATATCTAGCGTCCTACGTGGAATAACACTGTATGGTATTGCAAAGTATTTGATCTATGTGTGCAATTTACACCAGAGAGATTTCTTTTCCATGTCTGGAAATATTAGTGCATCATTCACGGAGGATATCGAGACCCTGTGAAATTAACACACATCACGGCACTCCTGAAATCAAATGTTTTGAATTCAGGTGAAAGTTTTTATCATTGTGGTAAAAAAAACTAACAGATTAGAGGAATAGTTCAAAATGAAATTTCTTACATTTATTCACCTTCATGTCAGTTTAAACCTGTATGACTTTCTTTCTTCTGCGGAACACAAAAGAGGATTTTTTGAAGAATGTTGGTAATCAACATTGAACCTCATTGACTTCCATTGAATAAACACAAAACCACTGAGACATTTCTTAAAATATCATCTTTTGTGTTTTACAGAAGGATGAGTCACATACCTACAGGTTTTGAACTGTCCCTTTAACTGGGCAAGCAGTGATCCAGCTGCAGGAAAAAGACCATTTTCATATTAATGCCATTTACGTTTGACATGCCTGTCTCAATTTTTACATTGTACAAGAGCATGCGTTATTAAAAATCCCAGTTCGTAAAACGTCAGGTGGAATTTTGAGTTCTAATTTGAATTATTTAAGGATGTCAGATGAAATGTTGAATTAATTTTTGAATTGCACAGGAATGTCAGCTTGAATTTTGAAAGTAGATTTAGATCACAAAGGGATGTCACTGTAATGAGCTTCTAAAGACTGGAACAATGTTACTAGCGACCTCTATGGATTAAAACTGATAACTGTTATAAATTGCAAGTGGGAACATACATGACAGCGTGGATGTTCTTTGCCCTCATATGACTCATTACAGGATTTCTGTGAACTCCATCCGACCCTCGTTCAATCCAAACCTCGTATTAAAGCTTTTGATACACAAATGTGCATAAAGATGAACCGAGTCTGGTGCTAGTGGTTTTTAATTTTGTAACCATATTTTAATTGTAACCTTAATTAACGTATTGCGTTTGATGTCAAAGACGTCAAACAATTAAAGATGTGTATTTGAAAGTTTGTTAATATTTTCAAACTTTGATCAAAGTGATAGAAGAAGTAGAATAGAATAATGAATCATGTGTGTTGTTTTTGACTTATTCACGTCCCAAATATTCACTTCTCATAATGTGTTCACCGGCACATACTGTACATTAAGTTCTGAACAACGCGCAGGTTCAAGTGACCAATCATCCCAAGTCGGGCGTGTTTTCTGAATTAGATGACCAATCATGTGACAGTGGGAGTGTCGTCGAGCCCTGTTGTAAACAGTTGAAAGCAGGAGACGGTAGATTTGTATAAATATCGGCGTGCCGCGCTGTCACATGAACTCATGGTGTAGAGCACCGACTGCCGTCCGTCAGCCGCGCTTTTCCCGTGGAGGTGACAGCGACTTGTTCACGCTACAGGTTGGTTTAACCTTGTGGACCTTTATCTTTGTGGATTTTGAATTATGTCACTGTTTGCTTTACTTTAAATGCTGCGTAAATCGATGCGTCCGCCTGTCGCAAGTGTACCGGAGTGAGGCGAGTGCGCGTCGGGTTTGTCTGAACCTGCTGCGTCAAGGTGCGTCTTTTGTGATTTCATCTCATCCACTACTCGCTCGAGCATTTGATATATTACAAGTATTTGAAGAATAGCAAGCGAAATGTGCGCTGGGGAGAGACGTCTGACGTGCGTGGAGGTGGGCGCGCACTGAATGAATGGATAAACTGAACTGAAACCACCTTTTTTCAAAGGCGGATAAAGCAGGTAGAGTCGGCTATTGTTTGTCAAGTGTTTGTGGCAACATGTTTTACGTGTGCAAGTTCAGACATAAAGGCAAAGGAGCAGCGCGCGTGGGTTATAGGCGCGTCTTGCGCGCTGGTCCATGTGGAGACGGAGAGCGCGCGACATCTCCGCCACCGGCTCGCGTCAGATGCGCGAGATTCTGACATGTGTTGCATGTTACTAATGTAAAAAAGACGGGAACTTTCAATCTGGGATTGACATTCTCATATATAATAACTATGTGAAATACAATGTGTGTGTGCACAGAATAGTGTAGTGTTTTAGATTTGTACACTATGCTTATTGTTGACTCATTAGACAAAATGTTGAAAGCTCTCTCATAAAAGCGTCTGCTAAATGAATAAATGAACATATGATCTAATGTTGTATGTTATGCAGGGAGAAATGGATAGTACAATGTGTTCCAGTGCATTCAATTGTTTAACAGGGCATGTAGAGGAAATACAGTGTGGTGTAGTGCCATGTAGAATAGTATAATATGTCACACTATGGTTCAGTGTTGTGTGGTGTAGTATAGCCTTAAGGTTCTCAATTTCATATCATTGCAATGATCTCCATGCACCTTTACCTTTCCCATGACACCTGGAAATTAGGACCCTCTGAAGGACACAGTTTCAACACATTTCATCATCATCATCATCATCATCTGCACAATCAAGGTATGAAACGATTTTATTGCTCTCTACTTTGCATTAGAAAGTTTCACAGGTCCACTGATGTAGTATTAGTGGTTTGATTTGTACTTTGAATGAGTTCATCTTTGAAAAAAGCATGATTATGCTCAATTTGTTGTGTTGATCACAGCAAACGGAGCATCATCAAACTAATTGCACCCCATCAGGTTGTTTGCGATGCGACGCTTTGACTATCCGAGTGCCCGAGTATCCACAGAAACGTGTTGACGGCCCCACAGCACGCATCTGCATCTCTTTACAGATGAGCCGGTGCCAATGCCAAAAGTTTATTTTCTGAATCCCGCGCATTCAGCAGGGGACCGTGCTGTGTCCAAACAATGTCCACCGGCTACAAGTTGTTTTTGTGCCTCTGTGAAATGATAGCTCCTCATATGTGGTGCCCAGCAAGTGGCCAGTTTTATTTTCAAGCCCCATTCATCAACCACTAAATGGTGTGTGAAATTGTAAAAGGCTGTATGCCGTTGGGTGGGTGGGTGTTTATTTATTTGTCTTTGTTTGATTTTACTTGTGAACATCGCCAAAACAGATATTTTAATTGCTTGTTGCATGTGAAAACCGCACTTGAACCGTCTTTCCTCCTGGCATGCATTTTTGAACGCGGTCCAGCATGGCAACTGTTCAGACTTTGATATTTTTATAGAGAGAGCTCACTGCTAGTTGTAACTTGTGGTTTGTGGGAGACAGTGATGGTGCTGGGCAATGGGAAATCCATGTTCTCGTTGAAGTGTTGGTTATTTTAGGCTGTTCATTAAACACCTCTGAGATGCAGTGCATTGACTGGCTTCAGGCTGACCTAGTTGAGGACAGGTGGACAGATGTCCTGTCGCTGTGTGTGTGTTTCTAGGTGTGCTTCTGTTGCAATGCTAGGCAGTATATAATTAAGATGCCTAAGATACCTCCTCTTGGCATTGGAAAGCAATCCCAGCATACATTGCGTTGAGATTACAAAAACATAGATTTAAGATGGAGTGAGAGAAATGTTGATTAAAATAAACCATGCAAGGTAAAAGGCTTTCCATCTTTCCATCTCTCATATGTCATATATTTATCTCATCCTCCCTCTCGCCTCAGGGCTAAATCTAGGTTTGTGTTGTAAAGACCACAGGGTGGGTGTAACCACAGTCCACACCTGATAAAACCCTTGAAATATCACTGCAAACCAATGACGGAGTACATGATATACCACTTTATCAATTCTGACTCAGCTGTCACAAGCTCTAAAACGTCATACATGGCAAATCAAGAGTATCAGTGTTACGTGTAGTTCATGACTAATGTATGAAGAAATGTTTTGCTGGGTCTCCTGAATATCAAACCCCTCTTTGAGAAATGGTTCACCTGAAAATGAATTCCGTCACTTCTTATTCATCATCATGTTGTTTTGATCTGCATAACAAAACAGGGTGTGTTTGAATAATCTTCAAGAAGCTGTTATGCATAAAATGTCCATTCATAGTGACTTTGCTAGTCTGTCAGGCATAATAAAAGTACTATAAATGACTCATGTGCTGTATTTTTCAGTGTCCTTATAGCTTTGTGTAAGGGATAGACTAAAAGATTAAGATGTGGTTCGATCTTTCGCAGGTGTGTGTTGCATTTGACACAAACAGTGAAAAATTCCATTTGGAGATCAACAACTTTAATGGCATATTAAAGCGTCAAATTTGGAATCTAGAAAGATTTAGTAAATCAAGTTTTATAAAAACAACCCTGTCTAAATATACTATTTTGTGTACAGCAGATATCCACACTGATGTTTTAATTAGAAAATGCATCTTTTTCTTTGTAATTTGTCTTTCTGTTCACACAAAGACATTGTTTTTTTTCTCAGTGAAAATGAAGCTTTTTTTTAAAAACGCTCTCCAAAGTTGATAAATCTGAAAATGCGATTTTCATGTTGTCACGTGGATTGTAAAAATTAAGGATTTAAAAACGATGATGCATTTTTAGTTATGTAACGCATGTCATGATCCATTCAGCCCAAAGCTCGATGGTAGATGACGTTATACTGCTTTTGTTTCGGATGCTTTTTAGCATTGTCCGTCCTAAAAAAACTTGCTGCGGTTTCATCTCTGCAATATTTCAAATATGCAGAAAGTCGATCGTTTTTTGAGACTTTTTTTTAGATGGTTAAACGGTTTTGGAAACCGGTTGAAAACGCTAGTGTAGACAAAAACGGTTTTTATAATCTTTTTTAAATGTATCTAGATTAGCGTCATAGACACTGTTTTCATTATTGTCTGAACTATGTCTTTTATTGATAAAACATTCCAGAACATTTGGTCAAATGTATACACAAACATGAATAATACCTGCATGTATGGCATCACTTCACCTGTCGTGTGTTGTGTACTGCTCCGTGTCTGTTTCATATATGAACGTGTGGGGTCTGACTGAAGCGTGAGCTCTTGGCATTGGTCTGCCGCAGTCGGGGGAATTGCAGCGTTCATCCACATAATGTCATGACACTTGCCTCAGCTCATTTCCATGTAAATGAATAACTATCTGGGTTCTGAAATATTGACGTGAATATTGAAAACCGGCAGAAGATGGCAAGTGAATGTAGTGATTTATGTCTACAAAGGGTCCATCTCCATAAATGAGTTACAGTCAATTGAAATTTCAATGAATATGTTTTTATGTGCTTGTAATATGATTTATGATAGATGGTTTAATTTGTGTTTAAGGTGTATTGAGATTTTCTAATTTGGCCAATGCTAAGCTGTACATGTGTTCTGTCTAATTGTCACATATGTTCATTAAGCCATGAAAATGTGGTAAGCATTGGCTGAGGCATTGACTTTGATCTTTAATTTGTGTAATTTTTACCATGTGTTTTGCAAAAATGATTTTTAATCACAATATGCAAATCTTATGGCAACTAAGTTAATTATTAGCTAATAATATTAGCAGCTAATATTAGCTATATAGGCTATTTACAGTAGAAATCCTGTTTCTTGCTATTTAACCTGATAACTGTCACTGGACATACAAATTAAAATTACATTTAGAAAATTTTATGTTTTCCTTTTTTTTAAATTAAATTTTGAGGTATTTTTAAAAATAACAATATCACGAACATTTTAAATCATTTTTAGTTTTATGTTTATTGCTATAAAAATTGGTCAAATGTATTTTACACTTTCCATCAGTATATAGTTTGTCATAATTAGATCGCAATTCAACTGTGAAAAATTAAAGCGAATTAATCTGTAGTGAAGCGTTCCACCTGAGGAACAATTAACAGGTTAAAGTTTAAACCCTTTTGGATGTCGAAATCAATATATTTCTTCCAGATTTTACTGGTTTTAATAAAAATAGAATATAAAAATAACACGACAAATCACTGAATTGCATAACCTGCCATTTCTGAATATTTTGCAAGGTATGATATTTGGCCAATTCTGCATGCTGGGACATGCACGCAACAGCCCGTTTACAAGATCAATGAATTAACCTTATAAAATGTTTCACCTTGATCACAGTGATCAAATCTGGCAGCTTGAGGAACCTGCTGGTGTACATGACCAAAGATTCATCCTGGGGGTCCCAAGATTCTGAATTTTTCAGGTGAATACTGACAGTGCCGTATCTCTCTCTGTCTGCCAATAATCTCCTGGTGTATAAATGAACAGCAGGTTTGTCAGTCCTGACACCTGTCAACACCCGAGTAATTCATTAGCTGTCGGGAGCATGTATCCGTCTCATTTTGGACACGTGCTGTCAGATGTTACCGATAAATGAGGTCAATTAAAGAGGCTTGCCAAATACCAAAAGCTCTCCAAAGACTAAAGTAAATGAAAAGTGTTTTTGCATTGATTTGATAAATCGCATCTATGGTGAGTCCTGTAAGTCAGGTTTTTTTTCAGCGTGGAATGTAAACTCGAGGTGCCGTTCTGACACAAAAAGATGATTGGTGACTCTGAATAAGCATGTAAGGCAGGACCAAACAGCCCCCAAATGTATGTGTCTTCTGGGAAAGGCAGCAAGATTGCTGCATGAACCTGTAATATTACAGACAGTAGTATTCCCTCAGGACACGTGTGGTAGAAGAATTGTGTTCAGCTGGACTGCATTGCTTTCCCCGTGCCTGGCAAACAGGCCCTTGAGGGATCTTTGTGCCCCAGGATGTGTTTTTTTGCATCTCGTGGTAGAAATGAATCCATACGTCTAAGGACACAATAACCCTCAACACGTCCGAGCGACACGGCCATCCCGGCATCCTTTTTTCGTGATTTCAGGAGCCTCGTTGGCTTATAAATAACAATGCTGGAGAGAATATAACAATAGATGCCACTCAAGTAGTTTCTCATGTGAATTTGTTCTGGGATGTTGATTATTGATTCTAAAGGAGGTTTATTTTGGTGGAAGCGTGTGATGTGTAATTCAGCTGTATCCTGATAAACAACAGCAGCGGGGGGTTTTCTTAATGAGGAACCGTATTGAGGCAGATCTGCTAAAATGGAAATCAGAATTGATTGTCGAGTTTTAAACTCCACTGATGTTAAAATGTTTTTTGCGATGGCCACGAGGAACTGTTTTGAATTTAATTGGTTTATTTTCAATCCAGGGGGTCAAGTTTGGCTGGTTAAATGACCGCACCATTATGCCAGCAAAAAACATCTCGGTCTATTAACAGACATTCACAAATCGTTTTTTTTCAAGCAATATACAAAAAGCAGAAATTTCTTTAGATTATAATCTATTATGCATTTTACAAGTGCCTGTTTTTAAGTGTTCTTGAAAGCATGGATGTCCCGGATCTTGTGCCAATCAGTATGACAGGATGTCATCATGTGCCATTTACAATTCAGACGATTGACTGAAAAAACATGCCTGAACAAAGATGGCATACTTCTGGGTGTTATTAAGTTATTAGGTTACAGGTAATATTGATCTAGGTGTGCTTTTATGTAAAGCCTTTGGTATGAAACCGAGTTGAAAAGCATTAAAAGTTGTCCGCGGTACCGTTCATATAAGCTCCTGTACAAATTGCAGTTAGTCTCCAAGCAATTCGATGATGTATAATTTGCATCTTTGCAATTCGTTTTACTGTATTGTATTACTGTAAATGACTGTAATTCTTAAAGATGCTTGCGTTCGGAGAGCAGCTAGCATTCTTCATACTAATGCTTTTCCACGAATGTAACATTTGGATACAAAGTCCAAAGGGACAAATGCTAAAAGTGAAACTGCCGTCTTTCTCTCCTGAGATATGTTACTTGGCTACAGTGGTAAACAGCTGGCGTTAGTTCTCAAAGACACCTGCCGAGGTGTCACAATCAAATTCAGATCGGCATAAAGCAAGTCTACATTAAAACCACTCCAAGTCTAACCATTTTGCTTCATTTTTGTCTCTGCATTTCCAAAAATACACCTGCTGTAGAAGACGCATTAGTTATATAAGCACTCCTGAAAACTTCAAACTAAAGCTGCTTTCCCCAGAGTGAATTCAGCATCTGCTTGTTCCACTTAGCCGGATAGTAAAATGTGGTTCATATTGTAGTTTTTGACCCCTAACCCTTCGGGGCATGCTTCAGGTCTCATAATATATTGCAGCTTGCAGAAGACAAAGAACTAAATATAGCCGTCGCACTGCACCTTGTTGTGCTAGCCGGCCGCGTAACACATGGCTACCAAAAACGCTCAGTCGGTTGTCTGATTCTAAAACGGGTGATGGATACGTCCTTGTGAGTAACCTAAATATAACGCAGGCATTTAAAGCGCCGTCTCGCAGCTGATGTGAGGTTGTTGTTAGACTGCAGACTATAACAACAGCTGAACTTAAAAAATAAAACGTCTCGCACAGTTACTAATTGCCAACCTGTCACCAAAGATGGCTAAATTTAATCATTCATCATGCTAGATACGCTCATTTTGATACGCCCACTTCTCATCTGCCTGTCAAACAAACCAATCACCGCTAGGAAACGGCCGCTATGTGTGTGTGTGTTATGAATTTAATAGCTAATGAGAGAATGTTTAATTATCCGCTAATGGCGATAATTCACAGTTTATATAGTTAAAGATGTCTTTGAGTGTTTTGGTGATGCAACTTCTGGAATACAAGCTGTGCCGGGGTTAATTGTCTCTCTGTGGTGACAAACTGGTTAGTTTTCCATTAACAGGTGACGATGATGATGATAACATCATGCATGGGAACACATTTAGCATGCTTGTTTTTCCCGTCGGATGTCTACCAGGACGGGCGATAATAGTGTGGAAAAATCTTCAGTGTTCTTTCGATGGATGTCGGACGCTCGTTTGTGTGTGTGACACACCCATTTATCAAATCCTGTAAATGTATCTTAGCTGTTAATGTGTGCTAGTGTCTATTCCATCCAAGTACATTCCTCACTGGAGGACACAGATTGCCTCTTTTCCTCAGGGAGGTTATTACAGGCGAGGTCAAAGGTGACATGTGTCTTGCTTCAGATCGGCATTGTGATCCATTTACTGTCTGGCTATTATTTTTCTGGAACTATCCACAATGAAGAATCAGGCGAGGAAAGCAATACCATCACAAGAGATGGCGTGTACTTTTTGTCACCGTTAGAGATGTGACATACTACTTTTTTTTTAGGTTCTACACGTTTGGATGGCTAGGAATTTAAATAATGCAATAATGTTAGAGATAAAAATAAGACTGTAATCTTTATTTTTAAGAATGTATGTAATTATCAGGTGCTTCAAACGTTTCTTCAGTCATGCCATAAACAAAGCATTTTTGGTTCCCCAAGGAACCTTCCTGTCAATGGCACAATAAAAGCACACTCTTTACCTTTTTATAGTCTAAAGAACCTTTTTCTACTACAAAAAACCTTTTCTGAAACAGAAAGGTTCTTCAGATGTTAAAAGTAATCTGTGCAACTAGTTGACCCATTTCAAGTCATGGCTTGTGTTGCCATAAAACCGTAAATGTAAGTAAAATATTTGTCTTAATTTCAAAATGCATGACTTGAATTTATTTCTGTTCAGTTTGGGCTTGTTTTTTGTTTGAAGATCTGGCAACACTGGTCATGGCAACTGTAACTCTTTAAGTATTTAATGGTGGTTGCAAAACTTAGTTCCTGATATGCTTCCATTAATAACAAACCCATCCATCATAATATTTGTTGGGTAGTCCTTGAGAGGATTTTTGGGGAGTATAAAATCAGACGATTGGCTGAAGTAGAATGTGGCAAGACTCAAGGCAAACAGAGTGATGAGTTGATCCACAGGTTTAATTTCCACCATATGGCCTTGAGTATAAAAATTACTATTTGATTTCAAACATATGCTTTTTCTCAGGCCAGTAAACCAGCAGGATTGTGGGATACCAGTCAAGTGTGCTGCAGATGAACTGGAATCTGTTATTAGCCAGCTAGATGTGTTATTCAATCGGCCTGTCTGGTGAAATTTGGAAAGTAAAGACTGATGCTTCTGATGTTTTGTTTTAGATAAGCGCTTAATCTGTTTTTGATTTGTCCAGCTTTAGCATCAACACTTTTGTTCAAAGACCACCTCAGATGCCCTAAATGGATTTGCCAATGAGTTTAATGTTCAATTGTTCATGAAATCTCATAAAGCATTAAATTAAAGAGATTTACAACCAGCAGAACAATTTAATTGGGAATAGTCTTAAAGTAAGAGTCTTAAACTGAAACCCAATTCAGGAGGTCAACAGGGACAACAGAAAGATTTGCAAATCATTTGTGTCTCATAATTGAATATTTTTCTCCTTTTGTTAAAAGTCGATGGGTTTGAATGCTGATACTTTAGTGTTTTGAATAAGATTAGCTGCTGTAATTTCAGGTGTATTCCCCACAGATAAACAGGTCGACCGCTGCAGGGTTTAAGAATGAAAGGTGCTGCTATTTTAAAGTTAAACCGCATTAATGAAATATCGTCACTCGTAAATAGATGGCCGGCTTTGTAAAGATGAATGGAATCTGAAGGTCTGGTGGGAAGCCGTCTACTTTTACGTACTACTTTTGAAAAAGATCAAAATTTGTTTTTAAAAAAGAAAAATACCATTTGGTAAAAGACGCACCAACGCTCATGTGATATTTATACAACCTTTCAGGTTGAACAGGAGTGCGAATACTTTTACGTCTGTTTGATTCTTCGTAGAGTTTTTTTGTTGTTGTTGTCCTTCATCTGTTGAACAGATTTAGCAGTTTATATGGGCTGTAAGTCACACTACAGATCATTTCTGGCGTCAGGTGCAGGTGTTTCTTTTTCTGGCCAATTCCACAGTTATGGATGTGACATTTTCAGTCAAAACTTAAAATATAGATTTTCACAGAATGTATTTATTAGCAATATATTAAATCATCTGCTTATATTTTACTAAAGTGCTGTTGATAGAGTCCAGACATCAGAAAAATATCAGTCTATACACACGTTATCTATTTTAAAAAATGGCAATATACGAAGTTATGAAGTTTTTAAGAGTCAACATACATTGTAGGATTTCTGTGAATTAAAATACACAAACCAGAAGCAATAATACCCAACAAATGAAGAAGAGATGGCTCTTCAAAGAACATCAAATAGTTATTTTATTTTAATTTTCATGTGTTCATATATGAGGAATATGGACGGTTATGAATGTTTTGAGATGCTCCAACTTGCTCACTTGATTTGTGTTTCAGACTTTATGTTATAGACTAATATTACTCATTTTAAAAGGTGCTGTAAACAATTACAGCTGTAGTCTTGGCCACTGAATTGGACCGGCTCCATCTCCAAACCTGACCGGCAGAAAACACGCCAGCAAAATCCCTCTTCAGCCAACCTGAACATGTGGAATGATTCTCAGGCCGGGACTGTTTCTGATTAAAATGTTTTTTTGCTGTTTATAGGGTTTAAACCTGTCACTGAGATCTATTTTTTAGGACCTGTTTCGCTGATATCTGCCAGGAGTTATAGACATTTTATGCATGATATTTAAAAAGTCATATACGGCACCTTTATGATATTTTATCGACTCAAAACTGCAAACTATGCAGACTTGAATTACTTGCTCAAATGTCTTTCTGCTATATGAGATTTAAGGTCAAAGTTCACAGAGTTAAACTTTGGCACAACGTTAAAACATACGAATAACCCTATCTTTATTTTTAGCATTTATCATGTAAGAGTTGGTGTACATTTTAACTGAAGTGAAATATTGATTTAAAAGGTTTTATTAGCTTATTTGTCACAAATACAAATCTTCCTATCGGCTTTAGACACGACTGTCAGCCAAGACACGACGTTCTTTAACCATTTGTAATATAATCTCATATATGTTAAAAATTAAACATATTTCTCTCTAATTTATTCATCAATTTAATCTGTGTTATTATTTTTGAGCGGTTGTTATCTGGAAATAACATGTTGGGATTTTGGCCAATCAGAATGAAGTATTCCAGAGCACCATATAATAATTAAAACATCGTCTTCTGACACATTTTGAAGCATCCTAATGTGTTTTGGCACGTGTAGGGATCAATATATCCCTGAATCAGTAGTTTTCTGGCTCATGTTGTCATACGGCTGGTTAGCCTGACCCGCGGGTCAAGTCAATAGTCCGTCTCAAATCCTCACACACAGCTTACAGCAGCAGGTGCCGCTGGCGGTTCAAAAGACTTGACCGTGTCACAGCTGCAGAAAACACATCAGCACATCTGGCTGTGCTTAATCCAGCCAAGATACACAGCATCTGCTTTTCAGGGAACTGTTTTGGACGCTGGACTTGTCATAAGTGAATGATCTGTTTTGAACTGTTACCTGCTCTGAAAGCTTGGCTCAATGACTTTTCTAAATGGAATAACGACCTGAAGGTGATTGTCTAAAATGATGACATTATAGGAACTTTGATTGATGGTATTTGGTCTTTTAAGAGGTAATATAACATGTCTGGATGTCATTGAATAGATAACATCAAACCAAGTGACTTCTGATTTTCTCAAAACTACACACTTCTGAGCCTTTTTTGTAATGATTTACTCAAAGAAAGACAAATCACAGATGAGATCTCTTTAACATAATGATTTACTAAAATGAAAGTCATTAGAGTTTCAGAAGAAGCAATGACAATAACTCAATCAGGACTTTTCAATGTTTTGTTTTATTGAAGATAAAACAGAAAGAAATATACAGATGTAACAAATAATCTGATGTAGATTTGAAATATTGGAGTTCATATTATAAGATGATCTGCATCTTCAAGATTTTTGGCTAAAAGAAAGTCAAATGGTCTTAAGTGACTTATTCATAGAACAAATCCACGCTTTTACAATGCTTTAGGCCTTGTATATGAAAAGATCTCGAAGCAGGTAATAACTCAATCAGGACTTTTATTTTGTCTTCTGTAACAAATCTGATGCATTTGAATGCTTATATGACAAGATTTTCCAACAAATGCTTCATTTTGTTTTTGGTCTCGTGGCAAAAGGAAGAATGTTAAAATCGCAGGGTAAAGGGTAAAAAAAGACTTGTGTCTGTGTTAAACTGGAATTCCACCTTTAACACTGTAGTCCTGCCAGTTTCATGTCAACAGCCTTAGACATTTCAGACTGTCTGACCTTACTCGATGTCAAATTACAACTAAATGTTTCACAAGTTTAAGGTTTCATTTTTTTTGTTAATTATCCACTTGTGCAATCCAGTTTACAATGCAATCCAAAAAATATAGAACACTCGAGAAGGTTCAGAAAGATTTATATGAAAGATGATAAAGGTTAAGATCATGGTGTTTAGCAGTTTTACAGCACATCATGAGTGTACATTAGAATTATTAGTTGTCTGTCTTTGTGTTGCTGCGTGATGTCATACACCAGCATTTCTTTCGACCCAACATAGGATAAGCAGCGTAGACAACGGATGAATTTTAACATAAATAAACCGTGTGCTGTTTAGATTGGTGGCTGAAAGCCTCATCAATTCAGCCAGATATTTTAAGTGTGTAATTAATGTGCCACCATGCAGCGACACGCATCCGTGTCGGCTAGTCGTGAATCTTCTTTTGTGGTTGATGTGCAGCAGAAATCTCCTCCGTGTCACGGTGTAGATGCATGTCATTAGTTATTGTGTTAGAAGTGAAATGTGTTGGTGCTGTGAACATCACAGAAGCATTCGGAGTTTCCAAATTCAAGCTACAGCTCTTGTGAAGTGTAAATTATAAGTGGGACTTGACTGTTTTTGCACCTTTAATGACCACACAGGCAAAATGAGTCGGTGCTCACTTGTGTTTCTCACCTGCATCAGCAACATTCTCTTCATCTATTATCAGCAACAGCAAAAGACTGTTACTGGTACAAAAGAAGTATCACACTTTTTTAAGCTAGTAGACACGCCTTAAACCTTCTAAATGCAAAGAAGTGTTCCCCTCGGTATAGTCAAAGTTATAGGACGATGTAGATTGAGACTGTCAAGCCAATAAGTGTACGCGCAAGCTGTGACATGTGGAAGACGATTGACATATCTTAAAGAATGGGAAACGCATGTTGGTTGTATTATTTTCAATACTTCAGTATAATTGAATATGTACTTACAGTATTATCACGTTAATTTTAATTTCCTAACTAGATGTTATTAAAGATCAGATTGTTATTGGTTTACAAAATCATAAGCGTATCGCATACTGCATTTTTTTTTTTATCATGCAGCCCTAACCAATAGTTGACAAATAGTTGCATCCTTTGATCTACACAAACCCTTCTTTAGTTTGCAGGTAGCATGTTTTAGAGAATTCACCTGCTGATTTGTTTTGTTCGTTCGCTAGCGTGTCAAGTTTCAAAACGAAGCCTAACATTAAATCAAAACAACACAATGTTTTTCCAAAGGGGCTAATTTTATCTCTCATTCGTCACCTGAAGTGTTTTTGAAACGAGCACAGGATAATTAGCCGCGATGGAGATCCGAGCGCGGCTGCTGAGCGCTTCCGAATCTCGGCTGGTTGCGGTAATTACCGGAAATGATTCGTCTTTGGCGGCATCTTTTCTGTGGTCTGCGACTCCTCTTTTCTTTCTTTGTTGCCTCTCTCAGCGGTTAAGGTGGCTAAAACTCTGCTGGTCTTCCAGCCCGTAATTAGCAGTCTACAGGTGCAACAATAGCCCCTGCGGAGGGCCGAAGGAATGATTGACGCTAATGAATTTGGTACAATGGCGTAATCAGTAGCGAACATGGCCGCGGCGTGTGTGTGTGTGGTGCTGTATTGCCTTCTGAGTTCTTTTGTTCAGAGTGAATTCTGCTGGAGTCTGCAGGGATAGTCACTGCACCATCTCCAGCTTATCCCCTCACAAACGCTTTTCTTTCTCTCTTCTGTCCTTGCTGTCTCTCTTACATAAACGCCTCTCCTCCGTTTCCTCTCTCTGTGAGCTGGGTACACGTTGGTGTCATTTTACTTTGTAAAAGCTTTTTTTGTTGCAAGAACTAAAAGATGTTGGATAAACGTTTTTAGAACGTAAAGGTAATGTAGAATGACGAGTAGCTAGTTTGTATACGTCAGTTGCTGTGCATCACCTTCGAATGGTGATTTTTGGCCTTTATCAACTGTATTCAATCATAAAGCAATGTTTTGATGTAATCTATTGAATTGGTGTACAATTGCTTTTTAAAAAAACACAACTTAATGTTAATTACCAAAATCATAATACTTAGTTGTTATTTAATACTTAGTTAACTCTGTTACTGTTTGATTTCACTTTTATTGCAAAAAATACGATGTTCTTCGGTATCATTACAGATTCAATGACTGTATCTTTAGATTCAATAATTCAACCCTAAACTAGTATTGTATGAACAAATGATCTTATATCTATCACCAACATTGGGTCTAATTCTAGCCGATCCCTATTAAATGACAGCTTTATTTAAGATAAATATGAAATTATTAAATCATAATTGCTTGAAATTATGAGAATCCTGATATTTGGCCTATAAAACTTTTAGGCCTCATGTAAAATTTATGAAAAATAAAAACACTTCATATAATATTTAGTTTTGCCTCCTGAGATTCACCATTTTTCAGTGTTTTCTGAAGGTTACGTTTCTTTTCTGTGGTTACTTGTATAAAACACAAATTGCTTGTAGTCGGTTCCTTATTTGTGAACATGTCGTCTGCTGTCTGGACACTGTATTGTGTAAGAAACTGAAAATATTTATCTGTAAAAGACAGTCAATGTTTGTGCTGGTGTGCTCTGGGTCGTTCTCCAGCACACAAATCAATATTTGTAATAGCTAAACCTGCTCTTTAATACCAAAGAACATCATCGCAGCTAAGTAAATGTTTCAATTTCCACCTTTATAATATCATTAAAGCAAAATCATTCCACTTCCTTTTACTAAACTCAAAGTATATTTATTTAACTTGAAGTTGAGAAACTCTTCTGGTCGAGTGGATCTGCTCTCGTAGCGCTTTTCTCTTTGCCATTTAACCAAACACAGTCCCAGATATTTAACCTTTCTTCTGAGATTTGCGCAGTCGTAAGAGAGGATCAACCCTGCACTTTGCGGCTACTTTAGGATCTAATTTTGACTCCATGTCTGTGCTTCAAACCCTCAATAACCGAGTACTTCACAGACCACACACTATTCACATAAACACGATATTAAAAATGTAAGTCTGTCATTCACAGATATGAAAACACGTACCGAAGCGGCTCACACCTGTGTTTAGGATGGCAACGTTACATTATTTTGCGAGTGCTGTTATTTATGAAGCTTTGAGCTCTTTCATCACCGTTTCTTTCTTTGTCACCCACAATCACAAGGAGAAATATCCTTTAATCATGTTCCACAGCTGACCTGAATAAAACTATTGAATGTGTAATGTTTAGCCTTGAGCGTCTTACACAGTTATGCCAGCTTTAAATTCAACATCAGATCAGAATATTGCTGTTTATTACTTAATGCATGTTTCCTTTTATTACTGTGTGTTATTCACTGGTGAACGTTGTTCCAAATATAATATTTGTCATTTGATTTTATTTTTGACATCACCCGCTGCCATCCAATCACATGCTTCTGTTCTGGTACGCGACGCCCACTTTTTACTATCCAGTGAATTCCTGAAGGTTTATGAGAAATCCTGCCCTACATTTGGGCAATTTCAGCTTTATGGATGTGATCTTTTCAGTCTTTACAAACTCTTTTTATTCTGGAAAACAAGACGAGGAACATTTATTTAGCATTTATTTAGAAGCTCTTTTTAGCGTGCCCTCTCACGCATCTCTATGTTTTGGCTTGATTTTGCCCTTAATAGGCGACTCTATTGTTTTGTAGCGCTAAATAAATGGGTTTGAACATTATGAAAGCATAGAAATGTATGTGGGAATTAAGACAGAGAGAGAGAGATGAGTGTAGAGAGAATTATGATATAGAGAGAGAGCTAAGAGATAAAGAGAGGGAGAGAGAACAGATAGAGAGAGAGAGAAAGAGAGAGAGAGAGAGAGAGAGAGAGAGAGAGAGAGAGAGAGAGGGAGAGAGAGAGAAAGATAGAGAGAGAGGGAGAGAGAGAGAGAGATACAGTGAGAGACCGAGAGAGAGAGAGAGACCGAGAGAGACAGAGAGAGATAGAGAGAGAGAGAGAGAGAGAGAGAGAGAGAGAGAGAGAGAGAGAGAGAGAGAGAGAGAGAGATACAGTGAGAGACCGAGAGAGATCTATTGAGCTTATTGTGTTTTCACTAAGGTCCTTTGACAGTCATGTGAGAGCCCTGTGATTGGCTGATTATCCCGTTCATAGAATAATTCCCCACTATTATTCCCTGTATGTATCAGTCAAGTAGAAAATGACCACCTTACAATTTTCAGTCACATCCAAATCAAAATTACACTTGTCGAGTGAATTGTTAAAACAGATTATTATTATTAGTATTATTAAAAATATACTGAATTGCTTACACAGTTCTTTCATTATATTATTATTTCATTATATTATATATTAGTATATTGCAGTGGCCTCACAAGGTGGCCTAATGAGTGGATTCTGTTGTGATTAAAGGTCATAGATTTGATTCTCAGGGAATATTCAAACACGTGATTGCGTGTGAATTATCTTCATTTTTCCATTGCTGTGCTTTATTTGTGTGTGTTTAATGTTTCAGATAACACCAGTGACTGAAAACAAAAGATAAAACGAGCAGTGTGTCGATGGAGAGAAGATATATGACCCCGAATTAAGATGCTGATGGCACGAGTTGGCAGACAGGGTGGATAGATAAGAGGAAACAATGGTGTGTGTCTTGACATGTTATTTCAGTCGTGATCTAAGGTTACTTTCTTTACATGAAGCGTACAAGGCGTGTTATAGAAGATTTAACAGATAATCCCAGAGTGAAATTCAAAACAACGGCCGTCTAATAATATCTAATAAATGATGCGTTGATGAAATATTATACGGCAACATCCGTAAAGCATACAGTACAGATCGCACGTCAACAAGCCGATCGGTCTTCATTAAAGTCTAATGCTGTCGCAGAGGCCGTGATACTGTTATAATCGATGTTTGTGAGAAGCAGAGGATGATAATCGAGACGGGTAAATGATCGAAAAACACATGATGATGTACACTCAATCCTGTTTACTATTGATTATTAGAGCATTGTTCTTTGCATTTATTACAAACCGTTACATGCAAGTCATGAATCTGCCCTTTGTGACGCTAAAGATGTTTTTGTTGGTACCGTGGTATTTGTTTAGATTTAGTTTGCATCGTCTGCGTTGTGCTTCGTTTCATGTGGTGATGAGCAAATTCCTATTTGGAGCTAAAATGTTTTGTGGAACGTCTGTTAGTTACAGAACATACATTTGACGGTGCCCAACTACTGCTATTGATTACCAGCGTATATTGTGAATTGATCGTCTGTGCGTTGCGTGGAAATCATAATGCTATAGAAGCTATTATTGTTGGATGTGACAGATCGAATTTAAAATAGTTTCACTCTGGAGTGTTTTTCTGTGGCTGCCAATGTGGTATTGATTTGAGCTGAATTCTTTATCGGTCAGATCTCATTCACAGTTTGCCCACCACTGCTTTCGTCTGGCGTGCGAGAGCTTGCCAATCTTCAGCCACATGCGTGTTTTGACGTTTGTGCCGTCTATTGAAATAGCAGAGGACCATTAGTTACGTTTCCAGAATCGAGTCTCGCTGGAGCTTATGTAAGGTTTGAAGACGTGGAGATGATGTGGAGCGCTTCAGAGACCCTGCGTGTGGGAACTCGCCAGAAGAGCGGAACGCCACAGCCAGTAAAAATGACAGCAATGCAAAGCCAAGTCCAAAAAGCCAGACTGCAGTTTTTATTGCTCGTGTTGTTGTTATGTCTGCTTTCCAGCTCTGGAATCCTTAATCAGGGACACGAGGTACTTTGTACAGCTTGCTTTTTAAAAATTGGTATGTGTGAACATCAAAGACGAGACTTTGCCCAAACACAACAAATGTGCATTTGCATACACGGACACACAAACACAAACACACATCGGTTCCTGCACCTCCAAACCTCATTACCTACATTTTATAATTAGTCGGCTCTTAATTGGCCTCCATGCGGCACGTTGCATGTTAAAAGACGTAACGGAGCGATCTACCTTTCTGGGAGTCACTGCCGTGACCTAATTATAAAAAAAGCTCATATGAATTCTGAATAAGTGAATGCACGCCGTCGAGCCCCACCAAGAAAAATGGCGCTCGTTACGAATTTCCGACAATCTAATTTGGAAAACCATTGGCGCTCGAGACGGAGACAAATTGCGGATTGATGAGTTTGTTTTCGAGTGCGTGCAAAGGTGTGTGCTGGTGTTTGTGTGCGTGGCGCTCATTTGTTTTGACCCCGGGTCTCACTGACCAGACTATTACTGGCGCGTGCGGCGGTTTGCATGCCGAGCAGCGGGACGGCGCTTATAAATCACAGTGAGCGATTGAACCTTTAAACGGCAGATGGGGAAGAGAGATGTTAATGTCGAGTTTTTTCCTTAAAATCACTGGAACATTTATTTGGGTCAGAGCACTGGCCGTCTTTAAATGTTTCTTTTGTAAACCGCTGGAAGGTCATGAAATATTTCTCAAATATACTTGGCTTGTGTCGGCTCGACGTTGTTTATTGCGGACACCTGTGTACTCTTTCTGTGTGGTTGACTGTAAATCGTACAGACGCTCCTTTACACAACAATTAGTTTTCAATTAGCGTCACATCAGTCATTCGAACGCTACATGAATATTAATAAAAGTACTTTGTTTTATTATCACATTATACTGACATGTTAATACTTTCCTTGGCGCGTGAACACAAAGTGAAACTTTCCATCCCAGCAGAGGTGCTTTTTCAAAAGTGTCCACGTTTGACCTGATTTACACTGGCAGAAATGAAAAGAACATTGACTTTTTCCGCAAAGATCTTCATGGACATCCGAATCCAATTCTGCAAAAGGACAAGATGAGTGAATTTCTGGCCTCTCCAATGGAAAGTTCTTCGTCGTGGCCGACACAGTTAATAACAATTCGTCAAACCGCACAAATAAGTAATTATATGTATGAGGCTCAATGTGAAAGGGACACAAATAGCCCTGTCAGAAATGTCGGCATCAGGGAATGAATATGCTATGCAAATAGCCTCTGTCAGTAGTGGCAACAACACGCAGCCTCTTTTATCGCCGACACATGCGGTGGGGAATTCTTTTTCTCTGTCTAATGAAAAGATCAACAATAGCCAGAGCGAAAGTAACAGCTACTCCTTTGTAGTTGGGATGCTTGCATGACTGTGATTTAATTAGTCTTTAATCCTTTTCTCAGTGGAGTGAAAGAGGAGATATTTTGAAGAATGTTGATGCTGCTTGGTGACTGAGGATGTCAGTCCTTTACATACCGTTTCACATCTTCTATTGTGTTGCACGGAAGAAAGAAAGTCATAAAGGTTTAAAATGACATGAGAGAGCTTTGAGATGAAAGACAGCATCTTTATTTGGGCTGAAATACTCCTTTAATATGAGGACGGGTGCAGAAACTTTGTAGAGAAAATAATTAGCTGTTTGTATGCTTTATATAAAATGATATATTATAAATATTGTTTATTTATTTATTAAATATTTATTTAATTTATTAAATATTATTCATTATTATTATTATTATTTTATAATAATAATAATGATGATGATGATAATGATAATAATAAAAATAATAATAATAATGTATGCATTTCGTTTATTTATTATTATTATGATTATGATTATGATTATGATTATGATTGATGATTATTATTATTATTATTATTATTATTATCAAAACTCATATACTTTTGCCATTTTTTGGAAAATCCAGAAGATTAAATACTTTACAAATGAAATGTACTTGATAATTTGACATTCATATATTTGTTTTACACAATAAGATTATTTACACAATTAAGATTTGAACAAAATAAATTGGTCTGCCATCAGAAAAAATAACTTCATATTATGTAACGCATGACTTGACACATGACACATGATCGTTCAACCAAATTGAAAAGTTTTCTCCTAATTTACTCAAATTCATGCTGCTCATTATATGTTGTTCCAACTCATTATTTTCTTTCTTCTGTGTAACACAAAAGATGCTGTTAGAAAGAGAAGGACAAAAGCAACAGAAAGTGCAAATAATAATAATAATAATAACGTTATCCTAAGAGCGTAAAAGTTCATAAAAGTTTAAATGTATCAAAAAGATTTCAATAGCTGAATAACGTTTTAAAGCTCACAGACAGAATTAGTAAGCCATGCAGTTAGCAATATAACTATATAACATTAATCAGACAGGTTTTTTGGATGTTAAAGGTTCTTTATGGAACCATTCAGGCAAACATGTTTTTTCAATGGCATCGTGAAGCATCTTTATTTGTAAGAGTGTTGATTCCAGAATCACAAAGCTCCTTGTGTGCTGAGCGGGTCTATATAAAACGGAAATTGCTGAGTTTGGTGTTAAATTCCAAAGCCAAGACCTCAACCTCATTCAACAGTTTGGGATGAATCATGATGCGAGTGAGATCCAGAGCCCTTCACCCAACATCGGTGTCTGACCTCACTGATGCTCTCGTGTCTGAATGACAGCAAATCTCTACAGCCGTTAGGGCTGGGCGATATGGCAAAAATGTAAACTCGATAATTTTTTCCCATATTGATCGATAACGATATATATTTCGATATATAAACTGTTAATGCTGCCAGCTTTAAAAGAGTATCCCAACCATGACTGGAAGCCATAAAATTTGAGGGTTCATTAATTACATTTTAAAGTATAGTTTTTGTCGACAATTTCATCATTTTGGATAATAACTCGAGGTTAGTTTCACTTTGGTCGCTGCTTCCACTTATTTTTGTCATCCTCGCGTCGAAGTTTGCTTTGCAAAGTGTCAGAGGAAATTGACTTTGTTCTTTGACGGAACGTTAAAAGCTGCACGCTGATTGGCTGTTGTCGCATATTTCTGCTGTGTGATTGGCTCTTATATTAATCCATATCGGTAAAAATGCCTAGAGCTTATCATCGTATCCATATATTTTATCCATATGATATCGTTTATCGGCACAGCCCTAACAGCCGTCCTCCATTATCTCGTGCAAAACCTCCTAGAAGAGTATAAGAGCAAACCCCCATTAATGATGATATTCTCTCCTCCTCAGGAGTGACAAACCGAGCGATGCGTTGCTTGTGTTTCTCTCTCGTCTGTTTCAGTGGCGTGGAAACTCTCTGAAGAGCGGTCAATAAAAGATGGCGTTGAATGATCGAGGGTTCAGCAAAGCACTTCTTAATCAATTAGACTCCACAAAAGGCCCGTCGAATCCGCTCCACATTCACAACACTTGGATTTTCCGTTCAGCGAGAACAACAGGGTTGCGTAGAAAATCGTTGAAGGGTTGAGACATCTTATCGGGCTTTGTCTTTGTCTTTCGTATTATCGAGTTTGTTTTAATGTAACCAGCCGCCTCTATTTCAAATGCAAATGCCCTCTTTGTGCCGGGTGACTTCCCGACTCGTCCCTCGATCAAAACTGTTGTGTGTCGTTGGAGAAAAGGGTACATACTTGGGAAAATATATTAAATTCCTTAATCAAATTCCATGACCAGATTTCTTAGTCCACCACCCATGTCTTCTTTTCATAATCGGACCTTTAAGTCGCAGAAATATATTAAATTCTTCTAGGTCAGCACGAAAAAAATGACAGAGCTCCATAATAATTCACCGCTGATTTATTTTACTCTTAATCTTACCTAATGCAATAACCTTGACAATGTGAAAACTCGATCTAGCTTTTACATTTTCAGGCCTGGCAATGGAGGATTATTGCAATTAAACCGGCAACGCTTTGAATAGATGTACTGCGGCGTGTTCGGCAAATACATTAATGTGCTTTTATGTGAACGTGACGGACAATTAAGGTGCCTTAATACTGAACTGATTAGGACCTGAAAAGGCCTGATTGAGGATGAAAAGTGGTACCTGATTATTCCTTGTGTTTTCATCGCTTTTGTCAGGATGAATGGGATTTTTGCCAGCGGTGGTCGACTCACCTGTGGCCCGTCGGCTTTCTAACATTACATTTTAAATGTGAATTGCTAAAACAGATCTGTTAAAATAGTTTTTGCCTAGTTTGCATTTGGTGTTAACCTGTTAATCAATCATTGTAGCTTATAGCTTAATATTTTAGCTTTGCTAGGCTCTTCATGCATAAAGATGTTAATATTTCTTTAGTGAAACTTGTTAAGCTACTTACAGCTACTAAACGTCAAAATTATGGTTATCACTTTGTTAATTGCAATTTTTCGGATCAGCCCATCTACAGAACGAAAATTCATGGGATTCGCTCGTGAAACTTTAGCATGCATGTGCGTAAAATTTTGTGCATGTGTGCTTTGCTTTATTTGAGCGTTCCAGCTGTTTCGTCACAGGGATTTACTGTCAGATTCGTCTTCGAGAGCAAACGTTAATTTAGCATGAATAGCTATTAGCGAGCGTTCCTGTAATAAATGCCGCAAACCGCTAGTGCACTTATCGGCCCAGAGAGAGGCAATAACAGTCTGTCAGATGTAATCATCTCTATCAAGCTATTAAGCTGTACACATCTACATGCTGTCAACCAAATCAATTGCTTTTCTGGCACTTAAGCTAACTGTAAATGCTTGACGACTTTTACCAGTGTGAGAAGTTGAATATTGTTTAAAGCATTAACCTTCAGACATGCCAGTCAAGAGTTTTAGAGCTATTAAGTGACTCTGTATTCGTCTGCACACCCACTATGAGCACATGAATGAATGTATGGATGGAAGTGACCGGCATTGAAAAGCACAGCAGTGTCGTTTCAATGCGAGACTGCTGCATTTGCACAAAAAACCCACTTTCTCAGAAAACCACCCTCTGTTTCACACAGAACATCTTTGAATTTTAAAGCTCAGGGAAAAAGAGGAAGACAAAGCCTGTCGAAGATGCCGGAAAGACTGCAAGACGTGTGTAGTTGCCATAATGACAATCTGTGAAGGCAAGTGTGAAGATGTTAACGTTCTTATCTATGAAAAAGCTAGCGTGTTTTCTTTCATTCTTCGTGGCTAGTTTCGTGTAGACAGACTTTCTGACTAAATGTGTAACGTGACAGTCGTCCGACTGATGTATAAAACGATCAATTACAGTCTGTTTTGCTTATGCGTGTCATTTGAAACGGATTATGCTACAATAAATAATGTAGAAAAATGCATTTAAATGATGAAGTCCCGACAAATAGGTAAAAAACTCACATGTACAGTTGGCACTTCAAACAAAACTCGAAATATCTTTCCAAGATTTGGACTTGTTAGTATGTAGTAAACAGACTGTGTCCTGTCCACTTTATCTCCTTCTTCATCTTGACTTCGTCTTGACTCGAGTAATTTAATCACGCACTTTTAGCATCTGTTTTTCAGCACTGGTGGGCGATAACGGCTGTCGTTCTCGTTTATCATCGTTAAAGCTTCTGAAGGATGGGCTTCGAAAGGAGATGCTTAAAATAAATAAGTCATTCTGTTCTTCGGCAGATTATGTTTTGCAAACTATCCACCCACTCCAATAAAACACGCCGCAATCAGGCATGTCAACGCATTCAAAAGAATTACAAATGTCAGCTTAGGTTTTGTGCGAGACGCAGTTTTGATTTTAGCAAGTTATTATGTTTTGATGAAATAAACAAGATTTGATGAACGTACACATTGTTGTAACAATCAGGTAAAGTAAGATCAGGAATGAGTGTTTGGTATGTCATTTTATGACAAAAATAAGTATGAAAAACAAAAATTAAATTCTGAGATAAGAATTAAATCTTTGACATAATCTTCCTCTTATTTTCACAGAATGTTCTTTACATTATGTTGGATGATTTTATGTAGAAAACTGTTTTTACAGGCAGGATCACATATACTAGTCTGATGAACATGTAAATAATAAACGTATATAAATTCGTTACATTAGACACAGGTTTTGTTCAGGAAAGACAGCAGTGAGGTGAGTCAAAGATGAAAATGTTGAATAAAGTGTGAAAGAATACGATGCATGTAGAGTAGCATTCATGTCTCATCCAGATTCACCCCGGGGGAGCGCACAAGTGCTCGTATACGGCCAGTGGACAAAACACAGCGTGATAATGACTTGAATCAGAATGCAGATTTGAGCTCGCAGTCTTTCTCAGCATCTCAACCCCCCGCTGTCGGCACTGTCACCTGCCTTCATGTCTGAAGGAGGTGTTTACCTGTCCAAACCCCTCGCTGTCTGTAATGGCCATCGCTACTGACAGCAGTCATCCGTTCAGCATTGCTACGTGCTCATTGGATGAGATTTGCGGGCGACGTAGAGGGAGGAGAACTGAATCTTTATTTGTCTCCGCGGGGTCTGAGCTTTCCGTTTCAGGTGAATATAGTTGCACAGACACACTGTGAAAAATGTGAAAACTCAGAATTTTGCTGAGACTTGTTGCATCATCATTTTTTATTGTAAAAGTTCTGTACGTTTAAGGATTGTTTTCTCGTGATATGGACATAACCATATCATAACAAAAGATGTATGTGATTACAGCTTATGTTTACTTGATAGAACGTGTTGTTTTGTTTGGAGACGGCAAAAGCATATTTAAGGAAATTTGGTTTTACTTTGATCAGGGATTCGCTCGAGCTGAAATAGCTTGTCAGTAATGGACAATTCCATAGTCGCAAACAATAATATTCACGTTTCTACTTTTAACATGATTTAAATGAAATGACTTGCAGTCAACAAATACAAAACCAATTGTATAGTGTGGTTGTCAGCTATAATGCAATTTTTTTTGACTTTTGATAATTATTAAATAAACTGTTAAATACTATTACAATTAGAAATGTGTGGTCTATAAATTTACGAACATCGACCGTCCAATTTTATTTATTTATAAAGTCCGTTGTGGGGAATTATTAGCTACACTTGTGGTGACGGAAACCCCAACTCATACGCACCAGCTGTCCACTTCAAAATACACAAAATATTATGGAGAGGAAATGACATCATGAGATTTGGATTATGACAGGATCATGAGAAAACAACTTTTGTTATCTCGAGATCATGAGAAAATAATACAAGAAAATAAAACGATGGATGGTCGCTTACAACTTCTGTACAAAGTTTTTACGGTGTATTGTTTTCTCAAGGTTTTTTTAATAATTTTGAAAAATCCAAACAGGCGGTCGTTGTAAACCAGCTCGCCACTGTTGTATGAACGTTGTGTTTGATAACAGACAAAGTGTCAGTTTGTAAAACATCTCAAGCCGGGCGCAGGTCTTCGGCACTTTCACCTGTACGTGATGGATAATGTATTCTGGCTTTCAAGCCCAGCTGCATTACAAACATAAAGATGATGCGAGCCAAGATTAATGGGAAACGGTGCGAATTTCCATTATCTGCGGCGTGTCAGAACAGCACGCTAACCAACTGTTTAATATAATGCAACGTTCTTGAAAATGGGTTCGCCTCTGCGTGTGTCTGGCACATGGAAATGAGGTGAGCTTGTTAAGAGAGCATAGCTGGCCTGGAAAGTTATCAGCGGCACACATCACTTCTGGTGGTCTGAACGCGACGGGCAATTCATCAAATGTTTAGCTAGCTTGTCGCGTCGCCTTTGATGTAGGGAGAATTGTTGAATAAAACTTTGTAAATAAAAGAAATCGTCTGTGGTCACTTTGATTCGTCGACCTGTTTGCTTTTCGTACGCTTTAAGAATTGTTAGCGTATTTTTAGCGATGTATACGTGCAGGTACGCTCACAGAGATTTAAGGATGATCTTTTTTTTCTGATGAATAGAGGACACAATCTAAATGATTGCACTTTCCTGTGACTTTGACTGTCGGATTAAAGTTAATTTGATTGCAGCGGGTCGTGGCAGAGATGCCGCTGCTCTGATTTGGAAAGATTTGATTCTTTTGTCTGTATATGTGTGTGTGTAAGAAAGTGTGACCGGTCTCTCTTGTCTTTAATGCATTCAGTCCATTCTTTGAATTCCTGAAAGCATGTGGCAAAGCGAGAGAAAGAGCGTGTAACTGTGTTCTGAATGCAAAAGATTGGGAGATGCGTGCGTGCAAGCTGTTCTCCTGCAAGGGCCGACTTGTTCTTAACCCTTATCTTGGTAACTACGTCAAGATACTTCAGGGTGAGAATTTATCCACACTTTCACTGGGTTCTGACCTTTCCCCTGAAGTTCGTGCTGAAGAAACAGTCGCCTAAACCTCAAGCGGCACATGCACTAAAATTTATGAAGCACATTGGTGAAACTAAGGTGTAAGTAAAAATAGCTGAAGCGGTAAACATGTCCAGTGTAGTAGTCGTATGGAATTGAGAAGCAACACGACAGTAATTCATTACTGTCTTTCATTTGTGGCTGAATTATACCTTTACATTGTATGTATACATCAGCTTTCTGCTGTTGTGAGATAGATGGTTTTGTCATTGGTATACAGGACAGGATTTCCACTTACC
The DNA here is from genome assembly GCA_019155185.1 of Beaufortia kweichowensis. Classification (NCBI taxonomy): domain Eukaryota; kingdom Metazoa; phylum Chordata; class Actinopteri; order Cypriniformes; family Gastromyzontidae; genus Beaufortia; species Beaufortia kweichowensis. The sequence continues at coordinate 23,311,588 of CM032794.1, read as the reverse complement.
TAAAGGCAATGCTTCTCTCTCTCTCTCTCTCTCTCTCTCTCTCTCTCTCTCTCTCTCTCTCTCTCTCTCTCTCTCTCTCTCTCTCTCTCTCTCTCTCTCTCTCTCTCTCTCTCTCTCTCTCTGTCTGTCTCTCTCTCTCTCTCTCTCTCTCTCTCTCTCTCTCTCTCTCTCTCTCTCTCTGTCTCTCTCTCTCTCTCTCTCTCTCTCTCCACTGTCATTTTTAATTAAGACTGCTCATGGCATACTGACCATGCTTTGTGGTTTGCATTGTTTATGTTAAAAGTGTTTCACTGCACCAGTTACATTTTTCTGTGTATAAACTCGCGCGTTAATTTTCACTTAAACCTAACAAAGATGTAAATCATTCTTACATAAGAATAATTAGCCTTCAACCAGTATCCCTCCCGGGAGGATTTGTCACGGCGTACAGATGGGAGAAGAAACTCCCTTGAAATGATTTCATCATTAACTCGAGAGTTTTTATTGAAACTTCAAATCAGCAGCCGGTGCCATTGACCCGATGGATTATATACTCAACGCTTCATATGTAAATTATTGCAGGTCATGGAATATAGGTGGAAAAGAGAGCCATTAACATTCAAACGAAAGCACAATAAAAGCACATTGATTCAATTAAATGAAATGAAGTTGCCTGCAGACTGATGGATTGACAGACATCTGTGTTAAGATGCACAGGAAGTCTTAACTAGTTCACAAAGTTTCCATTTTGGATGAATCTTTACATGCTGTTACGCTTCTACACTATTTCTACACCTAGCTTACAACATAGTAAGCTGCCTACGTAGACAGCATCATCTGCATTCTCCCATCTCTGAAGTGACAACTCAATTGTGAATCACAGGGAATCACATCTGTTAGTGTAAATTTGCTTGAACGTGAAATAACCTCAGCTGCTATTTTTGTAAAATGTAAAATCATAATTTTTAAAGATGCTGACAGCTTCGTTTTCAAAGATCCTTCTCAAAATCCTTATCTTTGAAGCTGGCTGTAGTCTTAATTTCACTCACCCCACCTGCATTAATAAGGTTGTATCTTATCTCGTCGTGTCGTCTTTCTGCTGCGTGAGTGATAACGATCGGATTCGCCCTTTTCTTAACAACCCACCACGAACATGATAACATAACGACTCATCCTTGGAGAGCAACTCGCCTAATTAAACAAAAATATAATCACAGCGTTCCTAAGACGGGTCAAGGAGACGTGTTAAAATGACTCCCGAGTGCCTGTTGGAAACGAGCGGAACGTTTTAGTGGTCGATTTATCTCGGTGATTCGTGACATCTGTCAAAATGAATTAATCACGGTCTCTTAGTCTCGTCTGATCTGTATCTACATCAATTTGTGAATCTACGCTGCAGATTCAGAGCTGAGATTTATCTACGTTACATGTTTATTCTCTTGAACATTTTCTATATTGAATTCTAAAGACATTAAATGAAAACTACGATCTGCCTCTGCAGTACCATCTCTGTTTGAAACGTAAAACGAAAAGTTACTTTACAAACTTAATTGTTACGTAGACTGAAATCAGAGGACGTCTTATAGATGATGTCAAAGATTGCTTCTATGAAACGGTAATTTTCATTCATGGTTACATCTTTATAGAGTATCCTGGATTGTAAATGTCAGAATGATAATATAGGTTTACAATGAACAACTTTTAATTGTTTTATAAAGTCATTATAAGTGACAATATTCACTTTATATGTAAAGGCACACGGCCACTTTTTGGAAGTCCAAAGAGCCGATTCCATAATGTGTGCTTCTAGATTTCATCATCTTTTAATTAAGCGTCTTTCTTATTTTTTGCTTTCAGCCATAGAAAGGAAATCTTTGCTGCTTTGGGGCCTTCAAGACTTTTTTCTGTGTGGTATTTTGAAAAAGAAGATTAAAGAAAGAGAGGAAACATGAAAAATATGTGCTCTCAAATGCAGTGATAAAATGATACTGTGGCTTTTCTCTTTGTCTTAAAACGTTGATCCTCAGTGGAGACAGAAACAGAGGAATCTGCTTTTAGATGAAGCTGTGGGCTTTTGTACACAGGTGTGTTTGTGTGTGTCTGCAGAGAATAATGATTCACAATGTTTCTACTCTTTGATTTGTAATTTTGTTGTCATCTGAATCCAGAATGTCTGTGTTTTTTCCTCCACCACCCGCATAAAAGTCCCCTGACCGAATTACCCACTGTTTTTTAATAAAGGTCGTGTGATGATTTAATTGCCGTCCGATTACAAAACTCTGAGTTTATAATAGGTGATCAGTCTGAAAGTCATTTCTAAATCCCTTAAAATATCAATTTGACCCTTGAAAGCCACCGTACGGATGCGTGTTTTCAGGTGCGCACGATTACAAACTCACACATCCATCCTAAATATATATATTCTTCTGAACGCTTGAGTTTTAATCACCATGTTTACTTGTTTTTACAGACAATTATTGTCCGAGTAGAGCTAAAATTATCATTTAAATTTATAATAAATCAAATTACAAATAGTATTTCATTTTATTTGATATTTTTGTGTTTGCATCTTTCTTAATGAGGTTAAAAGTTATCTTTCCATTTATATAATTGTGTAACTGAAATGAGAATTGACATGAGAACAGAATCCATGTGAAGACTGATAAGGGCTACGATCATGTTTTTACTGAAGCACATGTGATAAATATTTAAAAACAGATGAAACGGTCTGTAAAAGCTCACGTACGTGTGTAATTATCATGGTTGGAATGTGTTGGTCTGTGTGTCCTCAGGCTGTTTGTGTGCACGTGCTCATCTGTGTGTTTGTGTGATTGATGTTTTAAATGTTCCTTGAGTTGCAGATTGTGCGGCGGGCGTCTCCTTCCTTCTTCACGCGGTCGTAACCCTTCGCTGGAAATATATGCTTGACATTTTGGATTTGATAAGCAGGCAAATGTTTCTGCAGGTTTACTTTATAAATAAACACCTTTCGGCTATTTTTCTTCAATACCTGGGAAAGTGTTAGTGCTCTTTTACTCTGTATCTCTGGAGGCGTAATGCAGTTTTCAATTATTTTATGTTTCATGTGTCAGGTTTTGAGAAAAATAAGTCGTAAATGTAAGAATTGTTGACATCTAGAAAGATCGTGTAGATATAAAATGTTCGTTTAAAACATAACAGAGTTTATATTTAAATCTCTTGCATTTAGAAACTGACATGACATGCACAAATAGAGACACATTTGATTTCCGTTTTCACAAATTTGCATTTGTGTAGTTTACATACAGATGATGACTGTATCATTTCCAAAACTTTAAACCTGTTTTTCAAAGTTTGCGATTCAGGCCCCTTAAAACGTTGTTATGCAAATGAACGGCCAGAACATGAAGTTTTCAGTATTTAGTTAAAGCTGTGTTGTGTAAACGCCTCCTGAGAAGCAAGTTGTTGTCTTCTCTTTGTTTCATTTCGTTGCTGTCAGGAGAAAGAACAGAGAAATTAAAAAATCTCATTTGTGCTTTTGTTTTTGGGCAGCACTTTGCAAAAGATTTGCTCTAGTTCTTTTTTACAGTGTCATAAAAACCATTTCTCAAAAGATTTCTTCAAAACAGAGATTTTCTTTTCTGTGGAGTGACCTTGCAGGTTTCTATTATGTCATACGGTATTGTCAGTATATGCAGTACATCGTCTTTCACAAACACAGAGAGTCAAAGTTCTGCGCAGTCATGTGTTTATAAGGATCTAATGATGGTCCAGGTGTTCAGAGACGTGCAGGTGTGATGCAGAAACGCCCGTCTCACTGAGATAATTATCCTTCATTATACTACACCTGCCAAAACTGTAAAAACAACACAAGTACATTTTGTCCAAACTTCTTTTGAAAGTGTCTTTTTGTTGAAACATGAATGTAGGAACAATTTCGGAATACAATGCAATAGAAGCCGAGACTAGATTATGTCCAATATTACCGGTGTCATTTTCTGGAAACATTCCTTTCTGAAGATTATAAAGATATATAATAACATCCAAGGCTGTTTTGTGAATACTACTTTGTGAAAACTCTTTGTTCACATAGCTTCACCTTGTATTGACATGCAGATTCATACATAATTACTTTGTGTGGTTTGTTTTTATTATGGTAATTTAGGTCATAAATGGGTCAAAAATATAAATAAAATTGTTGGGGGCAAATTAAGTCATGGTACTTTTTAACTTTTGTCTCTCTATCGCCCTCTCTGTTAGAAACATGAAACTGCAGGATACTTTACACACTTACCTCCCCAAAATCGTACCCAACAACTCAAATTATAAATCATTATTAAAATCTTAAAACAACAAATATTTTTATGCCCTTACTAACTGAATTTAGTTTAAAGATTAATATTAGTTGAGGGCTGCGCTTTGACACGCATTACTCATTGTGTTTTACTGTCATTCCGTTTAGCGAAATGAAAACGAGCGAAAACATTCAAGTGTTTAATCCAGCAAAACTGGCTGATATGCAGACGGCCACCTGTTGCTTTTGAGCGAGGTCTCAAAAGAAAAGCAATGAATTTCCCGGCGGTCGCCCTGTAGAGAGCTGCTTAGCAGATGAGATGACATGAGGAATTACAAACACTTTTGTGGCGGGTTACCACAGCGCTGTTGGCTTTCTGCTCACCAGTCAACCGTATTAGCGTCGCCTTATCTTCCATCACAACCTCCAAATCAGGCCTGTCAGGAGAAGCATCCCAAACATTTTCCAGACACATGAATAACTTTTGTATGTGCTCATACAGTAATTCAGAGTCTTTGAGGTCGACCTCCACCGCGTGTTTTTCTAAAACGACCTCCACGAGATGTTTCCGGTCAGAGGTGCGATGCTGTGTCGGCAGTAAAGACTTTCTTGTTCTTGTCACCGACCGCCATCGTCAGCGCAGCGCCGCGCCTCAGTCTCGGCTGGATCACGGCGTCCTGGGGAGAGCGGACTGCAAAAATAGCTGTTTCAACATCAGCTCTGTCTGAGGGCTCAGGTTCCCCTCCGGTCTCCGGAGATCTGCTATAACCTTCAGCATCTTCCGTTCTTTACCCTTTGGCACACACACACACGACTCTTACTGAATTAATCACAGGCACTCGTCACTCTCGTCACTGTCGCACCTTTAACCCAGCTCGCTTATTAGTCTTCTCTGAGGTAAACACGTGCAAAGTGTTGAGAGACGAGCTGATCTGACCATTGCAAGGATTTTATGAAGTTATATGTAGAAACGTTTAAAGAAACAGTTCGCCAAAATTGTCAGAATTGTCAGGGGTTTTTTGTACTCATGTGACTTTTTTCCAATTTAGTTTTTTCCAATTTTTTCAATTTAATTTAGTTTTACACTATAATATGTTCTGAGAACATTTTGTTTAACGTTCCCATTAAGTTATAAAAACACGTTCCCATTAAATTATGAAAACGTTATTTCTAAACGTTTTTAAACGTTACACTGACAATATAAGAATAATGTTTATTTAATGTTTGTTTTAGAACATTTATTAATAATATTTCAAACACTTTTTTAATCTGCTGCAAAAATATTTTTTCTTAAATTTGGGAAAACTTTAAGAGGTTTTCGAGAACATTAGAAAAAGTGTAACTCTCTTCTTCAGCTGTGGACCATTTTATTGTTGTATTTTTAGGATTTCTATACGTAAATGAATTCTGTTACGATTGGCCGACCTTAATGCTGACATGAGGGTTAGATAACGGTGACTGAGTTTCCATGTTTGGCTGAAATTTTCCCTTTAAAGTGTTACGTCGGCAACTTTGTCCTCTGTGAAGTCTTCCAGAAGCGGAAAGCCTGTATTTGACTCGGCAGTCTGATGTAAATGGGTTATAATCTTCCGTACAGTACAGCAGTCCCTGATTCCCCAGTCTTTATAGCCTACCGTAATTACATTAACATATAAAAAATTGTGGCTCCGTTTTCCAGTGACTGTGTCTTACATCATCACAGCAACTTGTGCTTAAAAATGCATCAGGGTAAAAACCGAACATTGTAATTAAATAAAAAATGAGTTTCTCTATAAGAGGTTTCTTCTGAAGTTCTTCTGCTGTGTTTTACTGGAGCGTTAATGGACCACAGAGACTCCTGGAGCTGCCGAGCTCATAAAGTTTCCTATAACTGCTGGTCTGTTTGCTTCTATAAAAGTCAGATGGAGCGTTTGAAACACACTTCAGGGCAATGAAAGAGAAAAGAAAGCCCTCCATCCTCCTGCTGACTTGATTTTGTTATAACCTTCACGGGGATGTTTTCAATGGCTGTTATTGGGCAAAACTGCATTTTGTTATTTACTTGTAAGAGTAATTAAACGATTAATTGGCTGGTTGTATTAATAGAACTGAAAGGAGTCACACCAGATTACACACATTTCATTTAATTTGCATTGCGTAAAATAATACAACAGTTAGTTTTACACTGATAGTAAAGGGTGTTAAATGATTATTTAAGCAGTTCATTATGAACTGCCAAATAACTCAATAACTCACACATGTTAAAATACACACACCATTAATACATAATTATTAAATCATCAAATAAATATTTTAATAAATTATAAATAATAATAATAATCTCATTTTTATTTGGCTTTCCATAATTTATTGATGAGTTAATAACTTTGAAACATAAAAATTAGTTCCTGGCCAAAAAATAATTATATAATAGCTTTTGGCTTTAAAATGTAGGAAAAAATAAAAAAATCTTATACTAATATAATTGTTATACTTGATTCACTGGTAAAAAAATATTAACTGATTTATTAATATCAGTCATTCTTTTACTATTCATCAAATTTGTTGTGTTTCTTATTTTGAATTTTTGTAAAACAAACAATCAGATTCTGGTCAAGCCTGTTGTGAGCTGCTGAGACTGCAGACTGAGTTCTGTATGAGGATCTGTATGTGAGGTGATGGGACGGGTCAGCGTGAGGGACAGCGGGGTTATCTGTGAGGCCCACGGAGAGCAAAAGTCTCTGTGAGAGGATAGACAACCCAGGAAGAGATATTTGACTCAAATGGAGATAGCTTTTAGAGGTCCGGGTCTGGATTGTCTTCACAAGCTGATGTAATGTTTTGGAATAGACTTTCTCAGCGTCAGGGATTTGTGTAGAAGGCTGAAAGACTGACTGCCACGTGACCAGAAAGCAGATTTTTATATCTTCTGAAGAACATTTGAAAGGTGCTTGCTCGTGCAGAACTCGCCACCGCCGTGCTCTGGTGTTGTGGCTGGTTGCCGTGGTGACGGGATGCGGTTGCTAAAGCGGGTTGTTAACGTGGCTCTGTGGGTGCTAGATGGTTACAAAAGATATTGTTGGTTCTTTAAATGGCATTGACCCTCATTGACTTCCATTTTATGGACACGTGTAGGCTAATACAGAAGAGTCACATACAGGTTTCGAACCACATGTTGATTAATAAATGATGACAATTTTTATTTGTGGATGAACTGTCCCTTTAAAAGCACAGCTACCACCTTACACAACATGCACACAAAAGCTTTAATACGTCTTATGTAATTGGTTCATTGTGACTACTGTTAACAGACACGCAGAAGATTAAAATTTGATGAAATAAACTGGTATTAATAATAATGCACACGTATGTTAATTAAACACGTACAGCTGTGTTGAAAGATGCATCACCTCGACGTTTCTCAGCATCGTAGATCTTGCGGTTTAGAACCCAATAAGGGTTTTTTCTCTAGATTTTCACCATCACGTCAAACACAAAGTCAGTGTGGCTGGAAGTTACCGAGCGGTTTTCTATCATCTGACTTTTACACCTGAAATACAGGAGAAGAAGAAGCTATTCCTGAGTCGAGCTGCCACAGCATCTATTTACCTGCAAAGCCTCATCTTATTTTCCCGAGGTGTGCTGTATCTGAATTTAATTTCGTGGCAGATGTGTTTCGCACAGTGTGACATGGATTTATGTTTTATACTGCAGAGTCAGACATTTTAAACAGTGTAAGCAATATATAAAGTGATTTACACAGATCGGTGGGGTGTGAATAAGTTTATGATTGAGTCTGTTGGGGTTTCTGTAATTCGGGTCTGCATACGGTCTCGGTGGCACCGGTGGTGTGCTGTGAACATCTCAAATGAAAAATCTGCATTATTGTCAGTCCAGTATGCAGTAGGTGGTCTGGGGTATTTTTTTAGCACATTAGCATGCAGTCGCTTTGTAATTCAAGTCAAAAGTTTCTTCGATGGGGTTGTTCAGATGTGCTCCTGGAGTTCCAAACCTATTCAAACATCTTCACACATGCCATCAAATTAAAGTTAGTTGTTGGAACTAAACTCTGTCTAAGTGTCTAAGTCATCTCTCTCTCTCTCTCTCTCTCTCTCTCTCTCTCTCTCTCTCTCTCTCTCTCTCTCTCTCTCTCTCTCTCTCTCTCCTCTCTCTCTCTCTCTCTCTCTCTCTCTCTCTCTCTCTATATATATATAGTATATATTGTTATTCATTATTGTGTTTTGAAAGCCAAAATACATTTTATTTGAAAAATGGTTTATATTTCTTGTCATACCCAGATTCAACACTAAGCTTTTTAATAATAATTTATTAATCGATCTGTCAGGTTGGATTTTGCTGGAAAGTCACTTACGTAAAGATTAGCATGTAAAGTAACCTGCTATTTTTTATGTTTTATTTCATCTTTCAAACTCAGATGGAGAGACAAAAGTTCAACATAAAAAAGTATAAGCAATAGTAATTACCTTGGTATGGAAATGTGAGTGTTTTTTCCACTAGATGAGGCATATGTTAGTATGCAAAAACTGGATGCTGAGGCTATTATTGGAGTTTTATTGTTTTGTAATTGTTTCATCCATAATAATTTCTGTTTTCTGTTTGCAGGATAAGTCTGTGTATCCCGTGGGAAGTATAAACTCTTGATCACTTTGTGGCACTCACGAAAGAGTTCGAGCATCTGATTCCAGAATAAATGATCGCGGTTGAATCACCTCAAATAAACTCTTACTCTGTGCACCACAGGCTTGTGTTTTTAGTTTTAGTTTTCCTTCAAACTTTTTTTCTTGTTCAAGCTCCAGCTCTATCAAATTCATTTTCAAAAGTCTTTACAGCTGTTTGACGTATAATAATCCTGCTGACAGTGTTTGGAATAAAAACATGATGGTTAATTCAGATTGATCTTTGTCTTATTGGTTTATTAGTTCATCTTGCACACAACTGATCTATAATGACACATGCTGACTTGTGATCTTAACCGATCAACAAACAAGCACTGGATGTGTCAATGAGTATTCCCACAATCCTTTGCGCACGCTCCAATAACTGGGAATGCCCGTAAGACAAAAACTTGGCAGTGTCAGACCATTATCCGAAAAATCACAAGGACAACAGGAGATATTTTCATGATGCAAGTTGCACATCAGCACAGGTTTGACACATCGGACGGGACATGATGCAGGATAAGGGACGACGAAGCCGTCAAGCCTCGAGCAGATCGGCAATGCTAATAAATATTACAGCATGATCGTTTTAGTGCTGAATCTTGAATGCGAGACCATTTTATAGACTGATTATTCAACGCAAAGTTATTACATTGAATTGATCAAATCTCATGTGGTTGAAATAGTTATTTTATTTTGGTTTAATGACGTAGTTTTGCCCAAGGCTGCTTTGTCACGTCAGTTTCCTTGTCATGTAAGTGGTCTGTCGGATAGTCTGCAAGATGCAGGATGGCATGTATGTGTCTATCAGTTACGTAACTTTTTATATAACTGCATTTAAACAAGCAGACTATTATTGGAGCAGTCGGCACCTGAGCTCCCGGCCCGCCGCCTCTTTGATCCTTTTTGGATGTTCGAGTCTTTTTGCTGGTTCTCTTTGAAGATAACCACATAACCTTCAGATCTCCAAAGTTTCAAAGGAATGCAAAAGTCAAGCCCACCGTGTTCAGATTTTGGCAAACTGACAATATCGCTCGCCCATCTCTTACGCTCAATGTCACAGTTTTATTCAGCTGGTCGTGGTCGGCACATTTATGTGCTGGATGAATTTTTTCATGCGTGTTAACAAAGTGATTGTTTGTGTTGCAGGTGAGGCGCCTTTAAATTCTGGACCAAAGCAAACCACCGACAGTGCTGAAAAATGAAGATCTGTGTTGCTTTTTTTGTGGTAGCTGTTCTTCACATCGCTCAGGCTGGTGAGTTTCTTTTCTCTGTTCTTTTGTTGACAAATGAGTCTTTGATGTACTGTAACAATAATGCAAAAACATCAATACAGCAACGTTGTGACAAAATCAGTCAAAATTTGAAATATAAATTGATAAATTGACAGAATGTATTTAGTAACAATATATTGAATCATCTGGTTATATTTTACTAAAGTCCTGTTGATAGAGTCAAGACATCAGAACAATATCAGTCTAGACACGAATTACACATTTTTAAAAAATGGAAAAATATAATTATGTGACAAAATTAACACACGTTTTTGAGAGGAAACATACTTTGTAGGATTTCTGTGAATTAAAATACACAAACCAGAAGCAATAATACCCAACAAATGAAGAAGAGATGACTCTTTAAAGAACATCAAATAGTTGATTTGCTTTTCAATTTTCATGTGTTCATTTATGTTCATGATTTAAACATGAACAAATGCTTTAAACACTTTAAGAGAGACCTCACATGAGGATTTCAACCCAAATACTGACATCTGAAGTATCAGTATGATGAAAACCTTTGAGAAGAAGTTATACGGTTAGGTTGACATTGGCTTCGAATTGTTCAGTAATAAAAAAATACAAGAATCTGGTACACGTCTATCATCAGCTATCCTCTTTATATTAGTTGACAGAGAAAACCATGACATTTCCTAATACACAATATCAGAAAGCTCGTCTAAAGCCGTCCAAACCATACCAACATCTTTCCAATCTCAACTTGATCCATCCGACAGCGAGTCTGTCTAACTGAGCATCTTATTACAGATGAAGCCTGTGGATTCAGTTTGCCAAAGCCACAGCGGCCCTGAAAGACTTTCTTCTGCGTTTCATTCTCATCCAGCATTCCTCAACTCGTTTTAAAGCCACGACGGTACAATCCATATCTCTACAAGCCTGTAAATATTCTGTCAGTGTCTGCTCCATTAGAATGACACTTTGGCACGCCAGCTGCATGGTAATTTCAAACAGAAGTTTCTTTAGACATTCGTTTGGTGTAATTACAAACATGAGTCTTAAAAGAGAGGAGAATCAAGTGAAGCATTTGTAATAGTCACATAATGAAGTGTAAAAGCTTTCGGTTTGTACTATTTTGCCTTCACCCGGCCAATTCCATGCAAATGTCAACCTTACCATGAAAAAAGGTTTTATTCATACTGATAGTTCAGATGGTTTAAATCCTCATGTGAGTCTCTCTTAAAGTTTTTAAAGCATTTGTTTCTGTTTAAATCATGATTTTTCATAGTCATGTTTTCAGAATTGTCACATTCATAACAGTTCATATTCCTCATAAATGAACACATGAAAATAAAAATAAAACAACTATTTGATGTTCTTTAAAGAGTCATCTCTTCTTTATTTGTTGAGTATTATTGCTTCTGGTTTGTGTATTTTTATTCACAGAAATGGATGTGTCACATCCATAATGGATGTGTATTTCCATTTTAAAACACATGGATAGGCCGGTGATGAGATAAATGTTTCACTGCAGGATAACTAGTAAGCGTTTGTTTGACATGACAGGCTGTGGTGTGAGCTGAGCATCAGATAAATGGGGTAATTAACTCATTGGCTGCCACTTCAGTTTAGAAGAATCATGTGTTGCAGAATGAAGTCTTGCTTTTTTGACTAACATTTCAAGATACCTTCTAAGGTGTCTTCTTATGGTCAAAGTCTTCAAATCAAGGCTAGTAAGCTCTGGTCCTGTAGGACCACAGATGTTTAATTCCATCCCTAATCTAACACACCTGCCTGTCATTTTCAAGTAATCCTGAAGACTTCGATTAGCTCGGTCAGGTGCGTTTCATTAGGGTTGAAATGAAAACTCTCCAGGACAGTGGCCCACCCGAGCCGAGTTAAAGGGATAATAAAAATTCCTCCATCATTTATTCATCCTAATGTCATTTGGTTGCAGAACACAAAAGAATATTTTGAAGGATGTTAATAATCAAACAACATTGACCCCTTTCATTGTATAAACACAAACGACTGAGACATTTCTCACAATATCATTTTCACATACAGGATTTGTACCAAATGATTGACAGAATATTTATTTTTCTCATCAGTGATGGAACTCTTACTAGGTTTTATCAGGAGAATTTTTCAATAATTCATCGCAATGCATTATGGGATTGCATTTTCTCTGAAAGACACATCCAGTGTCGTCTTTAAGAAGGTATTTTAGCCAGATAAGGCAGATAATTACGTCTAGCTTGCAGTGTGGGCGCACATATAATGACCTAAAATGCTGCTTTGTAGACGGCTCACTGGATTTTGCAGTGTGTGTGTATTATGTGAAACTATTACAGACTTAAAATACACAGGACTAATAATATTGGTGTGTTTAATATTGTGTAAAACCACCCTGATTAGACACCTTTACACTATGGTTAGGTGACCTGTTAGATCAGATGAATCATGTTATAATTGGTCTGAGTCTCTGGTTAGATTTGTAAATACTTTAATTTCAGTTTAGGGATTAGTTATATAAGGTGATGTAAGGTGATGTAATAATTACTAGATGTTTACCATCATTTTAATCTTGTCTGAAAATCAACCGTCTCAGACTGCATATTCACACAACAGTAAAGATTAGAGCATCGCTTCATCTCTCATCTGTAAAAAATCACCCAGGTGATAGTAGTTTTGTGTGACTTGACATGCTAAGAAAAGGTGAATCTGCACTAACAATGTAAGAATTTTGTTTGAATAAAAAGTTTTAAAATGTTAGCAATAACGTATAATGTTAATAAAACACTGAGCAAACGTTTAAAGAAAGTTACATGAACTTCTCTTGTTATCTGGGAAAACAGTCGTTCTAAAAGTGATTCAAACAATATCATTTGTATGTATAATTATACTTTTAGTTGTGGTTTGGCTATTCTCTTGACGGTTTTCAAACCTTTATAGTTTTCAAACGCGGCTGTCAAACGATTAATCGCATCCAGAATAAAAGTTTGTGTTTACATAATATATGCCTGTGTACTGTACATATAAAATGTGTATTTATAAACACATACACATACATGCATATATTAAAAAAAATATGAAATATAAAAATGTATGTTTATATATAATTTTGATTATTGGTAAATGTAAATAAATACCTCTAAATATATACAGTTTATACATGTGTGTTTTTGTGTTTACAAATACAAAATTTATATGTGCAGTACACAGACATATATTATGTGAAAACAAACTTTTATGCGATTAAATTCATATTTAGTGTTTAACTGATGAACAAAGCATCAAGTCGCTTAACTCGTCGCTACCGTTACTGATGACTTTTTTTAAGAATAAGCAAATGCATCCCATATCTAATTCAACTTGTATTTCAAAACTGAAAGATGGAAATATTTATGATAAAAGTTTCCAGCTGCTCCTGATGTGCAGATGTCATTCTCTGAGCTTTTACAACAGTAAAGAGAGAACAGAACCCTTTCATAATAGTGAAAGGGTTATCACGGTCCAGCTTTAGTCTAGACATCTAAAACGCTTATCTGTAGACATCTGAAAATGTTTGTATGCTTCAAAGGGCTTGTATCTTTTTATTATTTATTTTTCCAACTTTATGATGTTAATAATGATTTTGCACCAGTCATAAAAGTATTTTTATTTTCTTTCTCTGACCCTTAGATTAGTTTTTGTCGCTGTGCCCTTTAAGACTTCAATGCATCTTTGCTGGTTTTTGTCAAGTCCAACATAGTGTTTAACTGCCTCATCCATCAGTTACAACTTCTTTTGCAAACCTGCATGATGTTTTGACAGATTTTAAAACAATTGGCCCTAAAATATGCCAGACAAAATGTTATGGTCTGATTGAAATAAAGATTGTGGAAGAATTTCCGTAATGTTTTCATTCTTTACAAAGACATACAAAGCAACATTTTTTCAATTTGGGGATTACTGTAAAACATAAAATTTACAGTAAACTTTATCTTTTGTGTTTTTACCACAGTGTGATTTAAATGTCTTTGTGCTCCAGTTTGTCCAGATAAGATGCCTGGTCTTCAACCCTGGACGCCCGGTCACAACGAAGCTCATCGTGTTACCATCGGTTACGGTCGTAAAGTCATCCTCACCTCCTCTGCGACAGTCCATTCCATCGAGATCCTCAATGGAGGTACATTTTCTTAACATATCCTAACATTTCAAACATATAATTTACATTAAAATCCCTCGATGAAGGCAAGGTTTGACGTGGGCAGTGATATGCAAACATGCTTGAACTACTTTTTTTTAGGGAAGCTTGTGATAGCCGATAGCACCCGACCCATTTTGCTTCGAGCTAAGCACATCCTCATTGGGAACAAGGGTGAACTTCACATCGGCAGTGAAGATTGTCCTTACAAAGGCAACCTCACTATTTCTCTCTTTGGCAGGTATGAACAGAACGACACTTAGAACGGTTAACCTTGAAACTTTTTCAAAGTGTCATAGGCCTACATCAAGATCCCGTGGAGTTTTTATCAGATAAAACTCTGTGCAGTCCATTTTAAAGCTGTGAAAAGAGATGTTTCAATTTTAAATAAGCAGGAATAGACCAATTCAGATTTTTAAAAGCTGATTTGGATCCACTTCTCTGAAATTCTTATTGGTCAACGGATGCTTACGTCAGAATAAACGTTGCATGATGTAACTTCAGAATTGCAAAAGACCTTCGTTCATCTTTGGAATACAAATTACGATATGTTTGACAAAACTAAAGAGCTTTTTAACCTCCCATGTTAATAAAAAAAACTTTAAAAATTAATGTAAAAAATTGAAATATTGAAAATGTAAAAAACTGAAATTTGAGTGCACTTTCACGTGTATTCTCAATATGAGCAGTGACAGTTATCAGATTAAACATCTCATCTCTTCACAACATTTTAATGACAGAATTTCCGATTCCGTTTGGGATGAATTAACCCTTTAATAATTTACACTTGGCAGCATCTGTTAATGAACTAGCTTTGACTGTTCCAATATGGCAGATGATGTACATGTTGTGGCCCATAAAAACAGCTGTATATATATGTATACTGTACAGGGGTGTGTATATGTGTATGTGGACGCTATGTGAACATCTGTTGTATTAAAACAGGTCCGACGACAGCGATGATGAGCACAGTTATTTTGGCCGGAAGTACATTGGCGTCGGAACGGGAGGATCGTTGGAAATCCACGGACAAAAGAAGCTGTCATGGACATTCCTGAACAAAACACTCCATCCTGGGCAAGGCAACGAGAAGAGTTATCACTTCGAGAGGAGCTGGGGTAACAGAGGCATCATCGTTCATGTCATCCACCCCAAAACTGGAGAAGTGCTGCATTCTGATAGGTCAGTGCAACGTGACTCACATCCTGTCAAACTTTTTTGTTTTGACTTTTAAAGTTTGCTAATGAATGGGCTCTTGTTTCGTGACGGATTAGAGTCAGAACATCATTTAAAAACCTACTGATGCTTTAAATGCGCGGTTGGAATTAGAACAGTAATTACAAATCGACTGTCAAAACAAAACCGCTTCCAAGTTGGCAGCATTGCAATGCATCTATTTTTCATCACAGAAAACAGTGTCTCTTATTGAATCCCTGTCGTCAAGCGATCATTCATACCCAGAAGCGTAGTGTATGCTTGTTGGCTTCTGTAATTCTCCTTGACTGGCCTGTGATTCATCTTGGTGACCCACTTTTACGTTTGTTTGTGTATATGTGTGTGTACAGGTTTGACACGTATAGGAGCAAGGACGAGAGTAGACGGCTGGCCCAGTATGTAGATGATGTGGAAACTGGACAGATCTTGGCCATGGTGGTAAATGATGAAGGATCCAACAACCTGGAAGATTTGGCTAAAAAGGCTCTTACAAAGCTGGGGAGCCGGAACATCCATCGCCTTGGTTTTCGGTAATATTATTGATCCATGACTGCTCTACAATTTGCTTTGAATGTCACCATATGGTATTAACTAGACAAGGAATTTGGGAGAATCTGGGTTTAGTTTGTTTTTTTTAACTCACCAGCATGCCCAACATGTTCTTCAGCAAATCTTGGCTGGTGAGGTTTGTAGGTCAACATCATGTTTCTGGTAAAGCTAGTTAGGGACACCAGTATACCAGTGTTTCATGCTATGGACTGCCATCCAAAACGCAACACATGACCAGTTAGACTGATGAAGATGCGACAAAGACTTCAACTTTATGTAAATGAAGCATCTTCGGATGTATCCATTAGCTTGTTTGCATTCACACTTTGCATCACAGCCAACCTGATCTCATGGAATTTAAAGGGGGGTGTCGTGCAATTTCATGCATTCTGACTTATTTACACTGTTAAAGAGTTGGATGCTCATACTAGACATGGTTTAGACAAGCAAGTTTCAAATAGGAAGTCGAGCGTATTTCTGTGCCGAATGCCCTTCGTCAGGTTTCGTACAAGTTTCGGAAAGTTTTTAAATATGGCTCTGTATGACTTCATACGAGCGCAATTCTTTGTATGGCAAGTGCACCTCCACCTGAGCTCTAGCGCAAACACGCCCATCAACACACTTGCTCGGGTTACTGAAGCCGTGTGCAGCGCTGCAGGTTTAACTTGACCTTTTATGTTGTTTTACAATGTCCCGAGAGTGTTTTTGGTTGCGAGGGAAATGTAGGCTTGTTTAACTTACATAGGAACCAGCGATAAGGGAAAAGTAGATGCAGTTTGTTCAACAACGGAGTGTGTTGATTTGTTCCCGACATTTCGGCCTTCTTGCTACGGTTGTTCTTGCTGTTCAAAATGAATTAGTACAAAAACAATCACTAACATCACTAGGGAGAGGGCAAATCGTACTAAAACATACAAATAAGATTGTACAAATTTTTGTGAATTGACCTTTTCGTAACAAAATACAATTTCCCGTGAGATGGTGTTGTCACAGCTGGTCTAAGAGCAAAACATTTGGTTTGCCAAAGAATTTGGCAAAAATGTCTCCAGTGTTTGGAAATGTAATGGTTGGTAGTGATTTCAAGCCAACATTTCTTTAATTCGTGATGAATGTTTGCATGATGTTTAGTTTTAACCAAACAGATGTGTTTTCTGTATGTGTTGTGTTAACAGCTTTGGAAACAGCTGTTTATGACACAAATCCTGTTTTTGTAGATCAAGATTTTTGTTCCACCTCAACCTTTAAGGGTTCTTACACGCCAGAGAGAACTCAGATGAGGCGTGCGGCGAGTAGGAAATATGTAGGATCTATTTTCAGGGTTTGGATAGAGTTGGAAATCAAGCAGAATTGCAGCAAATTAGATTTCCGAAAGCACAGGTGTGTGAAACTCACATCGACTTCACTTTGGCTTTTTACTGTGTTTCAACTTAAAAAGTCAAAAGAGATTCTCTTCACACTTTCAATATTCTCTGTGACAGGTATGTCAGTGGGGTGCCTTTGTTAGACATTTGGGACACATTAAATTTAATTTAGCAAAATTTCAGATTGATAGTATGTAAATGAGAAGGAAGCTCTTGATTGACTGCTTCAGGTATGTTTGATTAAAACTAGAACTAAACACTGCAGGAAGTAAACATGATTTGGACACCTTTGATTCACTGCTGTGGCTTATGAAAATCCAAGTTGTTGAGTGAAATCAAACAGTTTGATCTAATATCAGCATAGCTGTGACCGCTTTGAGGAAATAAAATGTTTAATGAAACATCAGGAATAAAAATGCAAAACTCGGGAATGTAGAAGGCCTGGGAAACACATCTGCCTCTGTGGTCCAGGAAAGAAAACTTTATGAACAGTTAATATTAAATATTTCCACATAATGACTTGCGTTTCCCACATGTGAGAGAGAGAGAGAGAGAGAGAGAGATTTGTGACCCAGATCATCACCCAGATTTTTTGGTGTAATTAGTCCAAATCCACATTGAATGTGACATTCATTGGTGGCCAAACAATTGGAAATGTTGAAGATTTCTGTCTGTGTGCTTTAAGTGTGATGAGTCAGGTGGGAATTTGTGCTATTTTTACGTCAGTTAACACACCACTCGCGTGCTTTGCAACACAACACCCTTTGTGTACTTGTGTAAAGCACTGCAAGTTTCTTGCCTTAGACTTTATCATGTATTATAATAATAATATATCATTTTAGGCTGTGTTTACACTGCCACTAAAAATCTGATATGGTTGCACATGTGGAAACAGAAAAACTGCACCAGATCTGATTTTTTTTCAGATCTAAACCACTTCCAAATATGGATTTAAATCAGATAGAGTTCTGATATGTGAACATGTGACCTGTGTGTTCACACTAGTATCTGATTCTCGTTGATAATGACATCACCGTTCTGCGGCAGGTTGCGTCCTTCATCATCTGTTGCACGTGACATCCAGATATTTATTATTTAAAAGCTGCTTTTCTTGATTTTGGAAAACATGAATTAGTCCACCAAGTCAAAGGTCAAGCATGGCGCTGATAGCGACCTGAATCTTTTGGGCAGGAGATTAATGTTAACACGGTCGTTAGATATGTTCAATGTTAATAATGTGCATTAAACATTGCAGTGTAAATGTAGCCTTTGTAAATTCTAAATTAAATTATAGATATTACTTTAAATTATGATGTGGATATAACTGTGTGGTGGCTGTCACATACATGAAGAATAATCAAGACAGACGGACTGAAATAGAAGCATCTTTTGGCCTGTCGGTCCGGTCTGAAGAAAATCATCCTGACGATGATGTCAGTCAGTCCGTGTCTTTCAGAAGGATGGGAAACTCGGCCATTGTAATTACCCAGACCTCCCGGAGAACCTCCAGCCGCCAATCACACCCTGAGTCAACATCATTTACCGCCGCGAAAGACAGAATGTTTGTCTAGGAGAGATATCTTATTCTGCTGTTTGTCTCGCGCTTTATCCTCTGTTTCTCTCTTTTTTTTGTCCTTTATCTCTTTGGACTTTTTGTCCTTTGGATATCTCCACGTCAGGGGTTGACAAATTATTGATGGTGCAGAAATAATCAAAACAACAGCCAATTGTAACAAATAACAGTAACACAAAACATGGTTTATGAACTTGATCAGAGCGTGTGTATGTGTGTCGGCAGGTACCCGTGGAGTTTTATTACAGTGAAGGGGGACGTGACGTCATCGGTGGAGGATCACGCGGTCTATCAGGGTAAGACTCTTCTGCACACTTATTCTCTCAGTGATGGACAACAAACACGACACTGAAGTCAAATATCTCGAAGGCGACTGTTTTCCCCGGATGCCAGATGTTTCTTTCTGTGTTTGTGTTTAGGAACCAAAGCTTCTTCTGAAGCGAGAAGCTCTCGAGTGTTTCAGTCGGGTTATGGAGAACATTTCACCGTCACCACCGTCAGTCAATGGGTGCAAGGTACAAACACACACATCCACACGCCGGGGGTTAAACTATGGTTATTGTGTTTACTATGGTTTTACTACAAACAAAAGCACAAAACTACCTTCTGTTGTGCTTCATGTGATGAATGATTTTAGACCAATGGTATTTTATTGTGGGCGGGGCTTTCCACTGCCCCAACACAGAAATGAAACCAATCAACATTTAGTCTTGTCACAATTAGGTCAAATAACTTTTAATTTATTTTTTATATTTTTAAACAGTAGATAGGTATTTTCTTCATTGCATCTTAAAAGTCATGCAAATATTTTCTATGCTATGTTGTTGCTTTATTTTTGGTAAAAAACGTTTTATGAAATAGACTTTTTTTGACAGATTTTACAGATAACTGTATGTGAAATAACCAAAATCATGACGAGTTTGATTCATAAATTGAGTTTGTTTAGGATTATCATCTCTTATCTGTATAGTAACTGTGGCAATTACTATTCGGATTCTATTTAAAACATCAAATATATTTGAATTGAAGATTTGATATATGAAGATTCTGTAATATATTTAGATCACCTCCTCAGTGATGTTAACTAATATTACCTCACATGGTGTCTGTCTGTCCTGTCCACCGCTTCCACTCGTACATCCTCAACCAGCCCGTCATCCCCATTCAGAAGACACCATCTGCTTATTCATTATCAGAGTGATAATTCAGTTAACAAATGTGCAAAATCTTATTATGGGCGAAGAATGAAGTCATTTAGAGGTGGAATTAAAGTCATGATGTGTGATGCAGTGCACAGATGGAGAAAAGTGTGCAAATGTGTTCTGGAACTTCAGTTTTGGAGAAGTCATAAAGTCATATTTGGTGCTTTGTGTGTTTGTTAGCTTTGATGCAATCTGTGTGCTTCTGTGTGCCCAAAACATTAATGATTCATCTTTTATACAATTTGTTGTTTAATAAAATGCTCTCTAGAATCAGAATATCACTTCTTCCAATACTACATACAACCAAAGCGGTCTACAATACCTGGAGATTGACTCCAAAACTGCAGAAAGATATGTTCTGGATGCACAGAACACAGAACGTTCCCCTAGTGTTAGTTTTTGGTATCGTGTGGTTAGTTTTTGCATACCAAAAGTAGCTGTCAAAGAACATTTTTTTAGGTTATGTGGTGGTTATTTTTAGTTTATATTTTTTGCAGCTGTAAAATAATTGTCCCAGGATGTTGCAGGGAGAATGGTTTACAGAAAAACTCGAAATAACCATAACCATGAAATAACATTTCCAGAATGTTGCAGTGCCAAATGGCTCAGAAAAAAGAAGTTAGGGTAACATTCTGGGAATGTTAAGTGCAGCGTTTCTAAAAGATTTTCTAGTTCTGTTAAGAAAACTTGTCTTGATAACCAGACAGCCCTTAAATAATAACTTTCCAGAAACCAAAAATGAACGTTCTGCAAACACTCTGTAAGCTTGGAGGGACGTTCCCATTCTAGAGAGCATTTTATTAGAAAACAACTCGTATATGCTCACAGTATGTGAATGCATGATGAGTCGTGTGGCATTAAACTCATTTAAAGCATACAGATGATGGCTTACACATCAAGACCCTTCAAGAGTCAATCTTTTATGACTTCATAACAGTTTCAAATCTTCTCCAACACACCTGTCTGTAATGCTCATGTATTCATTAAACTCTTGATAAGACGATCTCACATCCCTGTACTCTACAGTATGACACAATTTACACATTTATTTCCTTCATGTTAACACGCTAAATTTCCCAGCACACTCCTGAAGAGATGCGTGTTATACCGAAGGACTCTTTTTGCTGTGATCATCAACAGAAACTCTGCACAGTTGTCATGGGAATGTTTCATTGTCTGTCATTCGAATGCAATGCAACGAAAGTAGACGGAATTCCCTGTAGGTTTAGCACTGTGGTGGCAGAACGGAGGGGGTGAACTGCAATTATCTCTGCATAAATAGGCTTTGACAGGCGGAATTGCAAAACAGGGAGATTAAAGATGTAAATGAGACTAATATCTCTGCTGGCCAGTACAGGAGAGACGGCAGCGTTCCCTTGTGCTTTAATCTTTCATCTGTGTGTGATTCAGAGGCGGAGTGGACCGAGTGGTTTGATCGTGATGATGAGAGAGGGTCGGGTGACTGGGAAAAACTCTCCGAACTCCATAAAGCTTTTCCTGAACGTCTCTGCAGTAATCCTTTGGATATTGAGGTCAATATTAGTTCACAAACAAACCCAATAACACATTTTTTTAAACCAGTTTGAGAACTTGTAAATGTATTGTGTTTTACATCTAATGCCGTGGTCACACTAGACTTTTAGAAAAAATGTCTAATTTGTAAAAGATTTCTGCAAAATGTCTATGCAAAAGTCAAGAACCGGCGTTGGGTTTTTATCCACTCACAGTTTTTGGTTTAGTTTAATTGAAGTTTACAAAATGAGATGGAACTCAAAAAGTCTGATGTGACCATGGCCTACAATTCAATATCATGGCAAACAATTTCATGTTTTTGCGACTTCTGGCTTTTGGTATGAATTCATACGATGTCATTTGAATGTTTTCGTACGATCCCAATGATTTAGGTTGTATTTAGGTATTGGACCCTCATGATTGCATACAACATTATTTTTAACATTATTACCAGATCATGCTATTGTGCACAATTTGTAAATACACGAAAGACTGTGGAGTTAAAGTGCGGTCCAAACACAATTACAATAATGTTCATGGTTCTGTTTACTTTGAAATGAAAGCGTTATTTGTTATTATTTAACTGTAATAAAGTGTATGTGTTTTATCCGCTTCCATTATTGATCTAATAAGTGTTTCGCTAAATAATTCAAACCTATAGTTCGGCTTCCACGTCTTACTGACACTTTTCTTTGTTTCATAACTGTATTTACAAAACACATTTTTTGCCCTCAGGCTGAAACTCTTGACGGCATGCCTGCCAACACAACAGGAGAAATCTTCTCCAAGTTTGACAAAAGCTACGGCTTTGTGTGTCTCAACAAAGACCAGGTGGATGGGATTTGCCACAACTACCGTGTGCGCTTTCTGTGCGGCAAGCTCGGTACGTTTGGATCAATCCTTTTGTTTCAGTCTTTCTGAAAATGATGTCAAATTGAATAATTTTGTAAGTCATTTATCATTTATTCACTCTGATAGCAAACCTGCATGACTTAAAACAAGCAGATTGTTAATATCGCTCTTAATTCTGTTTAAAGTCACAAAATCTAACACAGTCCATTGTTATTTAAAAACTGCTCGTCTTTATCAAAGATCTTTCATCAAATTATAAGAAATTCATTATTTAGGCAGCTTCAGCATTATGACTGTGACATTTTTCTTCACAACTAAAAAATATAGATTCTCACAGAATTTATTTATTATCGGTATATTGAATCATCCGGTTATATTTTACTAAAGCCCTGTTGATCAGACAGATATCAGTCTATACACGAGTTATATATTTTTAAAAATGTGTTATGAATGTAACAAAAACTCTAGGTATCAAAAAAAGAGTTATTTTATTTTGTGTTTATTTATGAGGAATATGGACCGTTATGAATGTGACAATTCTTTTCCTGACTATGAAAAATCACGACAAATGCTTTAAAAACTTTGAGAGAGACTCACATGAGGATTTAAAACACATCAGTATGATAAAAAAAATGTATCAAAAAGTTTCTCAAAAGTTTTTTATGATAAGGTTGACATTTGCATGAAATTGCCCATTTCTTTTCTCCTCGAGCTGTGAGGTGAGTTCAGGACAGCGTCTTATCTGATCAATCAAAGTCAAATCCTACACACATTTTTCTTGAAGATCTCGCATCACATTGAATCGTGTCAGATTATGGTAATAAAACGGGGTGCGCGTTGGCATTAAATGTTTCGTCTTTACCCGCCTCTTTCACAGTTTTACACCGTGACTAAAGAATCTTGTCAGTCCTTTTGAATTTCCCACAGAAGTAATGAGAGTTTTGTAAAAAGTCTGGGAGCAAAATCTTGCACGTCCTTTCTAAGTGATTTGTAATGACTTCCACTCCGAGAGCTCGTGTCAGCCTGCAAGGACAATTTCAGAGACAACTTGAGCTCTTACGCTTGTCAAATGAAATGTGCACTTTGCTGTCTATATTTAGCTGAAAATGAATCGGAAAGCTTTGGAAATATACTTGAACGCAGAATTTTTCTCGTTGATTTCTCTTTCTCTAAACGTACAGTAATCTTCTCGAAGTGCCGGGGTGCAACAAAACAGACAATTTATTGTCAATCAATTTAACTTGCACTTGAAGATCTCTGCCACAAATACGAGATGTGTGGCATTTTGTGCTCTTACTGTCACTGATTTGAACAAAACTTGAAAGAATGACAGAAAATTGGATTTTCAGGCACAGTTTCGAAGGCTTTTATTTTCTCAAATTGAATCAGTAGATCTTGTTTATTGGTCACAACTGCTTTGTTTATCCAAAGCACAATCTTGATTTACTTTTCAATATATTACCAGTGATCATTTCCATCAGGTATTAGTCATTTGCATTAAATAGTACACAATTATCCTCTCAAACTTATTAAAGCCAAACATTTTGGATTCTCATACAAACCAGAAAGCCGCTTTAAACTTTTCTTGGAAATCATCTTACAAGCAACTTACTATACAAATGCACTTTACAGATTAAACTGTCATGGAAATATTTTAACATTTATTAAATGATATCTTGCATATGTCGTGTGTGTCCATCAACAGTTCGTCCGCAGGCGTCCATCACCATCGACACCGTGTCTAACTGCAGTATTTTGGAGCTGGCGGATGAATCTTACGGCTGGACGTCTGGTGACAGGATCGTGGTGGCCAGCACAGACTACTCCATGCATCAAGCCGAGGAGTTCAGCGTGCTTCCGTGCCCCTCGTGCTCAAGAAACCAGATCAAAGTAGAAGGTTTGTTATTGTTCATCTTAAATACTTTATTGACGATGCTTGAACATTTCTTTTTCTGTACAGTACATTCATTCATTATCAGAGTCGTGACCTGACGGTTAGCACCGCATGGTTTTCATGTAAATTTAAATCCGGCTTGCAGCGTTTTCCCCTTTTACACGTGTCTGTCTATCGTCTTCTGTACTACACTATAAAATTTTTTTTAAAACAAAGACAAAGTGTCACATCAGTTGTAAAAGTCACATTTAAAGTCACATTGAAATCAAAATTGATAACTATTGTTTTTATGAAATATTATCGTGTTTTTTGAAAAAATAATTCTGTGCACTTTATTATTTTTCTAATTCATGTGCCCTTATAGTCTTTAATCCCAAAAAGTTAACCTCTGACCCCTCACTTCCCCTTTCATCATGAGTTATGGCGTGAGGGCGGGGCTATCAGAGACTCGCTGCTGTTGATCGTCTCCGTGTTTTATTAATAATCCAATCAGTTTCCGAATGAAGAAATTGAGTCCCGCCCTACATTTTTCTCATTTCAGAAGCTGCTTTACAACTTCCGCAGAAAATGTGAGATTGTGATTGCTTGTGCAACTCGCACTTACAATGTTATAGTGTTGTGTATGGTTGCCAGGGTATCCCAAAGTGGTTGCTAAGGAGTTCTAAGTGGTTTTTAGAATGTTGCTACATGGTTGCTAGGATGTTCTGGATAATTCTGTCATTAAATGAATCTGCAAACACCAGTATGATGATGTCAGATCACCCACACCAGACAATGTTGAGCTCCAGCAATTACAAAACATTTTCCTTGAGGGCTCGTCTAAAGAATCTCTTCATCCTTTATCTGCAAGGGTTTGAAACGCCTTACGTGAGATTAAAGAAGCATGAAACACTTTAAAGTGAAGACAGACTTTAAAACCAGTGAACTTTTGAGGCTGAAGTTTATGAACTCTTCTCTTGTTTTTATTTCTTTTCTTGCCTCCATTAAAAATCCAAGTAATAGTTTAGTTGAAATCAAAAGCCTTCGTGACAAGAAGAAATGCTCCATTTAAGCTGAATGTGAAGGAAGTTACTGTTTGGTTATAAATAGTAGTACAAAATAAAACAAAACCTGTTGAATAGAAGATTAATAGGCTTGTAAAACATCAAATTTGACGACTTTCAGTCACAATCGGATTCAGAAATCATTATTGGAGGATAAGAATAAGAATGTTTTTGCTTTTTTGAATCACTGTAATTTATTTTGTTAAGCAAATTTTTCAACACAAGAAGAATGTTTTCTTGTCATTTCATTTCATACGATTTTTTTGCAATGATTAAAATTAATGAAAATTAATGCATGTAAACATCATCATTGATGTTCTTGGTTGACGTGTCGCTCCTTTGAATTTATTTGCGTTCTTTCACAATTTTTTAGTTGTTCTTTCATAGATACAGCACATCAGTGAACCACAATTTCATAGTCATACCACCAACTTTAAATTGAATCGGACTCTAGCCGGACAATTCCAGAATGCTAACATCTTATCATAACCGTTTCATACTTTTCTCCCTGAAAACATGTCTATGTTTTTACTTGTTATTGTCGTGTCAGTCAAGAATGTGCTTGTGTGTTTATTCCGCACTACACCAAGTGTTTCTCCGCTTTTAGACTACGTAGAAGTACTTTACTTTAGGACTAGAAAAGATTGCAGGTTTTGTCAAATACTTTGAAGCTAACTTCAGACTTGACTTTTCCAAAGTGATATCTTTCTGAAAGAGGTTGAATCTGTACTGAAGCTGAAGAGATTTTGACATCTGGAGAGTTTCTCAACGTTCGGCCGATATGTTTTGCAGTTCTGCCAATGTTGTAGCTGCGCTCTTAGTTTTGGCCTTCGTGCCATTTTTTTGTGTGTGTGGTAGATTGTTAAGAAACACAGCCATACCTTTATACAGTCGTGGTCACGAAACAAAAAACTGCTTTTAAATATGTTTTGAAAGGGTAACGGACAATTGCATCTAATTGCATAATTGTTAGTAGCAAAGTGCAAGTCTTAAGAAACAAAATGAACAAAAATGCTTTGGAATATGCAAAATATTTTCTTGTTAACATCACAGACTGCACATCTGATCACATTTTTTCTAATATTTATCAGTCACTTGGATGATATGAGATGAGATGAGATGAGATATCAACTATAAATCATTAAAATCACTGTTGTGAATTAGGTTAAGATAAAGTTTTCATCACAGAGTTTTAATGTACTTGCTAAATTACAGATTTTTGTTTATTTTAAATTAAAAATACTTTAAAATTGCAGCTTTAATAATTATTTTACATAGTTTTGGGTCTGTGCCGTTTATATTTTGTCCAAAAACAGACTATTACCTAAATGTATTTAGAAATAATGCACCACATCCAGATTAGGTTTAGATTATTATTAGTAGTATTAGATTGTCTCATTTTTATTTAAAAAAGTTGAATAATCTTTTAAGAGATTTGGATGTTTTCAAATTTTGTTTTTCGTTTGCTTTTTAATTTCAGTTTATTTATTGTTTGGTGAAGATGGATATATAAGATGGCAAACTTTCCTTTAGTCTTCTTGTTTTAGTTCATACGGTTCTAGATATCTGAAAGATTTTGGTTCAGAGGGTTTATCAAACCTAAGCATCTAAGAGAGTTTCTCCTTGGGTTTTCCGTGTCGAGAAAAATCAGTCGGTGATTATTATGAGACAGAAAAGTTCTCAGACAGAAGTTTAATATTGGAAATGGCATGTCTCTGGATTAAGAGTCATTTATTTTAATCTGAGTGACTGTATTCCACGCACATTACAGATTCCTGCGCTTGTGTTCTGTGTTTGCTGATACAGCGGTCCGATTAAATAGAACAGGAATGGATTTGATTCAGGATTTAGATGGGATTTGAGTTGAACATATTTAGCTAGGATTGTTATATTACGGTTTTATAGACGGATTTGGTGCGTTTTGAAATCTAGTGAGCTGTTTACAGGTGCATCATCACCCTACCTCATATAAAACACTATAAAAGTTACCAATTTGGGATACTAAATATGCAACAAGTCTGCTTGTCACGTATGTGTTTGTCAAGGTCAAACTTGATTATATACCTAATAATATATAATAATAATAATAATAATAATAATAATAATAATAATAATAATAATAATAATACCTATATTAACCTATATACAACTGAAAATTCAATATACGAACTACACATTTTTTTATCTTCGTTTTATTTATTAATATTTTAAAATATATTATTTATTTCTATTAATATATATTAGTAGTAGTAGTAATATTTAATATTTTTAATACATTTTTTATAGTTTTTTGTTTGTTTATGTTATAAAATTTGTCGAATATTTATTCTTGAGTTTTAGATTCCATCAATATATAGTTTGTCATGATTAGACAAAAACTTTTTGGAGCAGCTTACATGCTAGAAACGTACCGAGATGCCTTAAAATGTTGTCTACATGAAGACCTTGTAATTCTTTATATCACAGCCTTCCAATTTGATTAGTTTCGGATATGTGTTTGAACAAACCCAACTTTAAGAAGAAGGTCAGAATATTAGCACTGTTGTGTGCAAGTCTCCTTTTAAAAGTCTTTCTTTACCTGCGTCTGATTAAATTCCACCGCCGCTCTGTGTGCACGCTAATATTAATATGCCGAAGCGAACACAATGTACTTGCTCATCCATTAAGCTATTTTCTCTTATTATTCTGTCTTATTCAATGATTCAGGGCTGTTGACGGGTCCCGTCACAGCGTTCCTCATCTCCATAAACGATGTGCATTTTTCTGCTGTCTTGCTAATGCGTGCCAGACGTAAAATTAAAGCAAATAGCATCAACGTTCACTTGCTTTGTGTTTTTCTCTGAAAACCGTTACAGATGTTTCTTATTTTGGTATATGTGAACGAATCATGTCAGGTTTTCTGTAATCGTTTAAAGCTGCTGTAAGCATGGCAAGTGCTTATTACTGCCGCTGGATTTGCTTTCATGAGCACCTGTCACTCTTTATCTCTTTATGCTTTTTAAAAGTACTTTTTATTTTAACTTCCTTCTTTTGTCCAGTGGTGAGTTGATTAAACTTAGTAAAAGAAATGTTACTTGTTTAATTTCATGTAAAAAGAGTTTAAATGACTTGTAAAACCAAGTTGATTGCACGTAAAAATTCAGAGTTTTCAACAATGTCATTCAGTTCATTAACCAAATACACAAGTAGCCAAAACAAATTTGCATTTTATATATTCAGCAAATTATTTTATACAAAGCCAAAGCAAATGAGATAAAATGAATAATATTTCTAAAATGAATGGTGATAAAGCCAGGTGGGTACGCAATGCATACAGTATGATTGCATTTATGATATAAAACAAAATGTTCGCCTCCCACCCCTTTAGGGACACGCCTTGCTATTAAAATGTTATTTTGAAACTTGAAAATGAAACATATTATGTGTTGAATTCTAAATGGTGTATGACATCAAAGTACCACAAGATGAATTGAGGTTCAAGAATGCGTCGTATGTGTTTTTTCTTGGTTCATTGATCATTGTAAAATCATTTACAGCAGCTTAATTAAAATGATCTTACCAAAAATATAGAGTAAAAATATTTCATACAATATTTTCAGAACATGCATTTTCAAATCCAACACATGAATCCATTCCATCACGTATAGATGCAGCCAGTTCAGTTACTTTATGTGTCATTACCAATCAACGTTCACAGTCAATGATCACTTGTCAAAATTTGTGATTTTAATGTTAAACATTTTCATTGAGTCCCTGTTTTTCCATACATTAAGTTTCAACATAATTACTCTTGTCAAGTAACAGCAGAACATTTCCCTTTTCAAATCATGTCTCTCTGTTTCTAATGTCATGTTCTCTTTCTGTCAGTCTGTGTGTGGTCTGTTAAATAAACGTCTGCATTTTCAATCCAGCTTTCATTAACATCATGAAAACAAAGGCTTGTAGTTCTCTGCATATCAAACATCTCTTTAAAGCGTTTGTCAAATCCTTTGATATGCAAAAGAAGACGTAATCATAGATTAGACAAACTGCTTTTAATAGAAATGTTTTGTGAGATGCTGATAGCTATTCAGCCTCTTTTTACATGCCATGCAAATTTATCTACAAAACAAATTTATCTACAAAACGAATTTATCTACAAAACGAATAGATTTGTAAGATGTTAACATATTGAATCACTGAAGCAAAGAAAGAGACCAGTTTCTTAATGAACTTTTAAGAAGTTCTTATCAGTCTGTTTTCAGGCAGCTGGATCTATATTTTTCATATTTTATTGTCAAAGATGAAAGCCAACATATATATTGTGTCTAAAGAATCAGACTTTTTGTCTGATAGATAAAGAAAACACATAGATTTACATTTATGCAAAATTGTATGGACTCTTTTAACTTTTGGCTATAACCAAACACGTTACAGTAACATCTTAACAACCATATAGCAACGCCCAGGCAACTACCAACATTTTTGCATCAAAGCAGTAAGTTTAGCATTGTTTTCTTCAATTTTAAAAGAATAAGTCGTATAAACTGACCAGCTCGACGTCCAGCTGCCTTTCAGTAATTCTACTTCATTACTACGGCAATGGATGTTGATAAATGGTTATACAACCTAGACACACGTTATCCCCTATGCAGTCCTAAAGATCAGATTCAAAAAACAAATTAAAATTGTGTTCTTGTGTCCTGAAAAACATCAGCCCACTTCTGCTTTTATCTGTTTCCAAAACTATTTTTCAACTTTACTATCTCTCCGAAACACCATTGAAAGCTTTCCCATCTGTTTCATTGTTGATTCCTCTTCTTCAATCCTCCCCATAATTCTGTGTGACATCTCTGTGTTCGACAGATGGGGTGGATCTATTTTAAGAGCAGAGTCAGCCGTTCGCTTCTTTCTTAAGACATCTGCCGGGTGACTCACGACACGAGACGTAACTGCTGCTGTTTATTAAAAACTAATACTTCTGTCCATGTGCTCTTGCTGATGACCAATCGCTAATGTTGGTGACGGTTGGTGGTGTGACAGCACTTTATTAATTGGATGATTCAGTTGGTTTATTGTATTTAACACATTGTCAAAGATGTTGTTGCCAAAACTGTCACTAGACGTGTTTAAAGCATTCTTACCAAGAACACTATTTGTTTTTATTTTACTAGCAGATGTTAATGAATTGTGCTTGACTACCGTAAATACCGTGCAAGGTTTTTAATAGTATTGTACGGATCTATACCAGTATTTGTTGCAGAGACATCTGTGCGTATTTGCATGATCTAGAAAGCATTATGTTTTATTTAAATCATATTTCCGTACAAATATCCTTAATAAAGTAAAACCACATACTTTTGTACGAGATTCGTTGCTGAATTCATCGTTGCCACAATGCTGTAGTATTGTGGATGGTTGCTAGAGCGTTGCTATGCAGCTGCTAGGTGGTTACTAGGGTGTTGCCGGGGTGATCCAGGTGGACTTAAGTTTATATATGGCTTGGGTATAATAGCAATGTATGTATTCTCATTCTCATAAGACATAAACATAACAGCTGAGATTCTTTAATATCTCAGTTATTTATTATAGATGACAATGAGATTAAATGAAAAGCAAATGGAAACTTTTATTTAAGTCTCATGCGTGTCTCAGATATTTCTCCTGAGAAAATCTCACAGATGTCATTAGAGTTTCAGACGAGATCTCAACAATGACACAAACTCAACTCAGATTTGTCTGCAATCAAAAGTCAATTTTATAGAAGATTTTAATATGAACTCAAACATTTCTCATCAAATTTACCCAAATCCAGATGATTTAATCTACAGTCGTTTTACTCCTCCGTGTACTCTTCATGTAGTTTAAAAATTGTAAAAACTATTAACAATTTCCTCTGTGTTGCATGCGACTTGAATTAACATCACCCTTTAGACACTCCATGAATACTGAATTCAAGATAATGATGTGTATACAGTATACTTATATTTCCAGCACTTATTGTTGAAGAGTACGGGTGAAGGTCCGCTGAGCTCGCGGCGAGTCGTTGTGACTTATCTCAGACCCACACTAATTAAACATGGACACAACCCAAAGCACATTAAAAGTCTGTTCACGCACGTCCTTCTGTCAGAAACTCTGGCATGTGTGTGTGTTTACTGGCTAATTTCACAATAGACTTTGTAATTGAGACCTTAATGACACACAATACAAGTCTGCTGGCACATCACGGCCCAGACGCACGTGTTCGTGTCCGTTCTCAAACCGTGTGCGTGTGCGGGGCGGAGGTCATACATTCATTACCTGTTGCGTCTTAATTTGTCTCAACTGGGCGATGGCAAGCTAGGAAGGATGTCGGAGCATCTGTTATATTCATCGGCACATTCCTCTGAAATGTGAACACGCGTGTAACTGATATGACGGTAATGAAGCGCTCGCCGGAGGTTGACTCTCTGTATTTCAGTCTTTGATACGGAAGCGCGGGTGGTTTTGTTTCATCTATTCAACTCTTATGAAATCCATTAGACGCTTTTCCAGCCCTAAGGAAACTCATTTAATCCTCTTCAGTTATCTCCGAAGACGCTTCTCTCACAGAAAAACCATCTCATGGTTATCTTATATAATATCCGTTCTGAAAATTAGATGATGTTAACGTGTTAAAGGTGTGCTAGACAGCATAATTATGTTGTGGGGTGTAACAATGTGGTCAGTTCAATTCAATAAAATGCACGATACACGTTCACAATATGAGAGTAAAGTGATATTTTGAACAAAATTTGTACATTGAAAATGAAATTCAACAAATGCAAAAAACAAATTGAAATAAATTCAATGAATTAATTTTCAAAAAATTTCAATATTTTATCTTTATTTTTTTATAATAATTTTGTTATATATTCAACTTCAAGGATTAATGAAAACTTTTATTTTTAAATGAATAAAAATTAAACAGCTCTATCACTGAAAAACAAAATTAAATTTCAAGAAAATAAGTAAGAAATCTAAACCATAAGCGGGTAGCAGTAAAAGTAAAAAAGCTTTTTTGCATGTTTGCAGCTTAACCAATAATTAAACAGATGTCATATCCAAAAATTATTGCCATAATGCCACAACACGTATTTTTTAGCCCACAATATATTGTTACAACCCTAATATGTTGTTTCAGAGAAGCTTTCTTTTGTCCAGATTTATCACATTCAATTATCACAAACAATCCCATAATGCATTGCAGCAAGCTCAAAAATCCTTTGTTGTGAAGTGAGAGAAAAGGAAAACAATTCATTAAATACTGATGACAAAGTTGTAAAAATCTAATTATATGAATTATGTGGTTTGTTAGATGCCTCTGGAATGTTTTGCCTCACCATCTGTGCATTACTGTACACGCAAGTTTTGTTTGCTTTCACAGATGTCAAAGGTAATGTTGACAGAGCTTTACTCGTATTAAACCTGGAACATTCCTTTTGAATAAAGGGGTTAGATCCTTCCCCCCACATACCCTCCATAATTCATACCCTAATTATATGTTTTCAGAAGCGAATGCCACGGGGTGTTGATGGAACATCAGTTTCTTTCTGTTCATGTTAGTTAGCGGGGCGTGGACGAGTGCTGAGGAGTTTCGCTGGACGGTGGATTAGCTGTTGATTTATTTTGGTGAAGGATGTGTGTAGTTGTGTGTGGGCAAATGTGTACAATATATGGAGTGTTGCTTGCCAACAACTTTGAAACATGTTTTATTTTGATTCAATCAAACTGATTCACAAATCATAAATTCCTTGACTGCAAGAGAAAATGTTCGTCCCACTTCTGATTTGTGGAAACCGACTGATTCCAAAACACAGGCTTTTTTACAAAGTGGCGTGCAATGCATCCAAGGTCTTAAACGTTTGTAAATCCATGTGTTCCTTGCAAATCGTACCCGTGACTTTGGCTAATGTCATGCTTTAGCAGTTGAGCCACAAGAACAAAATGAATTGTGTTACTGAGATGTCTCTTCTAGGTGTTAAACTTATCAGTTAAATGTCTTCTTCCGTCTCGAACTCAGTCCAGTTCAATGAAACGGAGTACAGAAGATGAACGAGTCTCATTTACAGAGAGAAAAATGACTCTTGTTCTCTGTAAGATCACTTCAGTTGTATAGCTGTGATATATACCAAATTACATACCAAGTTAATATTTGAATTTTAGTATCCATTAGATCATGGCTTTCACTGACCTTCATTAATGACAAATTTTACTCAATAAACTTCATCTTTAGTTTGGTGGTGGTGATGGAAATGCCCAGATTGGCTCTCCCGTCACCAAACAGGAACCGGGGAATCATTTGCCGTCCGTTGACTCCTGTTTGTCAAAGTGTCTTTGTGACCTTTCACCCTCGTCTCATCTGTCTCGTTTGCGCCAGCTGGCAGTCGGTTAATTCGATGGTGATTTTTAAGACGAAGGACGATTTCTGCAATTGAAATGGATCTGCATTTGTCTTGCCAGCTTGCAGCCAGTGACACACGGCACAACAATTAGACAGCTGCAAATTGCTATTTGTTCAAAATAAACTCCATTAGAAATATTGCGGGGACGGATCTGTCAGGCTAGGAAATTCATCTTTATCTCAGAAACCCAGAGAACTGTCTGTCTTCTCGATAGGGAATGTTAGATTGCCGTCTCAAAGCTCAGGAAACTGGATTGAGTTCTCAATTTTGATTTATTGACGTATCAATACTTTCTAAAATATTGTGGGATGTAATTGTATGAAAAATCTGCAATTAAGCCCCACCCCTAATGTGACCAGATTGTACCAAAAAATGTGAATTAGATCATATAGTTTTTTGTATGATGTGACATATTAGGAAAATGATCATATTTATTTCTTATTTTAAATGATGATAAAATAAGAATGATCCATCCATACAAAAACCGTAGTAAATAGTTAGGAATTGCTGTGAGATTGTGTGGGTTTATTCATAAAAAGAAACAGTAATGTGATAATGATTCATACAGTAAAAGTAAAGCGCTGTGAAATGCATAATAATAAAAATTTGCAGTTGGAATATATTTATGAGAAATGTTTGGACTGTATTGAGAAGTCTGACTTTTGTTGACAGACTTTAATATCTTGGCAAATCTGAGCACAGTTGGAGATATTGTTCTGAAATGCTTGAAGTGAGATTACTGTGAGAGTCATTTATCAAGAAACAAGCAGGAGACAAAGCTCTTAAATAAATCTCAGTGCTGTCTATCTTGTCGAAAAGACCATGTTAAGCTGGTTAGAGCAAGATTCCACAACACATTTATGTTGCTTGACCAACAGTCGTGTTTGCAGCAACACAGACCTTACAGCAATGTCATGTCATGTTCCTGTCAGGTTTGTTTGTGGAAAACATCTTAAGTAAATTCGTTTCCCACAACAGAAAACTCAGACTCCAGGCAAATAATGGCTGTAGTCATTTTAAAAATGAATACATGAGCGCAGAGAGACGCCTCATCTATTAGGACGAGTGATTTGTCAACATTGCCAGTCTCTTGGGTTTGCCAAGGGAGATTTTCTTTCCTGTTTGTGACTATCAGAGCGCTCTCCTCAGCATCTGGGTCAGACTGAGGCAATCTCTCTCTCTCTCTCTCTCTCTCTCTCTCTCTCTCTCTCTCTCTCTCTCTCTCTCTCTGTCTCTCTCTCTCTCTCTCTCTCTCTCTCTCTCTCTCTCTCTCTCTCTGTCTCTCTCTACAAAGATTGTGGCATTTTCAGTATCAATATTATAATTCTTGTGACAGTGCACATACACCAAGCAGCTGTATAAAAACTGTGTGTGTTTGTGTGTTTGCGTCCTCCAGGAAAACCAGCGTACCTTCACATGGGAGAGGAGGTGGATGGCGTGGACATGCGTGCGGAGGTCGGCCTGTTGAGCCGAAACATCCTGATCAGAGGCGAGATGGAGCCCACCTGTTACGGGAACGACGCCTGCAAATTCTTCTCCTTTGACACATTCGGTGGACATTTCAAGGTACACCCCCTTGTCGCTTCAATTACACATTTCTCATCCTCGAATGGCGCTTCAGTTGAGTACCACCCACAGTCGCTGTGTAATATCTGCATGAGTTATTGCACCGATGACACCTCCAGCTCGACATTAACACACTGTCAAACAAGCTGAAGGGAATATTGTTCGGCTCATGTGAGCTCGTGTGTGTGTGTGACCTCTGGAGTAATCGGCCCAGATCTGACAGAAGGAGAAGGTTGCCCTCTTTCTCCATTCAACAAGACATTTCTGCTTAGGAGAACTAGGCCAAGCTGTCTAACAAAAACTGTTGTCACATCCCACAATTTATTAATTCTCATGTCATTCCAAATCAACATGATGATATTTTTTCATGGAATATGAACACAAACATTTATAACTAGGTCAGTTAACATGTGGAACACTGAGGTCATTTCATATATTGATATAAGGCCTAAAACTCAATATTGGACATATTTCATTTATAACAATAAACAGTCAAGTTAATTTAATTTTTAAATATATATTTTATGTTATTTTTAAAAATATCTCAAATTGAAGAAATGAAAAAAATTATAGATGAATTTTCATTTGTATCCTCAATATGTGCATTCACAGTTATCAGTTAACAGCTATTAAAGATAAAGTTTTGTAAATCATTTCACATCTAAACATGAACTGTACACAACAACTATAATGATATAGATTTGTGGACAATTAAACACTATTGGCCAATCAGAATCCATTTCAATTTAAAGGGTTTGTACATTTGAAAAGCTTTGATTAAACATAGCGTTATTATTCGCTGGTGTGAACGCTAATGTAGTTATAATTTTTCATGCAAAAGGAAACAAAACGACATTGCTAACTTCCTTACACAGTTTTGATTGAGGAAATTCATTTTAGTAACAAATCTTAAGTCATTATTTCCTCAAATCTTTCTTTTCACTGTAGTTTCACTTTCTTTTCACCATTTTTTGACTTGCTGCACTTGAATTTGAAACTGTGACTTTAAAACTGATGGCGTTCTGCTAAACATCCTCCTTTGTTTTTCATGGAAGATAGAAAGTCATGTGGGTTTGGAACATCTTTGGAATGAATAAATAAGCGTTTTTATTTTCGGGGTGAACTAACAGTCACAGTGGTCACAAGTGTTTGTGGTATTCTTCATAATAACTCTTGGCAGATCCGTTTAAATCTTCACATATTTGGTCATAAAAATTGTTAGTTGGTTCAAACAGATGCAGTAAAATAAATAAAGTCATATCTGTGTTTGTAGAGGGAGGTTATGATAATAACACGGTATTGATCACCCCAAATCATGTTTGGCCTCTTCATTTACAGTAATGAACTCACTGACACACTAACATCTGACCAAAAAGATTTCTGAGGTTTTATTTATGGTCTGAAAGTTATGAAACACATTCATTATCACTGATATTTACCAGACAGGCAAATTGAATTTCTAAAACATTCAGATGGGGGGGTGAAACTGTCGTAAGTTACTGTCCTAAAAAATAAGAGACATTAATTATGCCGTTTGTTTGACTTTCTTTTGGCCACATTGCACGGATGTGACACATTTCACACGCTCTGACTCAAAACAATGTGATGTGAAGTCACGAAATAATCAAACACAAGATGTGAAAGCAGACGTTCTGTCAAACGTGTGAAACGAGAGAAATCGATCTAGTCAACACGTTTACTTCCCGCACATTAATATATTCACACACGCTCGGAGCTCGTACTGAAAGCGCGATGATTTTTACATTTCTCACTTTCTTCTCGGTTTTATTTTTTCACATTTTTGTCATTCCTTCATATAGATTTAGTTTCAGAGTTCAAGATCGTACATATTAACGGCTTGTCGACGAAACGTCAAATTATGTGGCGTTTGTGTTGTTTATTATATGTACGTTACGTCTACATATGCAAGACGTAATCTTACTTACCTTCACATTTATTTGTTGATTTATTGAACTCGGGTTTAATGATTTTTTTCGTTGTGTGACTGTTTTGAATTTTTATTTTATTGTAATTTAGTAATTTCTTTTTTGTCGTTCCAGTTCAATGTCAATACCATCGTATTTGTTACATTCTGTAAAAATAATTGAT
The DNA here is from genome assembly GCA_019155185.1 of Beaufortia kweichowensis. Lineage (NCBI taxonomy): Eukaryota > Metazoa > Chordata > Actinopteri > Cypriniformes > Gastromyzontidae > Beaufortia > Beaufortia kweichowensis. Next base: position 23,273,973 of record CM032794.1, on the reverse strand, counting down.
CTTCGTCTCTGTTTTTCTCTTTCTCTTCAGATGGAGCGAGGTTTTCGTTCGGTGCATGTTGAAGGGGTGGAGTTAAAGCACATGGGTCAGCAGTCTATGGGTCACTACCCCGTCCACTTCCACATGAATGGTGATGTAGACGAGAAGGGAGGATATGACCCACCCACATATGTCAAAGATCTGTCCATTCATCACTCTTTCTCTCGGTGTGTCACCATTCACGGCTCCAACGGGCTGCTGGTGAGTTTGTGACTGCTGAAAGATCTTTAGATCTTGAGTCTAATTCTGATAAACGTTTCATCCACTGGAATCTTCATTTAACTTAAAAAACAGGGCTTGTGGGATTTGTGTCTTACAACTTTGCAGAGATCAAGATCAATGTGATGTGGAAGGGATAGTTTTCTATTAAAGAATAGAAAAATAGGTTACAGTAGTACACCGTAAAACTTTACTTTTATATCTTTTATATCTTAAGTCTTCTGATGAAAATGATGCAATGATGAAACGTTGCTTTGATGTCACCGTTTCATGTCTTTATTTTTTGTAACCGAATGCAATGTGTGTGTTTGAATATTCGGAAAGGAAAATTTGAGACCTTTTTTCAATATCAAGTTTTTACCTCACAAAAATTAGTTTGGCTTTGGCTTCAGGAGATCTTCATGATGTTTTTAAGGTTTTAAGTGTGTCATGCAGTGACAATAAAGAAATGTAATATCTAATCTAAGAGAGATATCTAATCTATATCGAATCCAGAGATTTTTATAATCTTATCTAATAAAATTAGGCAGTTTAAAAAGCATAAAATGCTTTTTCTTTATGCGTTTCTTAGAAAAGACAACAAGGTTGGGTTTAAACCTGCATCATTTTGTTTGCTATACTTTTTTTTCGTTTTCAATTTTGTGTAGTGATATTTCTTTATTATAGTGATGCATTACTAGCACTTGTTATGCAAAAAGCTTTAAAAAAATGTAAGTCTAAAAAAATCGATGACATGCCCAGCAGCTGCTGTCTGAGTGATCACCGGCTGTCCGTCACCTGTCCGTCAGTTCAGGCCACACCCCTTAATTTTATCTGCTTTCAGGATAGAAAAGATGCTGGCCAGCAAAAAAAATCATATACTTTGGTCAAATTTGTGGAATTGTTTTAGTTGGAACCAAATAAATAGTAATGCAGGATATTTTTTTGTAATTCGGGATCTTATTTTGCATTATTACAGTGATACTGTACAATGCATGTTTACTACACTGTCTGAATAATAAACAGATTTATTTTTTAATTTGTGATATTTGCAAAGCTAGTGCGATTAGTCATACTTAAGGATAAGATTTTAAAACAAATTTGACTTGGACAGAATTAGTTTTGAGTGTTTTATTGCATTTTAAAATTTGTTTCTAGGATATTGTAGGTGGTTGCCAGATCATGTAGCAAAAAATCTAAAGACAACGAAGAAATCTAGAAAACAATGTAACATTTAAGTAAGTTACATTGTACACTAATTGTAACATTTAAGTGCATGACACACGTGCTGGAAACAATGTATCGTACATTTAAATGTAACATTGTGTAAAATGTTGCCTCCATGTTGAGACGACAACGACGGCAAAACTAAAAGGGGGGATTTGTCAGGATTTTGTTCCTGTCAGCTGGACATGCATTTCAGTGCCATTGCACTGTGTTTATTCAGTATCTCGTGGCACAAGATGCCACATTGCGATGTGACTCTTCACACGCATCAAAGAGAAGCCGTTTCCACCTACTCAAGCACAGAGCTGAACGCTGTACTTGCCTTTTTCATTCAAACTAGTTGAATAGTCGAGATAAGGTTCGTCATACCTCAACAAAACAACAATCTGCCTTTTAACCGTACAGCAGTCTGTCCTTGGATGCAGGAGCGACGCTGTAAACGGCTTTATTTTCCTGGTGCGAGGTCATGCTAGAAAGAGCCGCATTATTTCTTCACGATAGCACGCTAAGATTTTATTTGGGGATGGGTGGAGGGGGCATCCCAACCTCAGAGCTCTGACAGGAATAGATCTCTGACATGGGTTGCTTGTAATGCGTTTAACAAAGCTAAATGTCTTTTGCCCAGCGGTGGCCGTATCGCACACCGAGGTGTAGTTTTCCAATTGCCTATTCCTCTGAAAGGATTAGTAGAATTGCTTTCAGTCCCCAAAATTATTTGTTTGTCGGTTCACAGCGAGCGGCTGGGATTGTATGCGGTCGCATGGCATGCAGTAATTCAATCTCACTTGGGCTCTTAGAAATGCAGGTGATGGTTTGAAAATAGAGCTTAGATGGTGGTCTGTGAGATCAGCCTTCACAGAATATACGCTTTTTTGACCTTCAGATTAGTCCTGTTTGATTTTTATGTTGTTTATTACTCATTGTAAGTTTATTGAAGTTCATGGATTTTTCATTTATGTTAAAAACAAACCATTTTTGACACATTCAGATTCTTACATTTTCTCTGTGTTTGACGTAACATTTTAGCTTAGTTTCAGTTTATTAAAACTTCCACACATGGATAGTTTCCTAAAGCAAAAAGTAAGTTCTTTCCTGTGGTGTCAAGCTGCGAAACCCTCCGTGATTCAAACTACAACTTTTCATTTCAAAGTCAAACCTGATCTCTGCTCTTCTGATGTTCTGGCAGGTGAAGGACATTGTCGGATACGACTCTTTAGGACACTGCTTCTTCACCGAGGACGGGCCGGAGGAGAGGAACACATTTGATCACTGTCTGGGTCTGTTGGTGAAGGCCAGCACACTTCTGCCCTCCGACAGAGACAGCAAAATGTGCCGAGACATAACCAACGGAGCTTATCCTGGATACGTGGCTAAACCGCGACAGGACTGCAGGTAAATCTAGAGAGGCTGAAGGAGTCATGAGGAGGTCTGAAAGCGACCAGACACACAAAAATGGTGTTAACGCCAGCCGAGGGCTTTTCCGTAGTGTTTCTAAACAATGAAGTCTCTTCTTTTACTTTTTAACAGGGTAAATGGTTATGAAAGTAGGCCGCTATATGCAAGCCGTCCACCATATTGGAACAGTCAGTCAGTGAAGACTCAAGAACTCAAAGTTATACACATGTGTCAAATGTTAAATGTTACGTGAGGTTGTGTAGATTCAACCATTATGATTGCTACAATACAACAAGACGAATGTGTTAGCTAACACAAAATCTTGCCATAGGTTAAAAACCTGTAATATTAGGTTCTAAAATAAAAAACACAAACCCCACTTTGAAAAGGTATCCCATTTATGGAGACATTTGAATCTTGATGGTTTTTTGTTGCATTTTGGAAAAAATCCTTCATTTTTATGAGAAAAAGGGGAAATACTGACTGTTCCAAGATGGCGGGAACGTTTGTGTCTCTAGAGGGGTCAAATGTGCCATTTCCATATACATATCTGTGGGTTTTTGCATTTAACCCAAAAAAGAAAAAATCTTTTACATATATCTTGTTAACACATAATCCTTTGGACTTAATTGTTTTAATGATTTATTTTTGGTCAAAGAATAAGAACTGACAGAAGAGTTTAAAAGTCGTGTAAAACAACTCATTTAAAGTAATTGTAGTAAAAAAAATTGTTTTCTGTGAAGTCACTGTTTATGTGATTTGTGTTTGCTTTTTGTGAATGGAGTTAAATAACGTTAAATATAAGCTTTGGTAAACACCACATTACTCAATTAAACTGAAGGAACAAGTTTACTTAATCATCTACAGTACAGTAAACGTATTAGTGTTTTCAGTCTACCATCAAACCTGATTTCACATATTTTTTCACATAGTTTTAATCGCATCTTCCTTTAAGGAAAAAAACAACACAACATGTGGCCGCAGTGATGATCTTTTCCGCCTGCGCTGATTATTTGATAATGTTTTTCATCCTAAGATGCATTTGCTCCCCTTCAACCTCAGATAATCTTTGGTAATTAAAACAAGAACATCCTCACATTATGAAACGCGGCTAAACTTGGTGGCAGAAATGTGTGGGTTGACGGTAAATAACGATTCATTGGAATAGTTGTGAAAATTTCTCTACAAAATTTCGCCAGTGCATCACATACCTAAGAACAGAACACAGATACATGTAATTGTTTTATGTGTTTATACATTATTGACATGCAGACATCTGTATGTGTATTTATACCGTCACTATGTAGCATATAGAAAGAACAAACTTCAAAAGCATTCCAGCATTACATTTCAATAAATGACTCACTGCTCTCATGTATATAGACATGCGTGGACCAAGACGCTTTGGATAAAAGCGTCTGCTAAAAGAAAGAATGTAAATGAAAGTCACTGAAAATAGACGTGAAAGCTTTGTGGTGCATCCATTAAAAAGGTGGAGAATTACTGTCATGCGTTTGTTTCAGTGAGATCTGCGATACCATTTTATTTGCATGTTATTTAAGTTAAAAACAAATGTTTGTTTTAAAAAGTAACGTTTTATAAAAAGTCCAACAGTTAGTGCACGTGCTTAAGACATCTTGAGGATGGAATCCAGCCTGCAACATTTGCATTCTCCCCTCTTTCTGTCTATAATAAAAAGTCACATCTCTCATGTTTGTTTTTTCATGTTTCGTTACAGTGAAGCCAAACAATCAGTTTGAGATCGGGTTAAAAATGGACATCTGGTAAATGTCAGCTGTGTTTGTTTACGGCGTGAAGCAATAAGACGACACCAGATCTAATCAGTGTCTCTCTCTTTCTGTTTTAGCGCCACCTCCACCTTCTGGATAGCTAACCCCAATAACAATCTCATCAACTGCGCTGCGGCCGGATCCGAGGTGAGACCCGTTACCACGGCGATGGCTCTTATTAATGCTGCCGCCGTGTCCGTGTTTGTGAGAAAGCGCACAGCGGTCAGATCTGCATGCGTGTGTGTGTGTTGTGCACGGACATTTTAATGTACCGCTGTGAGTTCATTCGTCATCCTCTGGGCCATTAAGAGAGCCATTAGTACTGACTTACATTCTTTCTTTCCCGCGCGGCGTGTTTGTGTGTGTGGTCTCGCAGGAAACAGGATTCTGGTATATTTTCCACCACGTCCCCACCGGGCCATCAGAGGGCATGTACTCCCCCGGCAGGAGCGAGCACACACCCATGGGTCTCTTCATTAATAACAGAGCACACTCCAATTACAGGGTGAGTGTGTGTCTGTGTGAATGAAAGTGGGTCACGGCATCAGAGATATACTGTAGGTGAAGTATCCCAGCTCTCCGTATAGACCATTAGAAGCACGTGCGAAAGATTGACGATCTTGTTGGTGAAAAAAGGAAGAGGCCGAGTGCCGTAATCTATGGCATCGTTGTCAGCGCGGCCGCCGTAATTGAAATATAATTCATTTTGAGCTTCTAGCTACTTACCTCTTTAATAACGCCTGATTTAAGACTTCCGGGATTCGGGGGTGGGAGTGTTTTTGCTGAAGTACGGCACACTTCTCCGTCACTACGGCAGAGCCCGGGGAAACCTGTGTTTATAACGGCAACATTTCCAAAAGAGAAAAACAAATGTTGTTCTGTGTGTAATTTGGTGTAAAATGAGCAAAGACCGAGCGTTTCGTTACAAGACTGTAAAGTTTACAGATATGTTCAGTAATCAGTTTGATTAGAAATTTTACTTAATATCAAGTCAAAAACTGCCCCTTTAAAGATGCAGACTGTCACTTTTTTAGTTCAAAATAAACAAAATCAGTTATCGAGCAAGTATATAAAAACAGTCGTCTCTTTATCACAGCCCAATTTCACATTGATACGCTTATAATAATGATTTATGATTTGAGAAATGTCAGTTCGACATCATTTGACTTCAACCCTCATAAAGATATATAACATAAGTTAAGTAACCTAGAGTTTCATGTTTTAAACAGAGATGATGATCGAGAGAGTTACGGATTGTAATTTTCAGTATTTAACGTAATTATTATTCATAACTTAAGAATTTGAGAGAAGAAATTAAGGAGACTAATGAGATTTTTCTGCAACCTGTTTAATCACAATTTTCTCTGTGGTCTTGTTTACGTCAGACTGTTTTTTTCTAGTTGTTTGACATTTTAATATAACAGTAGTTGTTTATAGACTCAACCGTAATAATATTCAAATGGAGTTTGCCGGTCTATGCCGTGGTGATGTTTCTATTAAAGGATGAATTGCCACAGCTGTGTCCAATTACTTTCTGTCTTGTGAATATATATACTGTAAAGTAGATTATTCAAATATTTCAACCCCTGTTTCACCGTCAGCAAAAATAGGAAGTGTGTGCTATGTGTATCAAATAAAAAATAGACGAATGACAAACTTTATGCGTGTTGTTAGGCGGGGATGATCCTCGATAACGGAGTGAAGACAACCGAAGCAAACGCGAAGGACAAGAGACCTTACCTGTCCCTCGTCGGAGCCAGGTGAGCAATCACATAGCAACACCATTCTGTTTAATACAAACCAGTCTATACCGATTGGATTCATACCGAAGTGTTCGACAGGTACGGCCCACATCAGGACGCAGACCCCTTTAAACCAAGAGTTCCCGCTCTTATCCATCATTTTGTGGCCTATAAAAACCAGGATCATGGTGCTTGGCTGAGAGGAGGAGATGTTTGGCTGGATGATTGTCAGTAAGTGTTTTCTGTATCGTGTCTTTATCCTCGTAAACTTTGAGTTTAATCTAGACGATAAATACAGATTCACTTGCAACAAAGATAAACGGTTTGCTGAATGACTTACTGTATGTCTTATTAAACAGTACTCCAAAAGTGGTTTAAAGTTTAATCTTAGCAGTGTAAAAAGCAAAAACTTTGGGATATTTACTATTTAACTTCGAATTAATTTGAAGAAAATTTGCTTGATTTATGTTCTAGTTATATATTCTCTAATGTATAATCTGGGCAAAAGAAATGTTTTTAAATGTTTTTACATGTAATATTTTTGCATTTATTCATTTCATTTAATATTCCGGTTGTTTGATTTGTAAAGTAATAAAGTACCCAGACAGACGTCTTCAGTGAGACATAACAATCCTCTGAGCAGACTCGCGTTTATCGATAAATCATGAAGGAAGACCTTCTTAAAAGCTCATTTATTAGGAAATCAAATCTGGATAGGACATTTAATAAAAGATAAGTCATTTGCAGAGTTTGTGTGTTGGAATTTAATAATAACTTCTGAAATATCACCTATAACCAAATCACAGACCTACTGCAGCAATTTAATTAAAAGCGAATAGGAAAAATAAAAACCTTTCGAGGCAAATTTCATCTGATAAATGTAAAATAAAATAGTTCAGACTGTAAAATTGGCAAATAAATCATTTGTGGTTTCAATCAAGCACGTCGGTGGATTGTGATTGCGTTGGCTGTGTAATCTGTCTTAAATCTGAGTTTTATTTCAGCGTTCGGTCACCATTGACTGTTCCTTTATTTCTATCGCACACAGGTTTGCTGATAATGGAATAGGTCTCACTCTCGCCAGGTAAACCCGCTAATCGCTATTTTTCTTTTATTCTATTATTTTCAATGCACACATTTCAGCCGCCTAAAAAATGAAATGCGTATTCACCGAATTGATTATGGAGCAATACGCAGCGAGTGTAATTGGAAAATCCCTTATATGGGAGGCTTTTTAACATCGCTGTGGCTTTTGAGAGAGCGTGAAAGTACACAAACTTTTGTGTGACTTTTGTGTACTTAGCGGCGGGACGTTCCCGGATGATGACGGATCACGTCAGGAGGTGAAGAACTCTTTGTTTGTGGGAGAGAGTGAGAACAGAGGAATGCCCGACATGGACGATCAATCCTGGGGTCCCGGAGGTCCCGATCATCTCGGCAGATCTCTGCCCAGAGGAGTGTGAGTATCCGAAACGTTTTCAGTGTCTGAAACATGAATATGTTTTGGATTCAAGTGCTTTCTGGGAGACCTTTTCATTTTTATTCATTCTTCTGTCTTGCACAAAAAAATGAAATAGACTTTGTCCTTGATTTTGATTTTTAAGTTAATTCTCTAATCTTTAATTTATTAAGAGCTGATTGGTTTATAAAAAGTGGGTGGTGGTTTACAGGAGGGGTTGAATAAGTGAAAGTGACGATTTTGTACTGATAAATCATTCACAGTAAAGCCAGATGTTTTTTATCACAGAATAAACTAAAATAAATTATTGTATATTTAATATTAATTAAAATGTTTTATTAGCTTATTTGTAACCACAAGGAAAAACATTTCCTATCGGCTTCAGACACGACTGACAGCGACATTCATTCAAGACAACACACAATTTGATTTAATCATCAATGTTATTAATTAGACATATTTACATGTGATTTATTCATAAAGCACCAAAATGAATTGCGATAAAAAGGCTGAAAAAACTGAATGAAATGGATTTAATAATTCTGTTTGATACACAATTGAGATCACAATCATACTTTGGAGGTTTTGCTTTTTGTTTTCATTGATGTCTTTCTTTATAACATTATATCAGTAGTATTTCGTCTATATCATTAGGAGACTGAACCTCACTAGGGCTCCACAGCACACGTCTAAAGGGAAAGTGTTTTTAGATTAGCTTGTAGATGAAATGTCTTTGAAGATTTTTCTTAATTCTCATTTTCTGCTCATTCCCGACTGCGTGGCAGAAAATTGGTCCCGCGTGTACCATAATGCCACTGTGCAGCGTGCAACCTTGATGAAGAAAATCAAACATTTTTCTTTCCGTCCCCTCAACAGATGTTGTTGTTGAAACACGCACAGTTCTTTAGACTTCTAGACGCATTAATCGTGATTAATTATTAAAGTCTTGAAGTTTGAAAACAAGCAGCTTTATCACTGTTTCAGCAAAAACACCAGTGAAAATATCTGAGGGGGTGTGGCTTAGCATTTTGTTTCAGCCAATGGGGTTGAATTGTATTTATCTGCAATAACAGAACTCATTTCAACAGAGTTTTAAACCATTGTGTTTTTGTCACATCCATCACACATGTATATTTCATTTTTTTTAAATAGATAACTGATGTATAGACTGATTTTTTTTATATATCATATAGATGATTTAATATATTGGTTATAAATTAAAAAAAGCTTTGACTAAAACGGTCACATCCATAACGCTGGAACTGACCATTTCTACATCTATGAAAACACAAATTGTGTTAAATTTGGTGGAAGTCCAATTTGTTCCCCATGAGGAGAGCAGGAGTCTCCTCTGAGATTTTAAGTCTGTGACGGGGAAACAGGGCTGACGTTGCGAATTTAACCGCTTGTTGCTAGGCAACCAGACATCTTATCCATCCCAAAATGACACTTGCAGTTATGCAGTTAGCCACAGGCCCCTCGTAGTTTGGTGAGTTCACTGTTCACGAATAATAATAATGATAATAATAATAATTGGCCAGAGGCAAATTTAGTCTTAATGATTTCTTCCAAACACAGAGAATCCCACAGAGGCCGTGTGTTATTGTTTCTCTGTGTTGTTTCCAAATAACAGAACAAACAAAAAATCATAATGATGCCCGGCCTCTGTGGGATCGGCTGTGTCATTATTTTTGCAATCTCATTTGGTTCTGCTTGTGTCGCTGAATTACACACTTAACCTTTAAAGTTCTTTTAATCTTATTTACTTTTGTCTCAGTGTCACATTGTATCACAGTTCATTTGCATTAAAGGTTTGTTTCATCCGCGTCCTCACCTTCTCCCCCGCAGGGACTTTCCTATCCGTGGAATGCAAATCTACGACGGGCCGATCAACGTCCAGAACTGCACTTTCCGTAAATTCATAGCCCTTGACGGACGGCACACGAGCGCTTTCGGTTTCCGCCTGAACAACTCGTGGCAGAGTTGCCCTAACAACAACGTCACTGACATCACTTTCGAAGACGTCCCGGTAAGCGCTGCACTTCGAGCGATCGTCCCGCTCACCTCGTGACCTCTGTGACATTCCGTGTCAGGCCTCTTCGTGTTATTTAATAACAGCGGATGAGGTCGCTGGCTCTGAGCTATTCTAGGAACACTGATTGATTTTATGAAGGATGTCAAAGAGGATTATAACAGTTCCAAGTGTCTGTTGGCTGCAGGCTGTGAGGTTTGATGGATGTTTGAGAGAGAGAGAGAGAGAGAGAGAGAGAGAGAGAGAGAGAGAGAGAGAGAGAGAGAGAGAGAGACAGAGAGAGAGAGAGAGAGAGAGAGAGAGAGAGAGAGAGAGACAGAGAGAGAGAGAGAGAGATAGAGAGAGAGAGAGAGAGACAGAGAGAGAGAGAGAGAGAGAGAGAGAGAGAGAGAGAGAGAGAGAGAGAGAGAGAGAGAGAGAGAGAGAGAGAGAGAGAGAGAGAGAGAGAGAGAGAGAGAGAGAGATAGAGAGAGAGAGAGAGAGAGAGAGAGAGAGAGAGAGAGAGAGAGAGAGAGAGAGAGAGAGAGAGAGAGAGAGAGAGAGAGAGAGAGAGAGAGAGAGAGAGAGAGAGAGAGAGAGAGAGAGAGAGAGAGAGAGAGAGAGGACTGTGATATAATAAATGTGACTTTCTCTCTCAGGTTATGAACATCTCTATTATAAACTACAATATAAAGCCTCAGTGGCGACTTGTGATGTGTGTGATTCAAAACACCTTTGAAAATCCGATTCAGTTCTTTGAAATTAAATTAAATGCAGCAAATATGATGCTGAATTACTATTGTAATTTAAATTTAATTTAAATTACAACAGTAGTATATTTTAATGTTTAGTTTACTATAGTAAACTGTAGTAAATTATAGAAATTACTACACTTTTGTACACTACACCATGGTTCACAAACATGATTGTATCTAGGAAATTAACCACAGTTTTTAATACAGTAAATCATGAATTGTATACTACATTACAAGCATACATACAGTTTGATTATATACAAATTTGTGTTTACTGTCTGTATATAATCTTATTCAGTGTATTTTCTTCTTTTTTGAACAACTGAAATTCTTCTACTGTCTTATTATATTAACTTAAACTTCCCATCATTTTAATTCAACATCTTCAAATTCACTTCCCACTTATGAACCTAAATGCCAACAGTTCTTAAATTCTGACATGGTTGAGAGATGAAAAACATGAGCTTTCTTTCCTTTAGATCACCTCACGCGTGTTCTTCGGTGAGCCGGGCCCCTGGTTTAACAAGATGGAGATGGATGGCGACAAGACGACCATTTTCCACGACATTGACGGCTCGGTGAGCGAATACCCGGGTGCTTTTCTAGTCAAGGAGGACAACTGGCTCTTGAGACACCCGGATTGTATTGACATCCCCGACTGGAGAGCTGCCATCTGCAGCGGGCACTACGCCCAGGTACGTCCAACCCAAAGCTGGCACGGCATCCACACCTTCACGTACCTCCAAAGACATGCCTGCGTTTGTTGCCAGAAGTCTTCATTTGTGCTGTGAAGCGTTTACATGCAAACGGCACGACGCTTACTTTCTCACGTTTTGTTAGCCTTTAAAATTAGGTAAGGGAGAAAACCAATCAGTCTGTAAAAATTTTCCCCAGATTTATGTCCAGACCCGGAACCCGGCCAACCTGAACATGAAGATGGTGAAAGACGAGTATCCAGACAAGCCTCTGGAGCTGGTGGGCGCTCTGGGAAAGAGGAATCACTACCAGCAGTTCCAGCCTGTCGTCACTTTAGGGAAAGGTTACACCGTACACTGGGATCAAGCGGCTCCGGCTGAGGTCACCATATGGCTTATTAACTTCAACAGGTCAGTGACTGATGGACAAACAAGTGCACAAACACTCCCACTTCATATTGCTTCATTGGAAAGTACCCGACTAAAACCATTTTCTTAACTTCTTCATATTTAAAATCCTCAGTGTGTCACTTTGCAAAAAAATTTGTTTTATAAACAGATTTCCCAATAATGTTAATGTTACTGTAGCAACGCAAAGGTCATGGGTCGCTCATCAGCGATTGGTCATCAGCCGGGACAGATAGCCCCGCCCCATCTCACACCATTAGTTGATTCACTGCTTAAGATTGAACATCTTTTGAACAAGTAAATTTTGGGGTTAAAGAATATTTGACATATATACGCTATATCCTATAAAATAAAATAAAAAAATTGATAATTATTTGATCATAATATCGTTTATTTAATGTATTTCATCATTTTAATATTTTCTGTGACTTGCTTTTTCATTATTTTTAAATGTTTATCTTTAGTCTCTAATGTTTGTGGAAAGATGTATTTGTAAAGCTTCAATGTAACAAAATTGTAAAATTGTGTAAATAAATAATTTAAAATTGGTTTAATTTGAAATAAAATGAAATCTTAAATAAAGTAATAAAATATAATTTTTAAATAAACAAATATATTATTTAAAATATTTTTATTTATTTGGAAAATCTACTTGGTTTGTTCTGCTGTTTTAATTTATTATGTTATTTATTGTTAGTTGTTTTTCACTGACTGTTTACTTGCTTTGAATAATGTTTTTTACCGAAAAAAAGTTATTTAATTGTTATTAATTTATTTGATCAAATTTTTACATTTAATTGGTATTTGTACTGGTGTCAACTACAGAAATGTCGACATCATGTCAACCCTAGTCAGTAGCAACGTCTATGTTTCTTAAATAGCTGTAATTAATTTATGAGCGTTTCTAAATTATATCCAAAAAACCCTCTTCTCTTGCTAACCAGAAGAGCACAGGTAGAAATCATCCCATCTCAATGCTTATGTGAACCAGAACTATAACGCCCCCTAGTGATGAATGATGATCTGCATATCATGAAATCTGTCAAAGTATGATTTATTCACTGTGTCCTTGCTTCTTTACAGAAACGACTGGATAAATGTGGGCATCTGTTACCCTAAAGGCACAGAGTTCATCATCATCTCAGACATCCACAACCGCCTGACCAAAGAGACCAGGAAGACGGGTGTGTTCATGAGGACCGCTCAGAGAGAAAAGATGGGTCATTCTCACCAGACGAGAGGTTATTACCACTGGGAGGAGGACACTGGGTGAGATACAGATAACAGTTTATATACACTTACTATCTGAACTAAAGAACTCTGAGAGGAAGTCAATGTAAAGCGAGATGAAAGTGAACAGCATCATGAGCACTGTTTAAGTCAATGCAATGATACTAAATCTAATATTAATGAATTAAGAAGATTTTATTAATGCTGCAATTTTTTGGGGATATATGTTAATTTTTTATTGCATTTAAGATTTTTCATTACACCTTTGTCATCTTATTATTTTTTGATACTGTTTTTTTTCAGTTTTACTTTTAATGTTAGTTGTTATTCATTCATTTTAATGCATCAGCTTTCTTCAACCTCTAATTTTAGTTTTTCATCTTATATTTGGGGTTATATTTCATTTTGTTTCATGTTCATTTCATTTCACAAAAATTATAGATAGATTATTGGCGATTCCAGCGTTATGGACATGATATTTTCAGCAAAACTTAAATATAAATTCTCAGAGAATGTATTTTATTACCAATATATTAAACCATCTGTTAATATTTTACTAAAGTCCTGTTGATAGAGTCCAGACATCAGAAAAATATCAGTTTTTACACGAGTTATCTATTTTGAAAAATGAAATTGGTAATGAAACACGTTTTTGAGAGGAAACATACTTTATAGGATTTCTGTGAATTAAATTACACAAACCAGAAGCAATAATACCCAACAAATGAAGAAGAGATCATAAAATAGTTAAAATAGTTATTTTATTTTTATTTTCATGTGTTCATTTATGAGGAATATGAACTGTTATGAATGTGACGATTCTGAAAACAGCACTTTATCTGACTATATAAATCATGATTTAAACACAAACAAATGCTTTAAAAACTTTAAGAGAGACTCACATGAGGATTTAAACCAGCAAATACTGACATCTGAACTATCAGTATGATGAAAACCTTTTTTCATGGTAAGATTGACATTAACCTTAAACAAATGAGTAATATCACGTATTTGAAAGTCATCTAAAAGGCTCTGTACTGATCGCTTTAGTTTAGTCATTTATACTGTATGTTTTGGTGTTATTTTAGGAGCGTTTCAGGTCTTTGAGTCGTATTCCCATCGTGGTTCTCCGTCCTCATGCTGATCTGTGTTTCTGGAAGTCGTTCTGTCTCTCTGATGTCAGTCTTCGTTCATCCCTACAGGCTTCTCTTCCTTAAAATCAAAGCGCACAATGAGAAGGAAGACTTTGCCTTCTGCTCGGTGAAGGGCTGTGAAAGAGTGAAGATCAAAGCTGTTATTCCTCGCGGCAGCGGCCCCAGTGACTGCATGGCTCAAGCTTACCCCAAATACTCCGAGATGCCCGTCGTAGACGTGCCCATGCCCAAAAAACTGCCCCGCTCAAGACTGGTGAGAAGACGTTGCTTTAACTTTTGTCATAAACATTTGAAATCAGATATTTGACATCTCAGACTTCTGCCTGTAAAGGATCATTGCTCAAATTGTTTGAAGATGATGTATGTAAGCAGAAGATTATACTGAAAATCATTGGGTGAACTATTGACCAATCAGAATCGAGCACTGAAACTAACCTTTTTTACAAAAGAAAACAAAATGCAACAAAAATTGTGAAAAAGAAATGATGCTGTGTAATATATGATTATGAACATGAAGAATTATGTTTTGCTCACGTTTCTTTAAATGTGTGTTGGACTGATTGTATCATCATGTAATATAGAAACTTTCATTTATTAATAGATTTTCTTATTTGAGAATAAGTGTTCATTAAAGGTTTTATGCTGATAGCAATATATACATATAATGCTGATATATACATAAAACACTAGAATAGCAGCAAATAAACTACACGTGAAATGAAATTATATATTTTCTTATGTAATATTTAATAATCAATTTCAATCTTTTGAATATTTGATAGTTTTGAATAGCTAACGGTCAATTTATTGGTTCATGTCACGCTTATCACATAGATCTGATGTACGTCTCTCTAAAGTGACATCATACACCCGCGTCACGCCAAAGTCTGTGTCTGAATGCATCAATGACACGTTCTCTTGTTGTTGTTTTTTGTAGCCTAACACATCAGAGCACTTTCTGGAAATCAAACTGGAGTCGTATAACACACGCTTTTTCCACATCAAAGAGGACTTCTCCTATACTGAGGTACAAACTACAACTAACCTGGATTATACTTAGGCAAGAATTGTACATTCAGGATTAATTGGTGGTCATTTAGTCACCACTGCGTTGTCCTAACTTTGTATTCCAACACAAAAAAGTCCAAAAGTATCATATGTGAAAGTCTTATGTAAGCAACAGAAATGTAAGTCATTGACTGCAGCTCTTTCATTCGCATTCACGTGTTTTGAATATAGTCGTATGTTAG
The DNA here is from genome assembly GCA_019155185.1 of Beaufortia kweichowensis. Taxonomy (NCBI): domain Eukaryota; kingdom Metazoa; phylum Chordata; class Actinopteri; order Cypriniformes; family Gastromyzontidae; genus Beaufortia; species Beaufortia kweichowensis. The sequence goes on along the minus strand of CM032794.1, from coordinate 23,258,620 downwards.
TATGAATCATTTATGACTCGTATTGATTTATTATAATGTCCCTGCTGGGAATAAAGTCTGTCTCTCTCATCGGTTGATTCTATAGGTCAATGGCAAGAAGATCTACCAATCAGAGGACGGCGTGCATGTGACTGTGATTGACGGTCACAGTGGGAAAATTCTGGAGTCTAAAGGCTTCAGGAACTCTATACTGATGGGAATACCAGCTCAGTTAGAGAATTACATCACCAACCTTAAAGACGAGTAAGACCAACATACAGTACACATAAACCTATACCATATACATACCATATAGAACAGGTTCATGTACAGTGAATATATATATATATGTAACTTATATTTTAACTTAATAAGGTTGGTACAGATTTAATAATTTGTTACATAATTTTTGTTTTGTATAAATTCTTAATAATATAATTAAATGTTAATGTGCCATGTAAAATAATAAGAGCATTGTACATCACAGATATTAAAATGAAGTTGTACTCGTCTGAACTGTCTGAAATCATCTGGGCTGAAAATAGTCGTGTGTGATAGAAACTCATCTTTGCTTTTCCAGGTCAGTGATTTTGATCACGTCTAAAGGAAAACTGGTCACCAGGGGGCCGTGGACCAAAGTTCTCCAGAGCATCGGAGCGGAGCAGTCAGTAAAGTTGAAAGGTAAGAAAGTTCACAAAAGTGCACGTTTATACCGACACTCGCATTACTGTTGATCAAGGAAAGTACACAAATAAAGTTCCTAAAATGTTTTTGACACACTTATAAAATATCTGAATGTCATTTCATTAGATACAAAATATAAAAGCAAATCAGCAAACAAATGATGCTAGAGATGCTTTACTGTGCATCTGGTCCAACTATGATGTTCAGTGTTTGTATGTGATCAAATTCACACCAGCTAAGTAAAATAAATAATAAATAATTTAATCTCCTTAAGTATAGACTCGTATGTCCAAATACTTTTTATCTGCATTTTGGGGAGTATATTTATTTATGTATCATGTGACATGCGTTGATTGTTTGTTTTGCTAGAATATGTCATCTTTTTGACATTCAGACATCTTTGTGGTTCAGTTTCTTTCTGGTGCTGATGTATTTACCAATCACAGATATTTCACTGTTTCAGCTACACTGGTCAAATCTTTTGCTGCTTTAAATTTTTAATGGCAGTGAAATTGGCTTTACATTTCAGCAAAATTTCAGCTAGTTGTTGTTACTTATAAAAATAAGTTAAAATCGCTTGACTTATTGATGAGTCTATAAGGCTGTGGTTGTCTGTAAGTCTATAATTGAGTAAAGCAAAGCCATTACAATAAACGTCATTATATGTAAACATGAAAAGATTTAAAACTTGATATGAATATTATTAATATACGGTATGAACCGCACTGGAGATAAATGTTTCATTACACATGTTTGGTATTCCCACCATGAAATTCCCTCTTCAGGCTGTGAAGTTCTTAGACTATGAAAGAAAAATAGCACTCGTGTGTGAAGATTTCTGGGCTGGACACACACAGACACACACATTCCACAGCAGCGGGGTCTTTCCTCTCGTCCCTCCCTTCAAACACTGTTTATCACGTTGAATTGTCATTCCAGCTCCTTAAGTTTACATTCCAAGTCCATCTCAACTGAATCATTTCGTGGACAACACCAAATGTTTAACAGAACAGCTGAATCTTTCTCATTATTTAGCCTCCTTATTCATGTGTTTTGCAAGAGACATTAAATATAGGTGTTTTACACGCTATATAGATAGGGTTTGTAGTGATCATGTCTGTCCGCAAAGGGCCGTACAAATAAAAAATGTTCTCATAATGTTTGCTGTATTCCAAGTTTTCTGAAGCCATATATGCCTTTTTTTAAGAAGACACAACAAAATAAAAGTCCTTATTTGCTGAAATTCTGTTTAAAAACTGGTCGGATAGCAAAGATAATTGATTTAATGTTGAATTAGTGTTGAGAATGACCAAAACCAAGTCAATCTTTACTATGTGAGTGTACATTAACAAGTTTATTACATGGCTACTTACTAACCCAAATGTACCAAAGATGAAATTATTTCAAGAGCGTTGTCTGCAAAACATGAAATTTGGACATTTTTTTGCAGTCATTATTTAACACTTTCTGGACATTAGATGCCTAGAATGACAAATCAGAATCAAGAATTTGCTGAGTAAAAATGTAAACGCAATAATTACACATTTAAACTACAATGCAAACCCATCAGAGTCAAAGCAAAAAAGAAACAGTCTCACAAAACAATGTTTTGTGTTGTCTTTTTCAGAAAAGCTGGCTTTTGTCGGCTTCAAAGGCTCCTTCCGGCCAGACTGGGTGAGGATGGCTGTTGACGAAGAGCGCGTCAAACTCCATCAAGTGCTGCCCATCCCTGTGGTCAAGACGATGAAGCTTTGAAAACAAACACCGCACACCCCAGGAAAGCTCAGACACTTTGTAGCAGCACTGATGGGCGAGCCATCCACGCCCGCTCAACCTAAACGACCAATCAGAACCGAGCATGTGTTTATGTTACCCCGCAACCCCTCCCGGCGGATTCCATTGTATGTGACGACGTGGACGTTAAGTGACGTTTGGATCGTGTTGTCCGTTGTTTATACTTGAGTTCTTAAGAAGCAAAACGAGAAAAGATGAATAGCAAACACGCACCGTTCCTCGTTCTCGTCCCTCTCTGTGATGTTTGCCTTTATGTTTTTCTGAAAAACACGTGTTTTTCTAAATATGTAGAAAAGAGGTTTCGGATTGTAAATGTTGTGAGGTTTTTTCATTTTATTTGTCACGCACAAGAACGTTCGGTCGGTTTTGTTTGTGTTGTACGAGAGAGCCAGCAAAATAACAATTCAGTCTTGAATGGAAATCGAGCATTACTAGATGTCAGTCTTACCATGAAATGATAAAAACTCGCGAGGTATTGGCGTTCCTTCCTTTTGGCAAGACGTACGACACTGTCCCTTTGCCGAAATAGCTGGTCTTTTTTCGGGGATCGTAATTTGTTAGTGTTTTGTATGTTTCGTGTGTTTCTAAAAAAACCTGATTGATAACAGAGATATATTTTATACTTATTTATTGTACAGGCACTATTAAACAAATCTGGAAGGGACGACTTTTAAGGGACTTCTAAGTTGTAATGTATTTCTGTCCTATCTGTAAAGACAAACTTTTTTGTTTCACTTTCAGTGTATAATGCAAATTTACATGACATTAAATTTAAGTTGTATATGGATGTGATTGTAAATGTAACTGATTTCAAAATTAAGCAAATGTATTACTTTACATAAAAAGCTATAAAAACTTTTGTACAGAAATAAATGAATACATCTTTTTCCTCACATCTTGTTGTTGAGTATGTGTCCATTAAATGTGTACTTTGACCTGTGAATTCACCTTTGACCAACAGAAGATCTGAACCTCTCAGATTGCCTACATGGTTTGTGGTAATGGCTAATATATTTAAACATGTTTAATGTATCCATATGTTATTTATTATTTTTAAACACATTCGCACCAGAGGGTGACATCATTACTTATATTTGTTGTGGGGTTCGAGGTATGTACGGTTCACGGTGTGTATCTAACTGCGTGTGTTCACACTGGGGTGGAGGATCATGAAGATGTTTTCACTCAGCAGATGGTGTGGAAATATGACCACGGAGGCCATACCGATGTAGGGTGGATACATACATTACAGCTTCCAGTGGTCTCCAGTGCTACAAGACTGCGAGGAAAACATCTTCAATGTCATGATGAGTTGCTCTCAGTGCACTGTACACGTGTTTTCTGAAAGTCAAATCTTATTCAGATTTAGAGAACCACATTGTGTCTGAAGCTATTGCAAATGTGGTCAGTGCTGTTTTCTGTGAGACAAATCAAACAGAAAGTAAAGTTTAAAAATGTTTGGAGCATAAGAGCTATTTAGCATTTGAATGCAAATTCATTCATTCATCATTTTTACAATGAGATTTTATTCAGCTTGTAGGTTTTGGGAACATTTGCTTTATTGATGATTTCTGTAAAAACAAAACAAAAAGTTTTATAAAGTAACTTTTATAAAATTCTTTGAAACTAAATGAATTTGCAATTCCTGCATGCAATATGTATGTAATAATTTTCAATCATTTATGTTATGAAAAATATTGTTTACTATTTGTTTATCAATTATTTGAAAAGCAAAAATTACTTTTTATTTAATTAAAAGGTAACATTTTATAGTATAATTTTATTTTTTTTTATAATTCTTTACGTATTTTATATTTCATATATCTAAATATATTTTTCAGTTTATTTATCATAAATTGTTGCTGCCGATTGTTTGATAGATGTGTTTTTATATATCACAGTTACTGTATGACATTTTGACCAAGTTAGTACAGCAACCATAATCAAGCATTATTTATGTTGCCTAGCAACATTATGCTACTGTTTACATGACTATTGACCAATCAGCATCCAGTAGCGAAGTGTTATTATAAAAAGATTTACTTCCTCATTTAAAAAAAACATGTTTCACAAGTATTGCATAAATGTAGGATCTTAATAGCTTTTGTACATATACAAGCGGTGGATATGAAACTAAGGACTTTGCATCAGGCCTGTGATGTCAACCCTAAAAAAACCCTCTGTAAAACATCCTCACACAGTTCTGTAACTATAGTGGGTAAACGCATAGTGTGGAATAATGATGAACTAGAAATGCCTACAAGAACTGATGAACATTGACTAGATGATTGCAAAAATCTTTCCCATTTATTTCAATTAGATTGTTTCTCATTCAATATGTTGAAAACTTTACGCGAAGCTTTCTATGAGTTTTACGTAAGTTTTCTTGGTTTAATCGAAGAAAAAGTGTGATTTATTACTCTATTACTGCCTAACATTGCTTTCAAACTGGGCCAATGCCTTCACTAAATTCCTTTTTTGTGCCGGAGGCTTTATGTGACTGACTCCAGATCAGTTCATTTCTGCCACACTTCACAAACTCAAATAAACATTTAAATCAGTTGAAACATATTCTCTAGCTTGCTGTATAAAAACCAACAACCATTCCAGAAAACAAACAAGAATGAGACAAAGTGAAACTGGTTTACCCTTGTATAGTTTGTTTTCTCAATGTCTAAACTGACTGACTGTATTGAATTGATGTACAGTACGTGTCAAATTAGTCATAAATTTCTTTACATTAGTCAAGTTTTGTGGCTTTCGTATGGAAAATATGCATTTAAAAGGATAGTTCATCTAAAAATAAAACTTGTTTCATGGTTTATTTACTCTTATGTCATGTCAAATCTGTATGAGTTTCTTTCTTCTGCAGAACACAAAAGAAGATTTTTGAAAAATGTTGATGATCAAACAATACTGAGACCCATTAACTTCCATTGTATGAACACAAAACCACTGCGTCATTTTTTTTTAAATATCGTCTTTTGTGTTACACAGAAAAAAAATTATATACAGGTTGAAAAACAACATGAGCGTGAATAAATGATGACAAACTATCAATCACTTTATTCCTAGACTTTCATTTTAAGTGCATAACTAAAACCTCAATTTACAATACAAGATTTGAAATGACTTTTCTGGTGTTTATTTAATCGGCATGTCAAGACACAGTCAAATGGCTTAGATACCTTTGGTAAATAACCACTGCAACGCAGGAGTGTATAAAAGTGGTTTATTCTTGAAATCAAATCGTATCGTAACCGTGAAAAAATGATGCAAGTTATAACACAAATCATGAAGAAATTCTCTATAATGCTCTACAGAAGATTTCCAAAGATTGACAATTTGATTTTCATCAAGTACACTGGTAATACTTATAAGCGAAACGCCTTCAGTCTATTTGGACATCAAAATGTCAAAGCTCCTGTTTGCCTTTATTCGCTCGGTTGGCTGCTTTCTTGTCTTCTTTTTTCTTAGTCTCGCTTTGCTTCTTGCCTTTGGCATCTTTCTTGGCAGCTTTACCAGGGAACACTTGTCCCTCTACGGTCACGTCCTCACAGCGGTCCTGAGCCACCAAGAAGTCTTTTATCTCCCAGGCGTAGCTCCCATCACGCAGCATGAAGATGACACGGTTCGATCCCACCACGAATCTGAGAAGAAAACAAACAACAGTAACTACACTTTTACATCTCAATGAATAATGTCTTCATATAAAATGATAACTAACTGTTTCTACATGACAGTACCTCTGAATATCAAAATTGGCATTGAAGAGGCTGCCCTGCCACAAGCTGGTGATCTCCTCCGTCTCCTTCTCTGTCGGGTTTCCTGACACTGAAGCAAACACCATCAGCGTCTTTCCTTTCTTGGACATCTTCAGGAGCTCCTCTGGTTTGGACGGATCTATTTTAGAGAAGTCGATGGGTGGAGGAGATCTTTTGTGTTCGGGCAAATCACCTTCCTCAATGTCATCGTCTTTCTGCGATGGACAAAAGTAATGCAACAATGTTACAAAGGAGAAAAGGGAAAAACAAAACAACATTCCCACCTGCTAAATCTCTCGTCTTGGGCACCTTTTTGAAGACGTTCCCACTATTTTGGCTCCCAATTTAGTTTAGTCTCTCAAATCCTCTAGTGCTTTTTTCATCTTTTTGGACCATGTCAAGTGCATTTTTCTTTCCAATTAACATTAGAAACTTTTTAATTGAATTTAAAATACATCAAAGTGCCAGAGCTTACTATTTTTCTTTAATATTCAGTTTAGACATTTAAGGTCTTTGTTGACTGTGGATGATAGCAAGGGCCACATGTCTTGAACTTTTCTTAACTTAATCATACAATATATAAACAGTACTCAAGACTTTTTTGCACAATACTACAAATTTTAAATACAAATATCGAAAGGTATCATTTCAAAGGTCTCAACTTGTTCTCAATTCTCTGTGTTCTTGTCACCTTTGTGTCTCTTTAAGTTAAAGTGGCACCATTACACTGGTTTCTACGCAAACTAACATTTCTGTGAACAGCGTTTGTTCAAGCAACCTTTGTCCCTATAAAATGTGTGAATCTTTTAAACTATGTAAAATATACACCAATCACATTCCACCACATAAATTCTTACAGGAAATGACTAAGACTTGAGTTTAGTGCCTCCCAGGCAGAGAGAGAGAGAGAGAGAGAGAGAGAGAGAGAGAGAGAGAGAGAGAGAGAGAGAGAGAGAGAGAGAGAGAGAGAGAGAGAGAGAGAGAGAGAGAGAGAGAGAGAGAGAGAGAGAGAGAGAGAGAGAGAGAGAGATGACATTGTCTCTATCTTAATTTGTGCGGTGCAAAAAATTTAAATACAGGTCAAATAAATTGCCTATATATGTAAAATGCAACTATATTTATATGGTGTATAAACTGAAATACATAAATCTGTGTGAGCAATAAACATGAACATACTACTGAGGGTAACCCACATGTAAATATGTCTAATGTAAATAGTATATATGCAAAGAAAAACTAGCGTCCCAATATAAAGGTAACATACTGTACATGGCTAACAGAAATGTGTCCCGATTTACAAGCCATATGCTTGTCCTAAATTAATTAACTTGTTTAGTTTACCCTCATTGTATAGGTGTCCTTATCCTCACGTGACTGGGGGATATTGCTCTCGTGACAACTAGCCCCAGACAGGCAGCCATAGAGAAGTAACGGTGAGTGATCTCCTCTCGGTTTTTAACTTACCTCCCACTCCTCCAGCAGTCTGGCCATATCAGCATCATTATAATCCCGTATGTCTTTCTTCTTTTTGGGTTTAGTGTCTGTACAATGAACCGAAATGAACAAAACGAGAAAAAGAAACACTGCAACAGTTCTGCAGCTGACGGGAGACGCCATCTTTAAAACTGGAACTCACTGATTGGATGAATTCTTTCGCCGCGTCATAGGGTCACAGAGGGGGCGTGTCTTTCTGTTAAATATATAAAATGGTTCAGATATCTAGTTATTATGATTTGTATATTATTACATAATAATACAAATATTACTATTATTACTATTATCATTATTATTATTATCATTCTATTTTTGTTCTTATTTTGTGAACGCAGTTAAACATTTTTTTATAATGAAATAAAAATGAAATAAATGAATATTGGATTCAATTATTTAAAAAATAAAATAAACAAATAAATTGCAAAGGGCGTTAGTCTTTAGGCTTAATGGATCTGTACACTTTAAGTGTCACATTTAATTCTAAATTCTCATGAGACCAGACTAAAATGTAATAAAAATAAATATATTGCACACTGAATTGTTTTATAATTTTGCAGCTCTGCATTGCGGTCACTGCACACCTCCCTCCAAGTGCTCGTGCATGTGAAGTGTGAGGTTCATTCAACAGAATCTGAACAGTTTCCTCTCTGTACACCCCACCCAATGGCACAGTGCCCTGAGCAGCTGTACAACTGTATTTCAGCCCCCAGCCCACATCTTATGCTCTACATACAAATGCTCTTCTAATCCAGCTTTATTATGTTGTTATTTTTAATAAATATTACAATTTACCAAATAATGAGGCACGTCAAGGCATTGAATATGAATAACATGTTGCTTTAAACTAGAGAATGGTGTAATAATTAAATCAAAATCAGTCTCTTATATTTAATTTTTTTGTGTGTATTTTTAGTATTTAGTGTGAGTACGTTTTTCTTGTAAATGCAAACTATGGCTTAAGAGGACCCTTCCAATGCAGTGTCAAAGAGGGAGGGTCTTTGGTGAAGCCACGCCTCCCGGTTACATCTATTGGCTCCTTCACATTCCCAGCGTCTCGTTTCGTCTAATGAGAAGTGCTGTAGTACGTTTACGCCACAGCTTTTACAGAAGTGAATCCGATTTACCTTTCCCATCATGAATCAGCTGTTTTAAAGATTAATTTCATCCCACCGCGGTAGGGTGAACAAAATGTTTGTGATTAAAGAGAGTTCAGACCATTTATTTGTTTTAAATAACAAAACATGCAATGCATCAAGCGCATGAAAAGAAGATCAAGAGCATGAGTAAAAGAAAATAAATATATATTTTATAACAATGTAGGCTTTGATTTATAAAAACTCTAATATGATAACCTCAGTTTAACTTTATTACTAACTTGTTTTATGTATTTATATTTATATTTAGTTTATATGATCTATATAGAATTTCTATCTATCTATGATGGACTCCTATTGGCTGTTTTTTACTCATTATTTGCTCCACGTAATTAATTTAAATAAGAATTACATTATTATTATTATTTGTATTATACATTATATACTTTACATTACATTATTGTTTACAAAAGTAGGCTAATTTGAGAGAGAGAGAGAGAGAGAGAGAGAGAGAGAGAGAGAGAGAGAGAGAGAGAGAGAGAGAGAGAGACTTTAAATAAATTATTCCATAATATTCCATAAAATATTCCATAATAAATATATTGTAAATAAAATGATTTTTTGCGATATTTCTAAACGACGAATTAAAAAGAAAACAGCCATTGTTTCAGCGTTGAAGTTACGTTAAAAAAACATCTGCGGGCGTTTCCTCTAAACAGAAAATCAATCGCCCTTATGCCGCTTTGAATGCGAACATTGTGAAAGTAGTAAATAGCCGCACGCGAGAGTACCTGCTGGAACTACAGTGAAGACTTGAAAGAACACGACAAAAACAAGGAAACAAGCAAAACAAAGAGAGGAAGCGGCAGGAGTTTATGGCGTGATGCCCGTGGAAGCGGCAGTTTTTTGGGTGTAACTTTCGCGTCAGACCGGTAGTGGAGTCTCGCGCCGCGGCCTCGGGAAACGATGACGGACGAGGAATGAACACAACGTCACACGCTACGGACGTTACATCAGGAAAACACGCGGCTGGGGAGGTAAAACGAGGACTTTTGTATGCAGCACGCGCTCCGGGACCGGGAATAATGGTCGTGGAGTGGTTAAAAGTGTCAGGGTTCGTGGGAAGCTAACAGGCTATTCAGCCACACCCTCCCGCCGCTTCCTGATACGCAAGATGTAGCGGGAGACTAAACCGACTCTCAAACATCGTTACCGAAACGTTAAACGCTTCGCAGAATGGCGAGCAAATGCGAAACTCTACGTCACCGGAAACTATCAGTGGCGTTTGGACGATAGATATGCATACGGATCTAAGTTCGTCCAAAGAACTCGGATCGTGTACGAAAAAGAAACGATTGAAAGCGGTTCGAGAGCGTTCTGTGGACTTCGGAGGTGTCGTGGGATGACGGTGCAGAGGTGGCGGGGCGGGCGGTCGGCGCTCGCGCATCGCTCGGAGGGTCGCGTCGGATCAGTCGTGGGTCTTGACTCGTCATTCAGGACATTCATTCAAATGCCTCGATTCAAGGAATAAAAGCAGATGAAACGACTTCTGGAAGTTTATTAGTCAACCTGCACTTTGCCTTATTTTGGGCATCCTCACGTATGGCACTGCAGTAGCCTTTTAAAGAGTGTTTTTTGTGGATCGACATTGATATTGAAGCAACCTGTGAAACTGATCAGACTGTAGTCTACCTTGAGAAGGGTAGTTGTGAATTGCTTTTTTCTCCCAGTATGCATCAATTTACTGATTAACATTGGGCAATTCAGAATAGTCCGCTAAAGGGATATTTAATTAAATCTAGTTCTCCTGAGCCCTAATATTTGCTTTAAAGTATCCAAATATACATATATTTTATTACACGCCCTTCTCACAGGTGAAGTTTCATATTTGTTTACTCAAAGAATTAATAATTGTCCCCTTTGCGCTGATGGTGGACTTTGTACATATTTAATGAAGGACATTACCGAAGACTCCATGGCCAGTTTTTTGAAACTGAAGAAAATGTCATAAGTTAAGCTTTCGCACAATACAAGTGTGTTTGTTTTGAAAAAGAACGACAATTTTGAACAATAGTGTGACCACCCTATTATGGCTAGTAGTGGCTCGGGAAAATCGGATAGCGACGTTCCTACCAACACCCTTAGTGGCAGCTTGCAACAAAGGAAAAGACTTTCATCCATCTGTGACGCATGCAAAAGCAAAATGCAGCTGGTGGCAGACCTGCTTCTGCTGTCCAGCGAGACCAGGCCGGTGGTCCACGCCGACGGCCTGCCCGTAGCAGAGACTTTCGAGAAATGTCGCGACACGGTGATCGCCAGAACGAAGGAGCTTTCCATCATCGTCCACGACATACAGAGCCAGCTCAACATGGGGAAGTTCGTGGAGGTCGGGGACCGGCTGGTGGAGATGGGCGACCTCGTGGTCTCGCTGACGGAGTACTCCGCGCACGCGGCGTACCTGGCGGCCGTGGAGATCCCGGGTTCGCAAACTGCCGTTCCCGGGCTGGTGGACCGCTACAAAGTCACCCGTTGCCGGCACGAAGTGGAGCAGAACTGCAACGTCCTGCGCCTGACGGCTCTGGCCGACCTGACGCCGCAGCTCCTTCTGGAGGTGTCGCAGAACATCCTGAAGAATCTCACCACGCTCACGGACGCCTCCTCTCTGGCCAGTGATAAATCCAAGGACAAGTTTGCCAAGGAGCAGTTCAAAGCCAGCGTCAAGTGCATGAGCACCAGCGCCACAGCTCTCCTGGCGTGCGTGAGGGAGGTCAAGGCCTGCCCCAGCGAGCTCACCCGCAACCGCTGCGTCCTCTTCAGCGGACCGCTCGTGCAGGCCGTGCACGCCTTGGTGGGTTTCGCCACCGAGCCGCAGTTCCTCGGCAAAGCGGCCACCATCACCCCCGAGGGCAAGGGGGTGCAGACGGCCGTGCTGGGCGGAGCCATGAGCGTGGTGTCGGCCTGCGTGCTCCTGACCCAGGGCCTCAGGGATATCGCTCAGCATCCCGAGAACAGCTCCCAGATGCCCGTCTACCGGGAGCGGCTGAGGAACTCTGCTTGCGCCGTCTCGGACGGGTGCACGCTCCTGTCTCAGGCACTAAGGGAACGATCTTCACCCAGAACTCTACCGCCAGTTAACTCTCATTCTGTGAATTAAGACTCTCGAGATACTCAACACCAGCCCCTCGGCACATTATACCAAAGAATTTAATCAGGTTTAAGCCCGTTGAGTAAATGTACAGTTTATTATCCAAATTAACATTTCACGGCTTTACTCGAGTTGAGCTCATTTGTAGGTTTGTCTTCACTCTGCATTTGACGGGGGAATAAAGTTTACTAAATTTTGATAAAACTGACAATTATTGAAAATTCGGAAAGTGGTGATTAAAACCGAAGTCTTAGTAAAATTCAACTGAAAGTTTACCTCAGTGTTTAGCTGAATGGATGTCATTGAGATGTGTAGAAATACACAGTTTGTATACCGTGTGTGAGTTTGTAATGAGTTAAAGCTGCTGTGAGTGTGTGCCATAGGTTTTACACTATTTACAAGACTTACGATTATATTTTAATGTGCTGTGTTTTTTTTTTTTTTGCCCATCCCCTTATGTTTTATCATGCATGTACTGGAGTATTTATTTCAACTTATTAAAATGTTGTTTCTCATAAATGTTATTGTGAGACATCTCAGTCCAAAGATTTAATGCCTGATTATTTAACCCACAAACCATCATGTCAAAACATTATGCGAGTGTATTTTACATACAATTTGCACAGAAAACTTGTTTCGAAGTAAAATGATCAGAGCAAAGAAATGTTAGCAAAGCAGTTATGATAGATGGATGGTGTTGGAGAGAATTAATATATCATAATAGACACATCTGCATGGTGAATAGAAATAACAAAATCCAGAAGGTTTGTTTGCTTTATTAAAATAGTATTTTTATGAGAAAACATTGTTCAGCAAATATTGTATTTTCGTGAAGATTTGATGTTGGGTTATTTCAGCCCATAGTTGGATAAAATATAGACAACCTTGGTTTAAGTGAATCTAGAAAATGACCATGTTTGACCCAACCATGGGCTGAAACAACACAACATTTTTTGCAGATTGTAGTGTCTTTGAAGAGCTTTCTTTCACTAAAGCTACCTAGAGTCTTTCCTAACGTCTTCCAGTTGTTATCATAGACCTTGATAAGCCTCCTGCTACCTTCATCTTCAGACTCATTGTGTTTGATGTCTGGAATGTTTATCTGTGTAGTTGGAAACACAGAGAACAACATCTGCGTGTAGAGGTTTATCCCACACATTTCCTCTAGACTACAATGTCTATCAGTCTGTTAATGTGAGACGTACTTTTTAATATACATTTTTTGTATAACAAAAAAGGATTTTCTGAATGTTAAAGGTTATTAATAAGACCATACAGCCAAAAATAGTTCTTCTATGACATCATTAAGCACCTTTATTTGTAAGTTTGCAAGTAAAATCTTAAAGTCTCTTTCCAGTTTTTGACACTTTACATGTCCCGATCATAATTTGCCTCAATGGCAATAAATTAGAGAATGACATTGTAAAGAACTGTAGCCTTAAGACTTTTAAGAGACCTTGCACACAAAATATGAAAATTTTTAGCAGCCCTACATTTTTAAGTACAATCAAATTATAAGTAAATACTATTTTACATGCTGACTTTATTTAAAGAAATTGGCTAATGATGACTTGCTGTAACTTGCATAAAATAGATCATAGTATTTGTTGTAATGTAAGCACAGCCAAATCATTGTTTTATTGTTCATAAATACTGTATTACAGTAATGAGAATCACCATTGAATTACAGATGTGTTGTTTATTTATTTGATGCTCTTTACTGTAATGGTAATTTACTCTAATGGTCATTTTAAGGGTAAAGACGTGAAAATGCCTTCTTCAGCAATATCCTTCAAAGTAACATCTTCAATTGAGAAATTCATGTTATTAGAAATATAGGAAATTCAACCTCTTTTTTTCTTTTCTTACTATTTTGGGGTGAAATGTGACAGGACATGTTTTTGTGAGATTCACCCGTAAACTAATTGGGCGATGTAATACAGTTGTGTTGTACAGACTCCTGGCACCTCAGTCTTTTCATGCTAAAAAACCAAAACTGTTAGCGCACAACAGGAAGCCTGTGCTATCAGGACACACTTCCTTCACAGCACAAATGTTGGAGTAATAATTTCGACCCAGGTTTCGCCCATTTCCTGCGAAAAAGAGACAAGTCAAAGCTCTTCCCTGACGTATTATGCAAGTGACTCCTCTTCCTCTGTAAGGGTCTGTCTTCTCCCCCGCTCATCCAGTGTCCTGTTTCACATTCATTATTAGTAATGTAAACAAATCACCCTGAAAAGCAGACAGGGTATACTGATGATGTGAGAGGGTGCGTCTTCTGTTGGGGAATCCAAGATGGATTATGATTGACGTATTTAGCCAAAAGATCAAAATGTGCAATTACTCAAGGATGAAACACTTTATTACCAATGCTGATCTAAGAGTCTTTGATAAAATCATAAATGAATTACAGCTAGACTTTACAATTGAATACTAAGGGTTAATTAACTGTGTAACTTAAGTTTTAGTGCTGTTGATTTAGATTTTTGTGATATTAACAAAACCTCAAATCTTATGCAAGTTACTCATTTGAGACTAGAATAGAGTAGAATGACTTTAAAATCATGATTAATAGATAAGCCTCATTACCATGATGTTGGCATGGTCGGATACAACAAAATGAAATTTCTAGCTTTTCCACTTGATTTTGTTGCCGAAAACAAATTTTGTGCCAGTGGACTAAGACAGATATAATGAAAATTTATTTAGGACGTGTCACAATTTTGTTGTAAAGCAGCTTTATAGAAAATACATTAGAAAACAAACAGAAATTCATAAAAACACAAAAGAACACAAATAATCACAAAACAGTAAAACGATTATGGCATACAAGTATTGCAAATCTTCTATAAAATGTACAGTACCAGTAAAAGGTTTAGACATAATTGACCTTAAAAATCTCTTAAAAATGTCAATGTTTAAAATGACTTTTGTAGACAAAAATATAATTGTGCCAAAATATCTTCTTTAGAAAAAGTGTGATGCTCAAATATTACATAGTGTTTATTTATTTGAGATGTTTTTAGTCGCAACATAATTCCCACATTTACAATTATTATATTTTTTATTTCATCTTTTTGGTGAGTTTACTAAAATGTGGAAAATTTCTAAACAACAGTACGTATTTCCAAACTTAACTGGTGGTGTATATTTAAAAAGAATTATACAGTATGATCATACTCTACACATAGACTATGTTTGGCAGTGTCAAACAACAACTGTCCTTTAGATCCAAAGTGATGTCCCTTGGTAACCCAGGACAAATATCAGTCTCATGTGATCTGATACCGACCGGATCAGATGTCTCTCTGCTCATACAGTATAATGGACACACCTACTGTAGGCGTGTAGGTTATTGTGCTAACGTTTGCCAACGTAAAGGTCAAGTTTCTTTTTCAGTCATTCAATGAGTCTGTACTACATGGTATATATATAAAAAGGGTTTTTGTCACATTTATTTTGTTTGTTGCACTAGCAACGTAAAGGTCATGCACTCGATCTGCAGGGAACACAAATGCAAAGATTAAAAGAAGTGTATAACTTAAATGCAATATAATGCGCTTTGGATAAAAGCATCTGCCAAATGCAGAAATGGGCAATTCCATGCAAATGTCAACCTGACCAAATAAAGTGTATATCAAAGGTTTTTATTATACTGATAGCTCAATATTTGCTGGTTTAAATCCTCATGTGAGGTCTCTCTCAAAGTTCATTTAATGAAAATTTAAATCATGATTTTTCATAGTCAGATAAAGTGCTGTTTTCAGAATTGTCACATTCATAACAGTTCATATTCCTCATAAATGAACACATGAAAATTAAAATTACTATTTGATGTTCTTTGAAGAGTCATCTCTTCTTCATTTGTTGGGTATTATTGCTTCTGATTTGTGTATTTTAATTCACAGAAATCCTACAAAGTATGTTGACTCTCAAAAAGGTGTTCTTATTTGTCCCATCAATAACACATTTATATTTCCATTCACAGAAATAGATAACTTGTGTATGACTGATATTGTTCTGATGTCTGGACTCTATCAACAGGGGTTTAGTAAAATACAAACAGATGGATCAATATATTGAGAATTTAGGTTTCAAGTTTTGACTGCAAATGTCACGTCCACAATGCTGGAATTGACCAAATGTAAATTAATCTGGATTATAAAGGATCTAGTTCATCTTTAACAGTATTAAACTACCACAATGTGTGTAATGAGCAAACATTTTTTATTCTGGAATACCAAAAGCTCATGGAAATTCATTGATCAAAATGTGTGGACTCCCTGTGATATGAATGTGAAATATGCGGAGAGGATATATAATCCTGTTTGAGCGGTTAGCTTGACATCTGCCCTGAATAGTCATTGTACATCACCCTGAATTCCTCAGAGACAGGGAGAGAGCTGGCAGGAGTTCAGCAGAAGCAGAAATTCCTCGTTCTTCCCTTTTGGCTGACCTTGGACCAGTAGATTTTCACACTGTCCTCTCACATTCTACCATCTGCATTTATTACTCAGCATTATATTTCTCCAGCTAATTTGCTTTGTGTTTGGATCAGCCAAACGTTTCCCGATGTCCGCTTCTCTCCAAAGTCATCCTCATCCAGGCCGACCCTGCCCAAGCCCTGCTATTGTCTCTCCTGGTTTCCTGGTGAACCAAAGGTCAGGTGGGGCGGTACCTCGGATGAGCGCTTTTGTCCTGAAATAGAGCAATACCACCTGGGAGGTTAACAGTAGAGAAAGCTTTCCTGACATTGTCTGTATGTCGTCATTATTTAATGATGCCTGGGAACAAGATGTTTTTGCAGGCTGCCAAATGTTGATGTGAGATGAGATGTGTTCGCTTGTGTCGACAGCTCAGATGGAACGGGAGGAAATATGAAATGCTGAGAAACTATTTTAAAACAAATCCCATATCTAGGGACCTGAAGATAAACTAAGGATTAAAATTTAACATCCGAGGAACAAGGACGAAAAATGGTCTTGGCCTCATCTGCATTGTAATCCATCCTCATACCTTCCAATATTCAGGGCTTCTAATATAAACCAGCACTACGACTATCCTATGGGAACATTCATGGAAAATGACATCATCCCGAGCATGTCGAACAAATAGATAAATAATGTGTTTATTCACACAGCGCTGAAATGTGTAACAGACGACAAAGAAATGGTTCTTGTAAGAAAACACCAGAGAAACCCCTCATACAAACACACATGATGCCAAGAGTGTTACAGCAGGTGTGAGAGGAAACCTATCCTAAAGTCTCAGAAGTCTAAATATTACACTTATAATGGTAAAGAAATGTCATATGAATAGACACATCTGTTGTTAAAGGGATAGTTTAATGAAAAATACAAAAATTCTTGCATCATTTACTGTCACCCTCATGTCATTTCAAACCTGTGTGACTTCCTTTCTTTTGCAGAACACAAAACAAGATATTTTTAAGAACGTTGGTAAGCAAACAACATTGACCCCCATTGACTTCTATTGTATGAACCCACTGAGACATTTCTCAAAATATCTTCTTTTGAGTTATATACAGGCGTTGAAGTATGTGAATAAATAATGACAGGACTTTTTCTTTTTGGGTGAACTATCCTTTTAAGAAAACTGATGTTTGATACAGTAGATAGATACCAGATAGAATAGTAGTTTAGCTTATTACCTTGCAAATGAACTTTTGCTTAAAGCTTTCTGTGCTTTATAGTTTGTGCTAGTAGAAACAGAAAAAGTTGATAAAAATACAATTAAAAGCCAGTACAGGGCTCAAGTTAGTTAGTAACAAACCGTGTGTTTCATTAACGATTCTTTTTTATTTTAGATCACATGTATTTGGCTAATTTAGCAGTATTTCTGTATAAACAGTGCATACATAGGTTTGGCTTTTGGTGGGGTGTCAGGGTGCCGATAATATGTGTTTGTTTGTGTACCCTCTATATTTCTGAGACCAATATAGACCACTATATTACCCAAAAATAAGTAGTATATTATTGTACAGTATAAAATGAAAAGTCCCCACAATGTATATTAGGAACATTGTGTGTGTGTGTTTAAAAATACTACATGTTGTGTATGCACGTGTCTTGTTCAGATGGGGTAACGGCAGCCAGAGTGTCTTCCTCTTGGCACGGTTTCTCTCTCTCCCTCCCCCTCTTTGAGGTGGGGCACATTTCCTCTCTCTCTCTCTCTCTCTCTCTCTCTCTCTCTCTCTCTCTCTCTCTCTCTCTCTCTCTCTCTCTCTCTCTCTCTCTCTCTCTCTCTCTCTCTCTCTCTCTCTCTCTCTCTCTCTATGATTTTCTTGGTCTTTGTTCTATTTTTATTTGCACTGGGTGCAATCTTCAATGGGAGAAAAAAGTATTCATGTGTCACTCTTAAATTCTAAAAATACAATACAATACAATACAATACAAAATATAGTATTTTAATATTAAAAATAAACCAAGTGTTTTTTTTAAAAGATGACAGCACAAGCATACTTTTTAAGCAAGACATTTTATAACAAGTTTTTGTTTTAATAATAATACAATATATAATCGTCAAAATTAAGACGACCGTATTTGTATAATGTTTGGTTGTCAAGTGTCATTAAAGCAGGTCATAGTCAATGTAATGAACTACACTCGAGGTTAATCTGCTAGTACACCCATACATGGTCACTAGATGGCAGTAACAGGCTTTCTGTGTTCAGCAAACACACAGATGATACTGCTGTCTACCAGGAGAGGGGGATGAATTGCCCTTAAACATTTCTCTGTTGTATAGCATTGTGATATAGCATTTGTATTGTTTTATTTTACTTCTTATGAGTATTATAAATAAAAAAAAGAGAAAAAGTAGCCTACTGGTTGGCATGGGTGGACTGGCCATCTATAGAGTACTGGGAGATTTCCCAGTGTGCTGCTTAACATAATGGTCTCACTGGTATGATATCAAGAAATAATAATAGTATTCATTCATTCTTTTAAACCAATTGCAGCTGCTGTGATTTCTGTCCCTCTTAAAATACAGAATTAATATAATGTTGATTCTGGGAAAAAGCTTCACAAATGCAAATGTCTGAAAACGAAACCTTATTTTTCTGTTTTTAAAAGAGATTTTATTTATGATTACTTTCCATCATTTGAATGTATGAAAAGTAAAAAGGCCCAGAAACTTGTTGGAATTATAAGAAAACTTGATTTATTTGAAGAGGAATGAAATGACCCCTACTTACTCTTTTATTTATTTATTTTTATTTTCCTTTCTTTCTCAGAATATATGTATTACACTTTATTTTACTGGTACTTTGCATCTGTTTTGTCTGATATGTGCCTTGCTTATTTTTTTATTTTTTTTTTTTTTTACATTTATCAGTGCCATTGTTGATGTATATTATGTTCAATATGTTCAATAAAAAAAATAAAAAATAAAAAAATACAGAAGCGCTTAATGCTGCGGCGCTCGTCAATGTCAAAATTCTAACCAATCAAATGCAATAACGTTTGCTGTTCACATACTAACCAATCAAATTACGGACGCTGAGCAGGAACACCAGCCAATCACGTCAAAGAAGGCGGGGCTTTAGTTTTCAACCAGCGACACAAACGTTTTGGTGAATTTTGCTGTTTTGAAATAAACATGTAATTTACATGATATGTTACGTGACCCAAGACAGAAGGTGCTTTCGACTTTACACAGAAACAATAATAAGTTAAGATGAAGGCATAAGATAAAGTATGAATTAAATTAGAATGGAAGAGTTCGTCAGATTGCAGAGCTGTTATATCACAGGTAATGAAATGACGTTTTGTTAAGACTGATCTGTATGTCTCATCCCTCTCAATCCTGACTTAAAACAGCGTTAAACTTGAGATGTGTTAGTAGTTATGATTAGTACGATATCACATACAAGTAGTTTAAACGCATTACTTTGTAATAAACTTGACTTAAAGTAGCATTTATGTTTCTGTGGTGTTAAAGTGGCCTGTGTATCAAAGAGATGGGCCGCTCCAGGGCAACTCTTTACTGTGTGCGTGCGCGTGCGCGTGTGCGTGCGTCAGTGGAAGCAGTGAAGGCATACCTGGTTGGTGCTCAGTAACCAGCAGTAATTTAGTCGTGATTAGCCCCAGTCATCAGAGCACAGAAGAGCTTTCAGTGAACACACTCCTGCATGAATGAATGCTCTGTGTGCACAACTGTGTACTTTTTACTGCATAAACTGGAATCGCTGTGCAAATACACAATCCAGGTAGAAGTCTACAAATACTCTATGTATTAAGCATAAATATATATACTGTATATATGTGTGTCATTTTAGAGTAACCAGGTATAACAGGTATGTGACTTACAGTATTTGCATACCTATATATTAATTTGTGCTATTTTGTAGTATAAATAGTGAGTAATGTGTCCATCACCATCACTTCTGGTCTGGTGTGAGCACATGCAGTTGCCTTTTACAGACAACAACAACCATATTTTTACTACTGTTTTAAATACAAACAAACAAACTTCAAACTTTTGTAGATGAAACAGTAGTGAAATATTTGGTGGATGAAAAAGTTTTTATACAATACATGTAATCATCACCAACAATCTCCACCAATCAGAGACGTGGTAGTTATCATTAAAATGTTCACTCCATAAAGCATTATCAAGACTTTTTTATCATAAATATACGAATAATGTACATATAATGTACAGACGTGCTGATAAAAAACTGGAATGCTTGTAACAGCTTGGATAATATTGGTTTAATAAACTTCAAATATATTAATTTAATATGCTGTTATACTTACAATCCAACAGGTATGTTTCTGTTGTACTATTGTTTGTTATTTCTTATTCATCATTCTCTTTGCTTGATGGGATGAGTGATTATCTCTCACATAAAATACAGTCTGGTAATTGTGTCTTGCTCCCAGAATTTTCCCAAACATTTGCGTCATATTAAGTGTTAAATATTCAAAGCTGGTCGTGTTTTTTTAAAATTCCAATGGATTATGGGAAACGGTTTAGAAAACCAAGGCCAATATAACAGTGGGTGGTCGCTATTGCACAATAAGAGCAGCATCCAGTTTTTTATCGAACCTTTTCATAAGTAAGAAAAAACACAAAGAAAATATTTTTATTATCTCAGTTGTTTCTCTCATAAAAAAAGGAGATGAAATAGAGAAAAGCTTGCAGAAGGATTGTCAGTGAACAATGTTTTTCAGTTTTACCAAGACACCAAAGGCTGTGATCAAAACTTCTCAAAATAAATTTTCCATCAAGTAATCTTAGCTATTTCTATTTGTGTACTACACATCAGCAGGTATCTCATTTTCATCTATTTTTATGTCTCCTTGAGAATTTCATATTTGAAATTGATACTTCAATGAAACATGACAGAGAAATCAATTACGTCTCCTGAGCTACGACAAAACAAAAAGATCATCATAACACCAGTTCTTATGTCATCACTGTAAGCAGCCATGAATGAGTCCTTTTTTCTTTCGAACCTTAAAAAATTAAACTTGGATTTGTGGTTTGTCGTCAAGATCTGTTGGTTTGAGGTCATCATACCCATAAAAGTTTCCAAAACGAACTTTTAGCAATTTAACTTCTGCACATGTGTTCTCTTCTAGGAAAAACTGGATCAAAACAACTCCTAGGTGAAATGTTTCTGAAATAAAATGCTCTCTAGACAGCAACAACAATTTGTTTTAACTATGAGTATCTAACAGGAACTTTCTTTCTCACACAGAAAAGAGATCTGAGCTCATTTCATGGGGTCTTCAAGAAGTACTCCAAGGAAAAATTTCATCAAGTCATCAACTAACTGCAAATTCATGCCCAGTTGGCTAGGGCTTAAGGATGCAGAATCTCTCTCTCTCTCTCTCTCTCTCTCTCTCTCTCTCTCTCTCTCTCTCTCTCTCTCTCTCTCTCTCTCTCTCTCTCTCTCTCTCTCTCTCTCTCTCTCTCTCTCTCTCTCTCTCTCTCTCTCTCTCTCTCTCTCTCTCTCTCTCTCTCTCAGACAGGAAAGGGGCTGTGATATTTGGTGGCTAGCTCTATGAGACGGCGCTTGTGTTCAGCGGGCCGCTAGAAAGGGAGGGTAGGCGGCAGTTACAAACGCTCCTCTGAGCTCACTGACAGCCTCTGGCACTACTCGAAGCGAGAGAGACGGATGGAGCGAGGAAAATATTCTCCAAGTATACAAGAGCAACTTGTTTAGCAGTGGACCTTTATCATGTCGGACTGACCCACGTCTTTTCCTTCTGGAATACTCGACAACACAACTGCTCATAGAAGGAGACTCCCATAAGGCAACTCGTGGGTACTTCAAGAAGACAATATGATCAGCTTTGGTGAGTCTTTTGTTTGATTTCTTTTCAATGGAATAGGAAACTTATGTTTGGCCACACCTGAATCAAAACAGATGTGTAGTGGGGGACAGACTGCAAGACTTTGAATACTTAAACACACATAAGGCAGGTTGTCTGGCATCAGCCAAACCGAGGCACAGAAAATTGCATGGCATGCAAACATTGGCTTGCGTGTTGGGTTGTGACCGCTCATGTACTGAACTCCAGACACTGTTTGTTATAATTAGATCAAGTGGAGACAGGACCATCTCCCGGCTAAACCAAACCAATCTTGTCAATGCATTAGTGACTAAACCAAACCAATCTTGTCAATGCATTAGTGACTAAACCAAACCAATCTTGTCAATGCATTAGTGACTAAACCAAACCAATCTTGTCAATGCATTAGTGTGCTGATTCATTGCAGTTCTGCCTGAGGCTAATCCACAATTCATCACCATCATTTTTTGCTGTTTTGCATGTAAAAATTAATGATCTAAAAAGATCTGAAATGTTGCGTTTGAGATCAGTTGCATGCAGGGTTCGTCGAGGAAGGTTTTACTTATTGCGTAATATGGAAACGTGTGATTAGAGAAAGCACCAGTTGTGTTGGCAAAAGGTTTCGATTAAAGGGAAAGTGTTTACACATTGATAAACAGTGACTTGGCAATGAGTGATAAACAGTAGAAATATGTGAAAAGGACAGAATAGAAACAGGAATTCTGGATACTAGCTATTCAGTGCGTAAACCACAGACAAAAATGATTTTTATATTTTATATGACATTGTAGAAAAGCTAATGAACTTCTTTACAAAGTGGGTGTTGTTGGAGGGTGCTAGGAAATTCTGATTGGTTGCTAGGTGGGACCTAATGTTGGTTAAGCCATAAATAACATCCTAGAAATGATCATGGGATGTAAAGGTCTGAATTGGGCCAGTAGTCAACCCCCTAGCAACCACCCTAGAATCCACCTAGCAATGCCCTAGCAACCACATAGCAATATGTTAATGACCACTTAAAACACCACATAGAAACACCTTTTCAACTTTCGGAGGATACCATTAAAGACGTAACAACCTAGCAACTACCCACACCACCCCAGCAACCGCACAGCAATGTGCTAAACATACGCTTAGAACTTAGTTAACATAAAAATCAACTTTTTTGCTACTTAATGGATAACATTTAAACAGTGGTATTATATTTGATGCTTTATTCAGTTAAAGAAACTTCTGCAGAGAGGGTAACCTACTACAAATGTAAAACCATGGTTCAATGTCTAAAAAATCCCTCATAGTTTTTCATTTTAGATGCTGCTGTGCTCAGAATGTGATTTTTTTCTTCACTCTTTTAGATGTTGTAAGGATAAACAGTATGACTGATCTGTGCCATTACATCAATAATTGACTTAAACCATTTCAGTATTATACTGCTGCCACTGAAATGACCACAAAACAAGTTCACACACTTGGAAAATATTGCCGTAAATAACATAAAAATAGTTAGCGTGCCAAAAGAACAATGAAGCATCTGTTAGTTTACAAATGCTGTCAAATCACATCAGTCATCCTTTTCATCTCATGCCTAGTTATTACTTAACTCTGTTTAGTCCAAGAAGGACAGAGTCAAATCTGTTTACTTTTATTTGAACCTCAACTCCTGAATTGGGATTTAGATGCTATTATGACTTAAGCAACAAGCCTCACTTGGTCAACCAGCATCATTAGAAAGACAGATCAACTAGAAGACAATTTTTGCAGGCAATGTTGAAGAAAGTTGAAAAGGAGTCCCAGACATTTGAAGCAAAATACTACGACTTTCAGCCAAAGAGATGAACTCAGCGCTTGCAACACATATTGGCAGATACTTTAGCTCTAGCCTGAGGCGGGCAAGCGAAGGATATTTCATCACAAATTGCCTAATTTCAGTGGTTGAATAATGCTGATTTTTCATTGTTAAACAGAATTAGCTGGTGCAGAACATATATAGTATAACTGTCTTCTGTACAGTATGTGGTGTAGGCAGCTGCCTTTAAATAGTGCATTTGAAATATTGGCCGAAATATTAACCGTTTTTATGACGCACAACATTTTATCAAGAAGGTGAACACAAATAACAGAATGTTTTTAGAAATTTGAGCTATGTTTTCTAAAAGTTCTCTCATGCTTGCAGTAATGTTAAAGGTGTTTTAAAAACGTTATTTATACATTGTCAGTGGAACGTTTAAATACATTCCCAAATAACGCTTTTATAACGTAATGGAAATGTTAGAAAAATATTCTTAGAGCATATTTTTGTTATTGCCGTCTTGCTTTAAGATGATTGCTTTGAAACAACAGGTTTTGGAAGAGATCCTCAGTGTTCACTGCATTAGTCTGATCTATGCTGCTAACTAGACCTGGCAACAGTCTCTCCATGGACTAGTTACCCTATCAATAAGTGTTTAAATACTTATTAGACACTGGAGCCATTTATCAGTATTTCAGTGCCAGAAAAAACACAGTGGGTTCTGGGTAATATAATGTGTAAAGGCTAAGAGTGGAGCTGAACCAATAAAGTTTCCCTTTGTGAAGGTCATGTAATGTTTGCAAACCGGGAAAGATTTTTAATCCCGTATGGACAATCTAAACAAGGTCGAGGGTAATGTTGATCCATAGAAGTGATTAATGTAAAGAGTTATGGATTAAATGTCATCATATGGATTAAAAGACTCAAGACAGATTTAAAGGGATAGGTCACTTATGTCATTCAAACCCTGTATATGATTTTTTCTTCTGTTGAAAGACAAAAGAAGATATTTTGCAAAATGCTGGTTTGTACCTTGTGTCCATAGTACGAAAGTGAACGTGTGCCGGTAACCAGCAGCAAAATATCTTCTTCTGTGTTCTGCTGAAGCAAGAAGGTCATACAGGTTTGACATGACATGAGGGTGAGGAAATAATAAAATATTTATATTTTTGGGTGAACTATCCCTTTAAAGTAACATGACAATTATGTTACAATGTGTATATATATATTTTATAGAATATATACCGTATAGGACCCGGGACATGCAATATGCTCTCTCTGGTACAATAATGGCCAGTTTTACCACCAGGTGACCATGACATCATTCCATCAAAACACTTTGTGCAGTAAGTACAGTGTGTTTTAGTCACAGTATATTCCCACATGTCACTATGAATATGAGCTCATCTCACATGTATCATTAATGTATGTGCAGCTGGTCATTTATAATGCATGATCGCTAGATCCCTTGTATGACTGTATGACAAAAACAAGACAAAACCATTAGCTTTAGTCCCCTTCTGCATATAATAATGGAGTTCAACACAAGATCTGGACAAAATCATCCGCTGGGTTAAATTAACCTAGAAAATGTTCAATATTTAAACAGTTTAAACAACCCAGCATTTTAGCATGGATTTAAATTGGAAACTTAATCATCTTATTTATTTTTTTAGTTCATTCATCCAAACAGCAGTTTTGTCCATATGACTCATTTTATTCACTTCTTTTGCCATGTAATAGTTTTCTTTAGGTAATAGACCTTCATTTAAGACGTCATTTGCAAATGTTTTAGTGAAGACTATGTTTATGTCCAGATTTAAGAATGGCAACCAAAACTTTGAATGCATTTTTTGAACACTATGTCCAACACATGTCCAAGCCATGATAACCTCAGAAGACTTAAATGAAGTCTACTAATGGTTTGTGTATTCTTCTTTTCCATTTGTTGTTTGTAACAACAAGAGCAACAAGTATCTGCAATCTATCCTGTTGTACATTTGTCAGATTCCCTGCCAAGTGCATTGCTTTCCCTTTTTTCTCCCATCATGAAGCTCATACGAAAAGCGCTCTTATCTCCACCCGTAGCTGCTGCGATTTCTGAGAACACTTACGGCAGGACGGAGACCTAACTGAATTTTCTAATTGCTTTCTTCTGCAGAGCGGCCCCCTCCATTAGCCCTGATGCATCCTGGGAGAGAACCTCCCTCTGTGGCCATCATGCCTGTGAGAAACACCCATCACCAACAACTGCATCACAGAAGGAGAACCAAGAGGATGGAGAGGGGGAAACCTGGCTTACGCTCCAAGAAACTCGCCATACTGTCCCGGTCTCTCATCATCTGCAGCTCCAGCACCAACGAGGAGGTGTCCGGCCCGGAGGAGAGAAACCGAGAGGCCTGGGATGATGGATACTACAGGGACCCGCTGGAAGGGTCGGTGGAAAACTCCGAAAACTATATCACGAGGAGCATCAGCGCGCAGGCCCCCGTGCAAGCGTCTCAGAGGGGCCAAGAGGGCCCGAAAAGAACGATGAGGAGGTCTTTCTCCATCAAGGTATGTGTTGGTGATGATGTCACAGCTGCAGGGGTTCCCATGCTGACGTTATTATTTGTCATACTCAAATACTTTCATGTTTGAGCATCAGTCCAGCCAAATTTAGTGAGATTAGTGCTTAAAACAAGGCAAGACATTTAATTTATGTGATTAGACAATTTTCACTTCATATGTGTTTGAATGTGAAGTTCTTGAATTATTTAACAAATTCCATTAGGCAGTCCTGGTTTTGCATGGGATTGCATATAGTTTTTCACTGCAGTACTGTATATTGACTGCAGATCAAAGTTCACATTTAAGTAGATTTAAATCAAATAAAAAGCAAATATATAAAAGTAAAGTACAGTAAATTAAAATAATGTAGGAACGTTGTAGGAACATTATTTGATCATGTGAAATTTGCAAATGAGTCTGTATACTGTAAGACATGTCTAGGAAACATTTGGGCATCTTTAATGACTCTACAATGCCATTAAACATGTATATCAATTGTGATGTTACAGGTTATCGTGTCTGTCGCTGTATTCAATAAATCTGTTACTGTATGAACTGTTTCAGGGATCACAGAGATGAATCTCGAGTCATAATCACATGGCTGATGTGATGGCAGATTTTGTGCTCAGCTCATTACATCAGCACAAAGAGGGTTTGTTGTGATACAGAGATAGACACAGAACAGTCTCTCATACAGACCGTACAGAACATTTGTGTAATGACATTTAGGACCAAAGCACGGCACGCTGAAAAAAAGCCCCTGTGACCTTTGTGCAACATTTCAAATGTGTTGTAACAATGTTTGTTTTGAAATACAGTAGGTCTGCTTTGACATGAAGATAAGGATTCAATTGAATACCAGTAGTTACTTTGAAGATTATTTTGACCAAGAACCGCCCACAAAGACATAAAAGGACTAACCTGATCTCATGGGAAAATGTGACTATTTTAAGAGATGGCAGATTTGTAAGAAATCATACAAATGTGAATTGTTCCAATGCAAGAATAAAGTCCCTCCTCACAGCAGATACATTGTACAAATTCATACGAAAAAACGTAAAATTGCAATGAGAGCGACCAACCAGTTTCGTTTTTTGGGACATGTCTATCTAAAATAAATAATAATTTCTGCAATCAAAGGCTTGCTTGTGTAGTAGTATACACCGTAATACACTATTCTTTTATAATAAATGATAGTATAGCACATTACTACATTAACTGTTGTATGTTAGATGCTGATTTAAAAGGACAACATCTCAGAAATGAAAACTGTAATTTTGAATTTCATGTAAAAAGTTTTCTGGCTGTCCAGTTAACTTTTGTATGGTGTTCATGTTTTTGCTACTTACTTAATATTTTCATGTAAACACTTAAAAGGAAAACCATATATGATATGGGTGAAAATCTTGTGAACATCTGAAAAAAAGGAAATAACAATTAATTTCATATCATTTTTTAAAGAAATATTGAAAATATTCACCCATTAAACCAAACAAGGGTTAAACAAAGAATCAATACAGAGATGTTACTTTTGGTCCATTTGTCATGGTCGAGCAGATTGCATTGTGGGATACGGTCCACATCACAGGCCAGGGTTGCTGAAATTAGATACGGCAGGTATAAAATTCTCTGAAAATTTGTCGAAAGGAAAAGTATGATTATGCCTACAGCTAAAATCTGAAGAAAATTGTTATAAACAAAAACGTAAAAGAAAGATTTTTTGCTTCCCTTTGAATTTTGCTCTAGTAAACTGATTCTGCCCGACTCTCATAGATGCTCATCAAGTCTTAATCTGCGAAACATTAAAGTTCTTTATAATATGGTTGTGTAAAGGTCACTCTTGTGCTTGATGGTCTAATAAAACACAGCTATTACTTCAGATGTCAAACCCTTAACTCTGGTTGGGATGTTTTGGGGTTGTTTTTTTCCAGTGTGGGAATAGTAGTGGCCTTGTTTAACTCTTGTGAGGCTTTTCTCTCAAACAGGAAAGCAGTTTTTGGAGAATGTGCGTTGCCACGCGGGAGGAGGGGTTACACGCGGGCGACAGCGACCTCCTGTCCAATGACAATAGCGGCACTGTTGGTCCAGATCTGCACAGGTACCTCGACGTTCACCTCGTTTTTATTGTTGCGCTAACAAAAGTCCCATTCACGTGTGGCCATGAAAAATGCATGAACACACATGTTTCAGTGTGAATGTAAGTGCCTTGTTTTCTGTCTCTAGGGACACTTATATCTACTTTGGAGACCGACTCGCCCCGTTTAACGGACAGATTGTGAACGATCAAACAAAACTGGAGCCGCCTGACGTGGAGAAAAAGACTGTCTGTAGAACCACCAGTACTGATGTAAGACATTATCAGTTTTATGTCTGTTAAAAGACAGTGTTTCACTCACCGAAGAACAGTTTGTGGTTTATTTTAAGAATTTGTTGAGATCTGAGAGAAAAATCACAATAAGATCTTTGTTACATCTTTGTCTCCTGCTTCTCAGATTTTTCTCCTGAGATAAAGAAGCTGGTAAATCACGGGATGATATAAAGACAGTCAGTTGTTATCGCAGAATAAACGCAAAATATTGATTTGTTTTATTAGCTTATTTGTAATGAATACAAACCTTCCGCAAGGAAAAATCCAATTGGCTTTAGACACGACTGTCAGCCAAGACACAACATTCAAATAATTAGATTTAATCATTTGTAATATAATCTCATATAAAATAATCGGTATTAATAAGGCATATTTCTATCTAATTCATTCATAAGTAAATAGATTTTAAGGTCATGTTGACTCGCAGTAGCCGGATGAGTCTGTGTTATTAGTTTTGAGCAGTTATTATGTAAGGAATTATTTACGACGGGCCGTTCGGTTATTAGAAAGATAATGCACACCCGAGGTTCACGTCGTGGCCGTTACACTGCGGGTGTGTATTATCTTTCTAATAATTGAACAGCCCGGAGTTCGTTTATACTACAATTGTTATACCCCAAAACATTGTTCAGATATTTCATTTCAAGAGATTTGTCATTGTATGTGATCGACTGTCAGCAAACATGTCAAACCTAGTGATTAAAGACGATTTTGGTTTAGGACAATGAGGTAGAAAAACCCAAGTGCAAATAGTTTTGTCTTGTGACCTTTAGCTTGATTCTCCTACTGTATATCAACATGTTTTCTTTTATAGCTCCTGAGGGATTTTAGCAGAAATGTCTGAGACACACTTGGTACAATAATATTTATCCTCTGGGAATAGCTGATTGTGGATCAGCACAAAGCGAGAGGTTTATTCTGAGCGTTCTTTAAATGAACTTCACTCCTCCACTCGCTGCTATGCTCATGACAGTCCCACATCACTGATGTAAAACAGATGGGGATTGTGTTTGACAAAACATGTGTTGTTCTCATTAGATTAGGCGAAAGTTGTGCGCTTCAGTTGAGTGTTTTTAATCAGCCAAAATGCGAAAACATTTGTTGTCGAACACGCTGTTAAAGCTAATGAGTTGTCTTTACTCTTGTATGGTGGTTGTGTTTTTGTCATTGTTCACTGGTCTGGTAGACACACAACATTATTAGGTTTTTAAATGATTGTAGTCATACAAATAAAACTGCATGCAAAAAGCTTTGACAGATGTTTACTTTATCCCAATTACAAGCAACTTAAACAGGATATGACTCTAAATATTTGTCATTTTCTCTGTTCAGTCATATTTATACAAAAGTGCTATTTGCTTTTTATATAATGTATTGAATAGAAAAATCTATATGATATTGGTGAAAAACATAGTTTTTCTTGAATAAACATAAACGTTTGAGGTTTTTTAGTGAACATTGAAAACTAAAATGTAAGTCGCTAGGATGCTTACTGGCCCAAAAAGAGCCCAGCATTAAAATAATGTAAAAATAAATTAATAAATACATACATTTGGTCAAAATATTATCAAAATTTGAATATTAAAATCAAAATATTGACTTGAATTTATTGATGCATTTTCATACAACAGCTTGTACTGTTTTAAAATATATTCATTCATTCATTCATTCATTTATTCCTTGATAACTCATATGAGCAACACTAGTGCCTATGTTTTGCTATACAAACAGCTGAACAATTAATCTTCTCATGTAAATATGTCTTATTTAAGGGAGTGCATGGACCTTTTAATGGAAAGCAAGACAAATGTGAATGTTATTAACCAGACCAAAACACAATCCATTCAGTCAGAAAACACAGTAGCCTACAGAATCAGGAGGCTAAATTCATCTAATTTCATCCAGGATGGAAAAAGAAACACAGAATGGTACAGAATATGCCACGGCTTTCAGTATGATTCATTCACAGTTTGGGGAAATTGCACTAATGGTAAGAAGTTGTCTTGCAGGATTTCTTTCCATGTGAAAGCAGAAATCTGTTGTCAAAGGTCAATGAAACAGACAAGCTTGGATACAGTTACGGAGAAACGGAAACATTGGGAAACAACAATAACGTAAAGGTGAGGATAAACGTCATTTCCTGCTTATCCTTTTCCAATTGGAAAATCTTGAAATTTACATTTATGTTAGATTTGAGACATTTATGCTGTCTGATTGTAACCACATTACAGTATGTTAAGTTTTAAAATTAAATGTTTGCATATATTTAATGTAATTATGGTATTGTGAATGAATAGCTTCACTTTATGTAATGCTTCAGAGCAAAAGAGTTCAACTAATGTTAAAAATAGATAATGAAAAAATGGATGACCCATGTTTTGGTTGAATTTATAGTCATTTAGATGATAGAGACTCAATGGATTAATGGACAGACTTAATGGATTTCTGTACAAACATGGTAAGATGTGACCGTAAACAACTATAAACTACCGTAAAGCCGTTCAGTTGACAAACAGTTGACATATTTCTATCATCACACTACACACCCTCATGACACGGTCGCACTAGACGTTTTTATTACACTGACTTCTATTCACATACGCATGCGAATGCCGTAGACCAGAAACGCAGGCTCCTGCCAAAACATTTTGCATCTTGCAGACAACAATGTGACCAATAGAAGATCGATACACCACGGCATGACCTTTTCAGTTAAAGGAAATAATAATATCTCACTATGTACAGTACAATCGATAACAGTGCAAATACGACAAAATCCATGACATTTGCTTGCTTGTATATACACATGCTTGTATATGCAGTGGTCGGCGTAGTTTTGCGTTACAAAAGTCTAGTGTGACCGCCCCATTAGCTCTATTGATACAGTGTATCATACAATGATGACAAGTTCAGACTGTGTGTTTGTGTGTAGATGCCAGTAATAAAGGTGTCAGAAGATAATAACAAGAACTGTGACGACAGTGATGATCTGAACTGTCAAGAGACCTCCTGCAAGAGATCTCGCTCCAACTCCACCAGTAAGACAAACCTGTGTGCAGACACGCCAACAAGTTTAAGAGGAGAATGTGTGAAACTCTTATAGAAATACAGTCCAAAGAATCTAATTCTGTTACAAAAACTCTTTCAAATGTTTCTGTTGAAGATGCAAACACATTTTCATCCTCCTCAAATGTCTTACTGTTGTCCAGCTGTTCTCACTATCCAACATGTTGAGGACATTGTCTTACATAACTTTATAAGTGCACGTGGTTTTAGGCGTTCACCCGTACTGGATCGGAGACTTGGATAGCATCATTATGAAGAGGCCAGAGCTGTTCCCGTGTCACTCCCACGCCACCGCAGGCTTTTACCCCAACAGAAAATCTCTCTCTCAACAGCTGGAGTTTCCTCATAGCACTCCACAGGTAAAATCTTTTTCAATCACAAATTGAAAATAAAATCTAAACCGAAGCTCTTATGCATGCGGTGTTTGAAGAGGACATGTGGTGGAAAATATGATTTCCTCATCTCTTTTGAAATAAAGAGTTTAGTGTACTACATAGACGTGCACTAAATGTCACAAACATCACAAAGTTTTCTCAGTTCCCATAAAACTGAAACAAAGAAAACAAATGTCAAGTTTAAGTTCATGTTTGGTCATGACATCACAACAATAATGTATGTTTAAAGGAAGTTGACCTTAAAGCACTCATATTTTAATTCTGTTATGTTGACCCAAACAGTTACGTATAACTTTGACCAATTTATATTTTTTGTTCTTTTTCAAGTATTTTATTAAAGATGCATTAAAAATGTTGTATGCATGTTGCAAAGGAGTGTAAAGCACATGTGCAAAGAACATTCACTTAATGATGACATTAATGTAAATTTCAGGTAAATAAATAATAAATAAAGTATATATATTTATATAAAAATATATTATATTTTATATAAATATAAAAAAGTATATAAATAATAAATAAATGAAGTGCAAAATTCTATAATAAATTTTCCTATTTGACTACAAAATTCGTATCTGAACTACCTTTCACGGTTGCACTTTATTTGATAATGGCATTATTACAGTGATAATGAAATAAACGCTGGTTACAGTAAGTGCTTCAAGCATCTCTAAAAGTGTGCTCTCCAAAGTGCTTTTCCTTTCCCATCAGCAAAGTGCCTGTTTGAGTGAATATCACGCTGCGTATGGAACACAAACACGACCACAATTCAGTTCTGCTGAATTTCATCATCAAACGTGTCATATTGTCTTTGGCACCGAATGCACCGTTTCTGTTGGCCATTAACCTTTTTCTTTCTGTTCTGGTGTGTTTGTTCAGGCTGTGGTCAGACCATCTCGCTCTCTGAGTTCTGCACACTTGGTCCACTCCTGCAGCAGCGTACAAGCTTTCATCATTTCTAACATCGTCCTCATGAAAGGACACGGCAAGGTAGCAAAACACATGTATGATGTCAACTTATTTGATTGGCTAATTTAATTATATTTTCTCTTACTTCTAATAGTGTAGGACTGCAGATTTCCCCCTAAAATTAGTAAGAAATATGTCTGCATTATTTGTACATACTACAGTGGCGCCATTACATTTTTGAACACTTTAGTCACACTTACATTAAGGCGTTTAGCAGACGCTTTGGTCCAAAGCAATTAAAAAAGTGAAAAAAGAAAGCAAATCATCTTAGATAAAGTGATTTATCACTTTGTATTTGCAATTTATTTTACAGTAACCTATAAAAGAAAAACATTTTATATAAAAGTTAGCGATTTTAAAAATGAAGTTTAAAAAAATGAAAATGATGAAATAAATGATTTCTTTGCTGTTTTTTAATGTGCATCAATCATGAAAAAGATCATGTGATTTGCTTCCACTTGGCATGTGTGAATATGCCTGTTTTCACATTTGTTATGTGATCATATTTTAGGACAAATATAATTTATAATAAATTTATAGCGACCTGAATATCAGTAACTGTAATGAATTATTATTACAGTCCTATAGACTGTAAAAATTTACAGTACAATTATATGGGCCCAATGATTGGTAATAGTATTACAATCTTATAGACAATAATGTTTTATTCTCTTTTCAAAAATTGTTGTATAAT
The DNA here is from genome assembly GCA_019155185.1 of Beaufortia kweichowensis. Classification (NCBI taxonomy): domain Eukaryota; kingdom Metazoa; phylum Chordata; class Actinopteri; order Cypriniformes; family Gastromyzontidae; genus Beaufortia; species Beaufortia kweichowensis. The sequence goes on along the minus strand of CM032794.1, from coordinate 23,224,507 downwards.
ATTATACAGTTTTATCTTAATACCATGCATTATAAAATTTCTTATTTTTTCCTTTTTCTAATGCATCTACTTCTAAAATGTATTCTGCTCTGTAAATCTGCTTCGCAACGATGCAAAAATTCACAAAATAAATGTGAATTGAATTATATTGCCGTGTGTTTCAGGGTCTGGGGTTCAGTATAGTTGGAGGCAGAGACAGCATGTATGGACCGATGGGGATTTACGTGAAGACCATCTTTCCAGGAGGAGCCGCGGCCGCTGATGGAAGACTGCAGGAAGGTGGACTTGTTACTTTAATATCACACTGTAATTGGTAATGGATGAGTATATCTCTCCTGATCTATCCAGACGAGAAGCTGAAAATGACGCGTTAGCAGGAAGCGGACAGAAATCTCATATTAGGTAACTGTGTTAGTGTTTCTGCTCTACAGGAGATGAAATACTGGAGCTGAACGGTGAATCTCTGCACGGTTTGACCCATGAAGATGCCTTACAGAAGTTTAAAGTGAGTAACCTCACCGCATAACAAATCTGATGTATAAATATTCGTTTAATATGTGTTATTTAATGACTAATGAGAAGTCAATAATTGAATTCCATGTATTCATGATGATTTGAAAGCTGCAATCAGTAACTGTTGAGCAAGTACATAAAAACTGTCCCGTCTCGCCCTGATTCACAACGATAAATACTATTATGATATTATTAATCATTAGAATATATTATTATCACTATATACAGTATAATTTGATCTGTCGGGTGTGATTTCACAGGAAATGACATCAATTGACTTCAACACACGTAAGGATAAGTACTGTATGTAAAGTAAGCTGCAATTTCATATTATAAACAGAGATGGCGATAGAGAGGCAAAAGTTACAGATTGCGGGTTAAAATGTTGTTAAAATATGAAATGATATAAAACTATCAATATTAAATGAATAATCATCGACAAACCGTAATATTACAAGTGTGTCTAAACTTAAGGAATAAATTGTGTTTGTCTATCTGAAGCAAGTGAAGAAGGGTTTATTAACGCTGGTGGTGAGGACCAGTCTGAGGATGGACGCTCTGCCGGTCAGTCACGGTCAGGTGTCTCAGCTGTGCCGATCCAGATCTCTGAGCTCCAGCGCAGGTATAAGTCGAGCCAGCGCTGATCTGGGAGAATATAACTGTCTGGGTAACCCTGCCAAACCCCAGGACAGGGTCATGATGGAGATCACGCTGCAGAAGGGTCAGTATCCATGCCTTCATGTCTTACACACACACACAGAACTTTGCTTTTCTTTTTATCTTTTAAAGGTTCGTATCGGGAATGGCTTAGAGGGCATTCGTTTTTATTTTCAGAGAATAAATGAGAGTTTTCTCATTCACTTCAACTTTTATTACAGAGCAAATCTGGCTTCAAATTGGATAAAAAAAATTTTTAGTAGGAGTAGTTTTTGCGTAACTTTTCTCTTAAAAATAAAGGTGCTTCACAATGCCATAAAACACGTTTCCCAAACCGGGGAGTTCGTGAAATGAGTTGAAAAACAATGAATCATACAATGTGAACAATTAATTGGATTAAAAATGTACCAACCTAAAAATATATCTTATTTGTTTATTCTGCATGTCATGTAGGGGTGGGAATCTTTAGGTACTACGCGATCCAATTCCGATTCTGGGACTCACGATCCGATTCCAAAACGATTCTTCATATAATTTTTATGCTTTAGTTTTTATGCTTTTTGTTTATAGTTAGAATCTCTTTGACAGTATTCCCATCTTGAAGTTTCATTTTTTTGCTTTTATTTTAACAAAGTTATATTCAGGATGAACAAGTTCTGACATAGAATCAATTCTGAATCTTTGAGAATCGATTCAGAATCGTTAGAGAAAGAATCCTGATGCATCGATTTTTTTCTCCCACCCCTAATGTCATGTGAACATGACACAACACTACAATATATCAGAAAACAAGTACGTTTTATATTTCTACCAATTACCGGATAAAAGGTAATAATAACAATAACTATGTAAAATACTACTGATAAAAACAGATGAAAATGTTTTTGAAGTTAAACATGCACATGTGCTATTAAATGATCTCAAGGGGTTAATAAAGAAGCTGTAACATTATAAGAACCTTTCTGTGTCATAAAAGGTTCTTTGTATTTAAAGGTTCTTCAGACTATAAAAAAGTAAATGCTTCTTTTCTGACTTTGCCGTGATGAAGAACTTTTTTAGTCTATATATTGAATACTTTCCTGTTTTGTTTTTTCTGTTCTTCATGTAAACCTGCTTTGAATCAATACAGCATTGTAAAAATAAGTACATTTGAAAAGAATAGCACCTTTATTTTTAAGAGTGTATCTAATTTATTGGTTCAGATGCTTAAATGTCACAATATGCTTCATGTTCACAATTGCACATTAAGCAACACGCTCGAGCACTTGCTTTGCCAGGCGTCTGTGTTTGCATCAAGTTTGTTTGTTTCGGGACTAACACGGTCTCAGATGTGATAAACAGTGTGATGAGAAGTTTCACACATCAATTCATTTCGAGCCTTGCACATAAAAGCGAGTCTTCTTCTGACTATTAAAACCACTACAAGATTATTTCTTATCTTTATGTAGCGTGTTGGTTCCCATTCACCAGATCCCACCAACACCAATTCCCAGTACAGACCTACAGAGAAAACCAATACAATTCCCATTATAACCATTAGATCCAGTCAAATGTTTTGTGATTCTTGCATTTATAAACGTGTGTGATTTGTCTGTTTGCTTAGAGTTTGGTGTAGGTTTAGGTATCGGCTTGTGCTGCGTACCGTCTGCTGGTTGTTGTCCAGGAATCTACATTCACACACTGTCTCCAGGATCAGTTGCTCACATGGATGGACGTTTGAGGTACGGACCCGACAGATCATCCGAACCCAAATCATATTCATTTCAGCATTGCTTTATATATTTCTCTGTGTCGATACGTCTGTCAGATGTGGCGATGAGATCATGGAGATTAATGACACGGTGGTTTGTAGCATGACGCTGAACGATGTGTACACGGTTCTGAGCCAGTGCAGCCCGGGACCGGTTCAGATCATCATCAGTCGACACCCCGACCCTAAAGTAGGTCTTTCAGTATTGTAATGTAAGAAAGACGTTTGTGTGTTTCTATTTCAATCTGAGTTGTGTGTGTTTGTAGGTTTCAGAGCAGCAGTTAAATGAAGCCATTGCTCAGGCTGTGGAACACAGTAAACTCAGAAGAGACAGAAGTCACTGGAGTATGGATGGATGTAACAACAGTATGTTGACTCACTTTCATGTCAAAATATAAGGTTTTCTCAAAGGTTTTCATCACACTGATAGTTCAGATAGTTCAATATTTGCTGGTTTATCTGACTATGAAATTTACTTTTTCATAGTCATGTTTTCAGAATTGTCACAATCATAACAGTTCATATTCCTCATAAATGAACACATGAAAATTACATCAAAAGTATGTTGCCTCTCAAAAACGTGTCTTCCTTTTTATTACATCACTAACACATGAATATTTCCATTTTGAAAGTAGATATCTAATGTATAGACTGATATATTCTATCAACTGGGCTTTAGTCAAATTCATAATAAATGCATGAAAATTAATAAAAAAATTAATTAAAAACCCCACTAAACTCTTTTCTTTCCTCTACAGGTATTTATCTAGCACTGCAAAACATTGTAAACTTAGGAAAGCACTTTTTCGTACTATTGTTGCCATCTTTTGATGTGTCCCTTCATTGTCTCCCAATATTTATAATAAAGTCGCTTTGGATAAAAGCGTCAGCTAAATGCCTAAATGTAATATTTTATGTTTTGTGCGAATATGTCGCTTGAATTTCCTCTGTTACTGTATTCAGAGATCAAAACTAAACACACAAAAACAGATTTGAACTAAACTCCCATTTCAGTAGCTCGACAAAAATAAATCCCCTGAATGACCTGATGAGGTTTAAATAAAAAAGTCTCTTTATTGTGAGACCAGATGAGACCAGCGTTGTATGTTTAACAGATTTAAGACTATAATGACTGTAAAAGTACTTCACAAGCATTCAACCACTGTTTGAAAACTAAATGTCTGTCTGTGGAAATGTCATCGTAAAGCAATGCAAGAAAAACAATGTGAAATGTAGGAATAAATACAGATCATATATTAGTCGTGTGGTTTTACAAAACAAATCCCAGTTTCCATAAATTAAGTTATAGTCTTATTCATATACTAAACTAAGATGAAGAGAAGTTTTCTTATTGACAGAAAGACAAAAATCGGTTCTTCATTTAGCGACTATAGCGATCTATAGATTCAAATTGTTACGGATACGCCAGGCTCGCCAAGCACTCACTCACAACGCACTTTCTCCTCGAATACTGATCACCACCACCTGACCGTCATCACCACACTAGTATAAAGGACACTCACCCCCTACCAGTCACTGTCCAGTCTAGACATTTGTTACCCGGACTCTTACCTGTGTATTACTACAATTGCCTGTGGATTCATCTTCGTCTCATCTTCTTCATCGTCTTCTCGTCTTCCTTGTTCACCATTACCCATCAGCACTTCTAAGGACAGTATTTGTTTAGTTACATTCCTGTTTTGATTTATCTTCTTGTGTTTGTTTTATTAAAGACACCTTTGTTTGGCATCCGCTGACTCCGTCCTTTCTGTTCTGTGACAGAAGACTGGACCGCCAGCATAATGAGTCAGTCGGATGCCTTCCGATTTGTTTGAAGCGGCTCGTCAAGCCTTCCACGGCGTTCCACCACCACTCCCACCGCACCTAGCACTACCGTCAACACTCCTCCTCTCCGTGGTGATCGCGCCAAGTCCCATGGCCCAACCAGCCCTTCTCTGGTGCAATGGGAGGATTGCAGCGGTTTTGTTGCAGTGCTCTCTAAGCTATCGAAATGCAGCCTCACCTGTTCACCACTGAGCGTCTTAAAGTCGGGCTCGCTCATCCAACATTTATCCGTAAAAAGGCTCCAATGGGCGAATTCTCTTGGATTCAAGAACATCCCATAACTCTCTCTCTCAGTTTTACTAATCATTTCAGAGATGTCTTTGGTAAACCCATTTGGGGACGCCTCCGTGGGTGAACAACTGTATCAGCTGAAACAAGGGTGCAGCCCATCAACGAAGTACGCATTACAATTTCGACTCTGGCTTCCAAAAGCGGAACGGAGCGGGCGCTGCTCACTGCATATCGCCAAGGCTTGAATCCCCAGGTGAGGTTGCAACTGGCTACATATGATGATGATATGGATCTCAATCAATTTATTCAGCTATCCATCCGAACGGCCACTCGTATCCAACTGTGTCACGAGTCTCAACCTGGAAAAAACCCGCTCGCTGCCTTCCTCCGCCCGCCAGCTACAGTCAGCCCTCCAGAACCAGCCGAAGAGCCTATGCAAGTCGACACTTCTAGACTGTCCTTCTCAGAACGTCATCGCCGCTTGGCGAATCAGCTCTGCCTTTACTGCGGAGGTCCGGGGCACGTCATCTCAGCGTGCCCCGTTCGACCAGCTCGGCAAATGGTGAGTGCAGCCATTCCCAATAGTGAAAATCTAAAACCCCTTACCACTATTGTATCCCTTACTGCCTTCTCTACCTCCTTTTCAGTTTCCGCCCTCCTCGACTCCGGGTCGGCCGGCAACTTCATCTCTGGCTCCCTCTGCCGGCAACTCAAACTCAAGACGTCCGTTATACCCACCTCGTACCAAATCTGCTCCATAACGGGATCCCCAGTTAGCGGCTGGTGACACGGGAGGGCGGAATCCATCAGCCTCACCGTAGGGGTGTTACACTCTGAAGTGATTTCCTGCTGGTTCTGGAGGACTCCACCGCTGGCGTAGTTCTTGGGCCCTTGGTTAGAGAAGCACCATCCTATCCTCTCCTGGAGAACTGGTGAAGTCCTGAAGTGGGGCGACCGTTGTTTTCAAACCTGTCTCTTGTCACGTCCGTGTCCAGCTCCAAGTGACAACACGGAACTTCCCCTATGCTCCACATCCGTCGAAAGCCCTATGGATAGGAGGTCAGTGGACATTCCAGAAGACTACGCCCACTTCAGTGACGTGTTCTGCCCCAGGAGAGCCTCCCAACTACCTCCACATCGGCCATGGGACTGTATCGATCTGTTTCCGGGTGAGCCAGTGCCAAAGGACGATCTATCCTCTTTCTATCCCTGAGGAGAAGGCCATGGAGGATTACATTACGAGGCGCTAGCCCAAGGTTACATTCGTCCATCTACTTCCCCTGCTGCTTCGAATTTCTTCTTTGTGGCCAAGAAAGACGGCGGACTTCGACCCTGCATAGATTACAGAGCCCTCAACAAAATTACAGTAAAATTCAGGTATCCCCTTCCTCTCGTCCCAGCCGCATTGGAACAGCTCCGAGGTGCCACTATCTTCACCAAGTTGGACCTCCGCAGCGCTTACAACCTCATTCGAATTATGGAAGGGGATGAATGGAAAACGCTTCGTCACACCCACTGGACACTACGAATACCTGGTCATGCCGTATGGACTGGCCAACGCCCTTCCGTCTTCCAAGACTTCATCCATGAGGTACTCCGGGGAGTTTCTTCATAAATCTGTACTCGTGTATATTGATGATATCCTGATCTACTCCCGGGGTGTGGCCGAACATCGCCAACACGTAGCGGAGGTCCTAGAACGCCTGAGGGAGTATCAGCTCTTCCTCAAGGCTGAGAAATGCTCCTTCCATCTTCCCTCAGTGCAGTTCCTTGGGTATAACATCAACAGTAGTGGCATCCAAATGGACCGAGAGGAAAGTCACTGCCATCACCTCTTGGCCCACTCCTACTACCATCAAAGAACTCCAGCTTTCTTGGGTTTGCAAACTTTTACGCCCGGTTCATCAGTAACTTCAGTTCCATTGCCCATCCTCTCACTAACCTGCTGAAGGGAGCACCCAAGCATCTCCCTGGACACCAGCCGCTCATGGAAGCCTTTCAGGGGTTGAAGGGCGCCTTTATAACTGCTCCTCTCCTAGTTCATCCTGATCCCAGTAAGCCCTTCATCGTAGAGGTCGGCCTCAGCTACTGGAGTAGGAGCAGTATTATCTCAGCAGCAGGGGAACCCTAGTCAGCCTCCACCCATGTGCCTTCTTCTCCATAAACTCAGCCCGGCGGAAGCCAACTACGATATCGAAACAGAGAACTCCTTGCCATCAAGCTTGCCCTGGAAGAATGGAGACATTGGCTCGAGGGAGCTCATCACCCCTTCCAGGTATTCACCGATCATAAGAACCTAGAATATATTCACATACAAACGCCTTAACCCCAGACAGGCCAGATGGGCCCTATTCTTCACCCGTTCGACTTCTCCATCTCTTATCGCCCTGGTTCCAAGAATTCGAAAGCTGATGCTCTGTCAATGTATCCACTCATCCCTAGAGAGTAACGAGGTCCCCAACCCATTGTTCCAGAACCACTGGTCGTAAGTCCCATCACTTGGGAAGAAGAGACACTCCCCTCAGCCAATGCTCCACCTCAAGCTCCGTCGGGCTGCCCACCTGGATTACAATATCTCCCTCGTCGTCCAGCTACATCCATCATCCACATGACTCACTCGTCAAGCCTGGCACTGGCCACCCAGGGGCCAATGAGACTCTCTAGCTCCTGAAGGCACGCTTCTGGTGGCCCAACATGGCGCACGGCGTCAGAAGATACGCATGGGGTTGCCAGGAGTGTGCGTGGCCAAGGTCCTCGCCACCTACCTGCTGGTAAGCTCCACCCGCTGCCCGTTCCTAACCGCCCTGGTCACACCTAGGGGTGGACTTCATCACTGACCTACCCCTCCAATAACTGTACATGTATCTTCATCGTAGTAGACAGATTCTCCAAATCCTGTAGATTAATACCTTTGAGAGGTTTGCCCACGGCCATGGCGACTGCTGAGACTCTCTTCAATCATGTGTTCAGGTACTTTGGTATTCCAGAAGATATTGTGTCAGACAGAGGTCCACAGTTTATCTCACGTGTATGGAAAGCATTCTTCTCCCTCCTAGGTGTGACCATCAGTCTGTCATCTGGGTACCATCCTCAAACCAACGGGCAGACGGAAAGAAAGGTCCAGGAGATAAGCAGGTATTTACGGACCTACTGCAGTGACCAGCAGGACTCCTGGAGCCAGTATCTCGGCTGGGCAGAATATGCCCAGAACTCCCTTCGCCAGCCCTCTACTAATCTTACTCCTTTCCAGTGTGTCCTGGGGTACCAACCCCCCATGTTCCCTTTGGTCAGGCTTAACCTTCAGATGTCCCAGCCGTAGATTACTGGTTCCGCAGAGCGAGAGAGTCTGGGACTCAGCTCATCACCACCTCCAACGTGCAGTGAATCGACGCAGGCTGACAGCCAACCTTCGCCGCTCTGATGCTCCTGTCTACCAACCAGGGCAAAAGGTATGGCTGTCCACCAGAGATATTCGTCTGCGTCTGCCCTGCCGAAAGCTGAGTCCCCGATTCATTGGTCCCTTTTCCATCATCCAGCAAATCAACCCCGTCACCTACAAGCTCCAGTTACCGGCTGAGTACCGCATACACCCTACTTTTCACGTGTCCCTATTAAAACCTCACCATCCCTCTGTTCTTCCCTCCACAGAGCCTGGCGTAGAACCCCCTCTCCCGTTGGTCCTGGAAGAAGGAACAGTATATGCGGTCAAAGACATCTTGGACTCCCGACGCCGTGGTGGGAGGTTGGAGTACCTAGTTGACTGGGAGGGCTACGGGCCTGAGGAGCGGTCATGGGTTCCACGAGATGACATACTTGACCCGGCCTTGCTACACACCTTCCACTCTCTGCACCCTGACAGACCGGCCCCTCGTGGGAGAGGAAGACCACCACGGCGCCGGGGTCCCCGGCCCTCTGGAGCGGGCCGTGGGGAGGGGGGTACTGTTACGGATACGCCAGGCTCGCCAAGCACTCACTCACAACGCACCCAATCACAACGCTCCCCATCTCCGGAATACTGATCACCACCACCTGACCGTCATCACCACACTAGTATAAAGGACACTCACCCCCTACCAGTCACTGTCCAGTCTAGACATTTGTTACCCGGACTCTTACCTGTGTATTACTACAATTGCCTGTGGATTCATCTTCGTCTCATCTTCTTCATCGTCTTCTCGTCTTCCTTGTTCACCATTACCCATCAGCACTTCTAAGGACAGTATTTGTTTAGTTACATTCCTGTTTTGATTTATCTTCTTGTGTTTGTTTTATTAAAGACACCTTTGTTTGGCATCCGCTGACTCCGTCCTTTCTGTTCTGTGACACAAATAAACTTTTATGTAAGTAATGTTTTAAAAAAGAATATGAAATATATGTAATTAAAAGTCCTGCAGTATGAAGAAAACCCATACAAAGAAGTTTATTCTAGTGTGCTTTAGCATTATTATACCTTAAAAGTAAAAATAAAATGATACTTTGAATCTACTTTTTACATACTTCTAAAATAACGTAGTTGTAAATTACTTGTGTGCTCAAGGTTTACCACAATTACACTTAAAATATACTTAAAAGTGCAGTTTTATAAACTACAACGTGAGACACTTTAGACTCAAGTAGCATAGTACACTTCCAAGTACTCACTAGTACATACTACAGAAAGTATACATTGCTTAAGCATCCTTAATGGAAGTAATGGGTTTATTACTTAACTTACCTGGAAAATATCGTTTACCATTTTTAGCTTATTCTAACATCCAATAATATTCAAATATGAAATATTTTGCATAGTCCCTTTGTTTAAAGAAACAGTACATGAAATGTCACAATAATGAAGACATAAAGAAGATTGTGTATTAGTTTTAAGCATCTCTGTATGTGATTTCAGGTCTGAAGAGATCAGACGGCTGTTCTCACAGCAGACAGAAGTGCGTCCGCTGTCTTGACCGCAGCTCGAGTCAGCTGACCTGCAGACGAGGGCAGAAGCCCATGATCCGCTCGTGCAGTGAAGGCACTTACACTCATCGCTGTATCCCAGAGACGGTCAGCACTCAGTCTTTCCTCCAGGCCGAGCACGTCACCAGAGTACACAGCATGGACGTCTCCTTAACCACCAACAGTGACATCTCCCTCAATAACAGACTGTCGCCTGCCTCCTGCGCGGACGACGACTATAACGTTCCCTATAAATGTCCCGTGAGTTTCACTGAACAACGGCCGGTAGACGCGACTGCAGGTGTGATGAGAGGAGCGGCGACACGGACGCAGAGATGCTGCAGACGACGAGACCTTACCGGTCACGAGACGGATTCAAGTGGCTCTAGTCAAGGGTCGCTAGCGAGAGAAAAAGATCTTGCGGCTTCTCAAAGCAACTGCCAGGTGGGCATTTATAGCTGCATAAATATATATATATATACAAATAAATCAATTTAAAGGAAGGTTTTTGAACAAGTACATAAAAAGTTACAGCTGTCTGGTTGGATTTTGCAGAAAATGTTAGTGTGACGTCATTCGACTTCAACCTGCCTAAAGAAAAATAACCTGTAATTTTATGTTTCAAACACAGATGGTGATGGAAAGACAAAATTTGCAACTTTAAAACAATATATAAATTAGTCTTAAATCAAACTTTATTTAATGTCAAATAATAATAATAGTGTTTGTATAAGTTTGTATATGTTTAAGGTCGATAAATATAGTTACGTGCATCAGATTAAAACATAAGATCGAAATCTTTACACCATTTGTTCTCTTGCAATCTGCCGTGCTAAGCGGATGTTAGTTTGAGGACACTGCATTGCCCATAAATGGTAGTTGAGTAAGTCAAGACGTGATTGGCTAAAGCGCGATGCTTTGCTGTTTTATTGTCTGCCTCTTTGTGAGTTTTGCAATGTCACTGATATCATCAATATCACGCATCTGCAAGAAACCGTTTGATGTATAACATTGAAATCTTTCATTGTCTCATGCACCTGTCTTTGGTCTCTCCACATGCATCTAGTTTTTCTGCAGTCTGTACAGGGCTTTGAGAAAGATCTCAAGGCTTCTGTTTAAGAATGTACGTAGAAATTCACGCTTCCTCGTTCTCGAATGGTTTATGTTAGTGTTTGGTGATGAGATTTGTTACTTATTTTTACACTTCATTTTCAAATTTTATTTGTGCCAATCATGCATATTTTGTCTCGTCACATGTTTGATTTTGTGTTTTCATGTGAATGTTTGAGTGTTTTGCATGGAGCATTAGCTCTCGGGTTGCAGTTCTGCATGATGAAATAATGCCGGATGCATTTCTACACCTTTTCAAAATTTTTGCACTCAAAATCAGGCAACCTTTTCCTGTTTTCGTGACAGGAAGTGGTTGAACGCTCAGAAGTCGGAACTAAAGCGTCTGTCTGTATCTCTGAGCCTAAACCTTCTGTTGCAAGTGACACAACACACACAGGGGGCAGAGAACACAGAGGTATGTCAGATATATATACTGCTATTAACAATCAATATTCAAGCAATGTGTTATGTAGGTTAGATTTAGATATTTTATTCATCTGGTTTTTTTGGAGATCAAAAAAATGAATAGAAATGTACTTCCTATGCTGAGACTATTCATTTCCTGACTCTTGACTAATAACCAAAATGATCATTAATACTGTTTTTTATTTTTTACAATTGCATTTACATATTTCTACATATGAGGTGCATATTTGTACATAATTTACAACAATTATTATTTACAGTTATTGAGTTCCAGTTAGTCCTCACTTTGCACTTCTCTGTTTAGCAGCTCACTTAAAAGGGAAATACATGTGAACACCATTGTATAATGTTACAGTTCTAGATTCCCCTTCCCCCGTGTGTAGTCCGAGCAAACGGGTCGGTCTGAGGCGCCAGGCTCGTGTGGAGGTCACTACAGATCATCATCTTGACCCCTGGGTAAAGCTGACGGATAGCCCGGAGAACCAGCCGTACCGTTTCAAAACCATGAGTGACCATAATGGGGATAATGAAGTTAATGGTACAGCTTCGGAAACCACAAACGTCACCCCGGACTCCCACTCTGAACAGCCTTCCAGTGTTAAAAAAGGGCCACCGGTGGCTCCGAAGTCTGCGTGGGTACGTCAAAGCTTGAAGAGCATTAGATCTGGAAGACCAATAACAGAGGCTTCGAAACAACCGGACAGGAACCAGGACGGCGGCAGGACCTTCCGGACTGGTCTGAGGGGGGCTTCATCAGGTGCCAATCTATCAATCAGGCAGAAGATCAGCTCATTTGAGACTTTCTCAAACGCAGAGGCGGCAGAAAGGCCAAGCAGGCGACTGGCCCCACTGACATCCTTTCCTCTAATCGAGAAGACTGCTAAAACACAGACTGTAGGCTATAGCAATTCAGAGAGAAGCAAAGCTGGCATTACCAGTTTAGAAAATACATTTCCAACAATTTCATCTTCAACCCCTACAGTGGAAGAAAAACCATCGGATACCATTAGTTCAAATATCGCTCCAGATCCCCATTTTCCAGAGGAAGACAAACCTTCGACTTCTCTCGGTTCAAATATCATTTCAGAGCCCTGCGAGCCAATTCCACCCACTTGTGAGCCTAAAAACATCCAGAAAGAGCTTCCACCTGTTGCTGAGACCGAGCAAGAACCCATACCTTCTCAAGAACCTTCAACCCACGTCCCCCGAAGATCAAGCAGTTCAAAAGAGGGTACTGCAGAAAAGCCATATTCATCCGAAGGTACAGACGTTCACCCCGTGAGTTTGAGAACCAGAAGTCTACCCCTCGGTTCCTCTGACACCCCCAATCAATGTGGATTAGAAGGGGAGAGTCTGGGGATCATCCTTTCTTTCAGCAACCAGGTGTCCAGCGCTCTGATGCGCTCCATGCAGTCTCTGCCTCAGTCTCCTTGTGTAAGATTTGGCAACCCTTGGAATCCCCCACCGGGATCCCCTCTCCAAAATCCTGTGGAGCAAGACTCATCAAGCGACAAGCCAGCACCTTCCCATACCCTCGAGAGCAATGAAAGGGGTTTCTCTGTAAGGTATGCATCTTCTCCACGTTTATTAGCTTTTGGGTATAATTACACTGTGTTGGTTTGAGTTTGGATAAAATCACTGACCAGAGCCAACAATGCCTACTTCTTTCATGTCAAAAGCTGGCTGCATGATAAAGGCATTGCAAAGTTTTGAATCATTTGAGTGTCTGTTTTTAATGAAACAAGAAGAGGAAATGCAGCCTGGTTGCGTTAGTCAAACAACAGACCCTTTCATGGTACAATTTTGTAAGCAGATAATCTTAGAATTTCTTATCACTTAACAGAGATACCAAAGAAGCACGTTTGACCCCAAATATAATTCACATAAAATGCTTAGCGAATTGGTCACATGCGCATATGATACATAGCTTGTACAAAGTGGAAAGTAAAGGCCTTTTCAAATGCATTATGCTTCAAAACCAACATCCTCTTGGCCGTGCCCCAAGTTTAGTTTGAGTGGTTACAGATAGACTGAAGCAATTTCAAACAACACACTTTATTTTTACCACAGCCTGGCCGAACTGAGAGAGCGGACTATTGAGAGAGGGGAAGAGCGTGAGAGGGAAGACGAGACCCCCGACCGACCCCTCACCTCAGCCTCGGCAGTCTGTGCCCAATCCATGATCTCAGCCCTTCCACCACAGGAGATCCAGCAGATGATTCAGGAAGTCAAGGATCTGGATGAAGACACGCTTAGGGTGAGTTGCTCTCGAGTTCTGTAAGTGATACCACAAAGTATGTTGCCGGCTATTGTCTGCTTTTCATTACTTCCACATCCTGCTTTGCAAACTTGAATATGTATGAGAGGTTTTTTCTGTCAGTTCTCTATGAGGAAGCAGCACAGTGAAAGTGCTCAAAGGGTTTAGTAAACCCCTAAATAAATGCAATACCTCATGCAATACCTTACATAATTTGTTAGTGCTGTTTAAATGATTAAAATATTACAGCGTCTAATAGCCTACTAAAGTATTTGAACCCAATCATGCTTGTTGCTCAACTTGATAGCAGCCTCGTGGGACCATGTGCCAACGCTGGTCAACAACGTGCACTGATAGAAGCCCACCTTGAAACCATTAATGAGCATCTGGTCTTTATAAAGCATTAAACCTGCGTTGTTCTCTAGCATGTTGTATAATGACTGCTATGCTAAGCGGATTTGAGTATGGATATTCTCTTTACATTATATATAGCCACTACAAAGGATGTTCAAACCCACCAACCACAAAATACTTCAGAAATAAGACTGAATTGTTTTTCTTATGGTCCATTAGCAACTGGAAGACATCCATGTTGTGATTCTGCATAAGGAAGAGGGAGCTGGCTTGGGTTTCAGCATCGCTGGAGGTATCGATCTGGAGAACAAAGCAACTACAGTGAGTGATGCCTTCACGTCTTCTACGCCACGGTTAATGTGCTTCACCTTTTAAGGAGGGATGCTACTTGGAGAATATAGATGCGTAGCAAATGATAAGATGATTGATGTTCAGGAATGCACTAGCTCATGGACAAAAGATGAACTTCACTTTTGTTGCACAGAAACCAGGAGATGGAGTGACATGACAGTCAATTTCATTCTGACAATCTGCCTCTTCAGGTCCACAGGGTTTTTCCCAACGGTCTGGCCGCTCAGGAGGGCACCATAGAGCGAGGCGATGAGGTTTTGTCCATCAATGGACAAACGCTGAAGAACATCACGCACGGTGACGCAACAGCGATTCTCAGGCAAGCTCGCGGCATGAAACAGGCTGTGGTGGTGGTGTGCAAGAATAAAGAGACGGAAGGGAAAGGTGCTAATGCTAATGAATCTAGCTGTAGCAGTGGAGCAGAAAGCAGCTTTACAGGTGAACTGCATGTCTATATAAGAATATATGTGTCTGTGAAAACCAGGATAAAGTCTTAAAATCTAATTCTGAGATCATGAGCATCACAGTTTGATTTAACCTATTCATTTCACTATGATTTTAATCTTTGACATGACATTAATGTTAAATTCTCACAGAATGTTCTTTACATTATGAAGAATGATTTTAACTGGGTTTTCACAGACTGGGTCACATATGTTTGTAAATTGATTTGTGTGATTGACTGCGTGTCAATGAAACGTGTCTTGCAGGAGATGATGGAGGTGAAGTTTTGACTCTGGAGCTGGAGAAGAACGCAGGTGGCATTGGATTTAGTCTTGAGGGTGGTAAAGGCTCCATTAATGGAGACCGACCGCTGACGGTCAACAGAATATTCACAGGTTAGAAACTTTCTCACATCTTAGGATAGATGCCAAATTAAAATTGACATGAATGTATTATTTGTCATTATTTAATGTGTTGTTCTGTGGTGTACATTATTGATCATTAAACTGGCAGAAAGAATTTATTCCGGTTTCATTTCTATAGCGCTTTTTTATAGTTTTGCATTGTTGTGAATAAGCTTTAGAGGAATTAACTGTAAAGACTGTATAAACTGTAAAAAAACAGACTAGAAATGGACAAATTATAAAAAACAGATCAAATTCAAATACTAAAAATAAGACATATTTAACCCAAAACTGTCATTTTATTTTAAACTCGTATATTGTTGTTAAACGGTTTTAGTATAAACCTTAATAAAAAACCTTTTTAATAAAAAAGTTTAGATCAGCTTAGTCTTGATCATGTGGTGTTAAAGTCAAAACATATTTTGTATTGATAATGAAATGAGTAGCGTAGTGTATTTCAATATTGTATATGTGTTTTGTTTTCTTTCAGGGAGTGATGCTGAACAAAAGGGCCTGAAGTCCGGTGATGAAGTCCTGCAGATTCAGGATTCGTCTCTGCAGGGTCTCACACGATTCGAGGCCTGGACGTTCATCAAGGGTCTCAATGATGGACCATTCACACTCGTCATTAAGAGAAAAAGCTAAACGTGCGATTCAATGCAAAATCCACTTCATAAATGCAAAACCATATAAAGCCTTATGTAAGACGTCTTCACTTTCCAATACATCAATAACGAATGTCTGTGAAAATCTATAAAACAGGAACAGTTCATTCCAAAATCAAAATTTTACCAAACTCACAACATATATAATACAATTTAATTTTAGGGTGAACTATTCCTTTAATTTCTCTAGTCATTCAGTTTTCTTAAAGTCTGTTTACTTAATTTTGCCATTTACACATGCATGATGATCTACTGTATGATCAGAAAAACCTGTCGGGTTTTACGGCACATCAGTTGTGCTGATATTGTACTGTTTCACATCATCAGGGATTAAAAACACCATTCTTGTCAAGTCTGCCTGTTTTGAAGCTGAGATTTGCACAACCATGTAAATAAATGTAGTTTACCAAAGCGGGATGTAAAAACATATAGATGTTTGCAGAAAACGCGTGAGAAAATCACGTTATACAGTATTAGTTTCCAGATGATCGATCTTTTTTGCTTGTTTCGTGAAACACTCCCTCGAGAAATACATTGATTATTCTTCTTAACATTTTTTAATATAAAGAATATCTATTGTTACACAAATATTCACTTTTGACAGTTTAGTAAACTAACTGTGCTAGTATTCTGGTATTGTTGGTTATCAGCCCCTTTCACACATGCTGCTTTATAAATACACCCCTAAAATCTATAACTTTGGTTATATACTGTAAAATATCATTTAATAGTCCTTTCATTATATAATTTATATATAAATTTATATAAAGATATCATTTAAAAGTCCTTGATATCCAATTATTTCACTGCATGTGTGAAAGGGGCCGTCATCCGTTACCCTTAAAAACAAAAGTCCTAATATATTAAACTTGTGTTTGAACGAACACATTTTACAGTAGTTACATTTGAAGGTTTTTTAATGTTCAATTAAAGTATTACGTGACAAAATCAACATTGTGTGTTGTCATTTTGCATGTTTTTTAAAAGTGCATATTGTATAATTCATGTACATTGTGTGCGTGCAAGCAAATGCCATTACAAGCTAATGATCAGTTTGGTAATCAGCCTTTTTTTTAATATGAATACACAAAAATCAGAATCTGAAAGGAGAATCATTTAACATGTTTAACAGTTGTGCAATTTCTTAATATTTATTTGCCATAAATGACACATAGACATACAACAATCTGCACTAAATAAAGAACAAATGACAAAACATTAAAAAAAATCAAACATCTTTATAATCTTTAAAATCCCTTCCCTTTAATCACACAGCTCACTTTTCAATCAATTCCAGATGGATAAAATCAGGACCCATTATAAATATTTTCTCTTTATTATATAAATTTGAAGTTGTAAATACATTTAATCATGAAAGTAAAATGATTTAAAAAAAGAAAAAACTTTGATAAAGGCAAATCAACAACATCATCTCATAAGTGATGGAAAGTGTATCTATATATCATTTAAAATTATTAGAAAGGTTTTGGCATATACAAAATGAATTGGCCATAACCAAAACAACACAAATAACTAATAATCATACCCAAACAAGAGGAAGAACACAAAAACATCCCCAAAATGCTTGTATGAGAGTATATGACTCTTCCATACGGTGTATATATAAAATAATGACACTTAACGAATCTCCAGGCCATGAACATGCATTCACAGTTTCATCACTAATGTCATACAGGCGATATACAATATTGACATACGGCAGGCTGGACAGAAATGTCTCTTAGACACAGAACAATCAAACGATTAGAGATCACAGTCGGCACATGAGACAAACACAGACATCACACCGTATAAACAGGCCATTTGGTCCAAAATAAAAATCATTTTTACTACTATGAGATTCATTTTTACTAATGTCACCATGTCCCTGTCTTGTTGCTTTCTGGAATGTTTTGGACCTCGAGCAACGCCGAGCAAATTCAATTTGAGAATGTCTTCCTTTCAACAAATAAGAATCTGAACTGAAATTGATCCCTCAAATTGATATTGGAATTAGAATTGGATCAACTAAAATAATTTCTATAAATGGAATTAAAGGAAAAATATAAGAAATTTATATTTTTAGTATAACTGGAAACACTCATCATGAGCAAATCCTAATGAAATAAAAGCTGCAATTTGTACCTTAAAAACAAAAATCTCCTTCTTACCCCCATTCTAAACTGTAAGATTATAATAATGATTTATGATTTTTGATGTGGGCTTTGATTTAGCAGGAAAGGTCAGTTTGACATCATTTTACTAAAACCCACATAAAATGATGTAAAGTAACATGCAAATCTAGGTTTCAAACAGAGATGGTGATAGAGATGGTGATATAAAGTACATCCGTAGCTTTTAAACAGAACTTGCATCCTTAAATTACAAATGCAGTTCAAATTTGTTGTCAATTTTATTCATTTATGAGTGTTTCTTATTCTCTTTTATCATCTTTCATATCATCTTTCTCTGTCTTAAGTTTCTTATTATTGTTCTGGCTTATTTTGTCAGTCTTGATCATACAGTACATCAAATCTGTTACAGTATGTAAACCCAAAAAGCAGCAAATGCAATTCTTAAAATGTATTTGGCTATTTTAAAACTGAGCATGTAACAAGAATCTACACTTGTAAATTGCAAAATGCCACTGAAATAATAAACACTGCTTGTTTAAACTACAGACTCTTTCCCAAACACTGTATGTTGCCTATATAGTCAGCATCACATGCACACAACTGGTGCAAAAGCTGTTATCACTAAAAATGAATTTGTAAAGTTGCAAACACACTGTTAGAGAATGAATATTTGTGCATTTGTTTCATTTGAGGCAAGTGGTAAATAAAAGTTTCCCTATAAAACAGTTTATAAAACCGTGCAAGTATGTTTTGGGCACATGTAGGCTAGTGGAAGAATCACATCTAAGTTCACTTCTTACTAAAGCATGATTAAATTCAAAGTGCATTAATTTGTTAAAATAGTCAATTAAAGGGGAATAACCTCTGGAAAAGTGGCATTAGTGCTATTTCAGGGATTTCACAGCTTTGCTCAGGTTGCTGTAAAACTCCACCATACTGGTGGGAAAAAATGAGTCGACAACCGAGCGAGGAAGCAAACCTCCGAGATCAGTCTGAAAGAAAGTGAAGAGCTGTGTTTTACCAGGTTCCCTAAAGAGAGAGAGAGAGAGAGAGAGAGAGAGAGAGAGAGAGAGAGAGAGAGAGAGAGAGAGAGAGAGAGAGAGAGAGAGAGAGAGAGAGAGAGAGAGAGAGAGAGACAGAGAGAGAGAGAGAGAGAGAGAGAGAGAGAGAGAGAGAGAGAGAGAGAGAGAGAGAGAGAGAGAGAGAGAGAGAGAGAGAGAGAGAGAGAGAGAGAGAGAGAGAGAGAGAGAGAGAGAGAGAGAGAGAGAGAGAGAGAGAGAGAGAGAGAGAGAGAAGCAATGAAATGTATTTGCTGCCATCTGCTGTCTGATATTTCAATTCCATCGACTGAAGATTATTTAGATTTCATCTTCCTGATAATCTTACCCAGGAACTGGAACACAAAAACAGCCACACGGGTAATTGAAGCCCCTGACGTAACCGGGCTGCGGAGGACAGTTGGGATGACATACGTTGGTCGCTATTATACAAGGAAAAATAGTTATCAATAACTGGTCATTATTTATTATCCTAATGATCTCATTTATATTCATTCATCTTAATGAATGTACAGTTTGAAATACAATATATATATATATACACAATTCTATTAGTGATTCAATAGAAACGACCTGCCTGTCAGGTGATACATACTGCATCACTAATACAATTCGGTTTTGTTTTTATAAGACAATGTCCATGTGAACCACATTGAATAAAATAAAAACATGTGAATGAAAAATGAGTGATTAATATTTGTGGTCTGTCTAAAAATGCACTTTTGTCAACTTTAAGTTGACCAACCCAACATATATGGATATTGTAAAAAAAAATCATTTTCATTTCATTACACTCTTTAAAATAAAGGTATGCACAGCAATGCCATAAAAGAGCGATTTCTGGTTCCCTAAAGAACTATTTAGAGTACTCAAAAGTACAATTTCTTTGTATAACCTTTGTATAATCTAAGGAACGTTCTTTATGAAACAGAAAAGGTTCTTTGGATGTTGAAGGAACTATTCAGGCAAAACTGGTTCTTCTATAAAGCACCTTGAAGGCAACAACGCTGCGTACCGTTTGATGAAACTGTGCCGTCTTCATAGTGCTTGATGGAAACGACATCAACAAAGTCTCGAGGTGATATAATGCCCATAGCAGCCGACGGCGTGACGGTTCTGCAGATCATAACATCCTAGACAATAAAAATGAGGAAAAGAGAAGTATTTAGAAGAGTAAAACTTTACTGATGAGTACTAAACAATGTGTTGTGCATTAAATCATCCCAATCCAAGAGCAACTCAAAGACATTGCAATGGAAATTGAAAACAAGAATTTACTAATCAATAATAGAAAACAGAGGTCAAAAGAAGAAACTGACCAGAAATAAACTAGTGTGTGTTGATCTCACCTCAGACACTTGCTCAACCAGCTCAAACCTTTTAAGGTTACTGTCCCATTTTACACGGTATCCATTGATTTCAGGTTTCAAGCAGTCCCACACTTTCTGTGGACTGGCATTGACAAACCCTTCACCCTTATACCTGTAAATCAAGAGAAACACATTCAATACAAATGCATACTGGACAAAGGTTAATGTCACGGCTAACGTCATGTTTGCACTGTGTAAATACTCTAGAAAAATATACAGACTGAATTCACATTGATTGCTTTTTGACTTTACAGTGTAATGTAATGTCTGTTCCATAATGTAAACTGCAATTATACAAAAGGTTGATTATGCATATCATATACATATACATCTTATACATGTCATGTGTAACAAACATTCTGTAGTATGTATGTGTGACAGTTTATACACGATAATACATATATATATATAATTGTATATGTCTTTATTTTACATTTCAGTCACACAGAAGGAATAATTTTAAATACTATGAGTACAAATTATTTAAAATTTGAAGAAACTATATTTAAACTATATTTAAATACTGCTTTGTTTAATTTATTGTGTAAATTGTAAAAAAACAAGCAAAAAACTTCATTTTTGTTTTATGTCGAGTTGAAATCAGTTATGTAAAATATAATTTTATTATAATTTTAAACATTTATTACACTTACACATATCCTGAAAATTCACAGGAAGGTCTCCAATACACCACGACATCATTCTAATAATAATAATAATAAATATAGTGTTACTGTATGGACAGATCTACATTATGTACAAATTAAACAACAGTTTACGTGTAATACTTACAGTTTTCTTGATTATTTTCCATCCAGATTCGTCTTTTCTGTAGCTCAAGAGACGATCTTCCACTGATCTGGCTGCATTTACATAATCCATGACGGTAAAAATAAAGTTTTTATTTTCTTTGACCTCTAACACCGCATGTATTCCAGCTTTACATCAACTGCGACCTGTTATAACGCATAAAAATCACGACGACATGCGACGATTCTGTCACGATATTTGTGCAAATACGTTCATTTACACGAGCCAAAAGTACTGCTAGTGTAAAATAGTTAGTAGCTGGTGTAACGTGTCCAGTTCATTCATTAGTTAAAGATGATGATCACACAGACTCATCCGATCTACCGGCTGCGACATATCGATAACCGATACAGTAATACCGGAACGCTCGCGACGCTTCGATTATTCGTGCGCGATCAAAACAGATTTAAAAACAATATATAATGTGTCGTCTAATGCTACAAAAAGACCTAAATATGAGTTAAAATGAGGCCACTTCCGTACTGTGTAACGTGTCACCAGAATGTTGCATTCTGGGTAATGTAGTTTTCTGAGAAATTCCTGTTTCACTAACGATATCGTACTGATTACCCGTTGTTGAAGTGGGTAAAATAGTTAAAAATAATATATATGATATTTTCTCAGATTAAAATTTTAAAATATTTGTTAGTTTTCTGTTAGTTGTCACAAAAAGATAATTAATAATTTTAAATAATTTCAATAATAGTTTAAATAATAGTTGTTCTATTATGTTGCTCATGTGCTAATTTATGAAATAAAATGTATTTTTTATTAAATAATATTTTGCATATTTAAACATTTTTAACCTGTTGTGCTTGATTAGTTTACATTCTCTAATCTTGGATATGTGGGGTCTACAAACACCCAAACTCTTTTAGTAACATTTTTATTGCTATAAATTATTTAATAGAATACATGCAAAGTACACTTTTGCATTTTGGTCATTTCGGTGTGCTTTATGATGAAAAATCACAACAATTAAATGATAAAACTTTATATTTTATACATTTTTGAATGAATGGCTCTGTTCCATAACCTTACAATGCATCATTGCTTTGTACTGCCTAAATCCTGAATTTAGCCTCATGCACACTACATAGCCAACAAACATGTGTCATTCAAATAGTGCTAGTGATATCAGGCATAGAACTGACATAAACAACGGCGTTGACATCTTGCTAAAATAAAGGCAGAATAATCTTATGAACACAACTATTAAAACATTTCTATTCAATGAAATAAAATATAGGTCTAAGTATTATTTAAAAACTAAACTAAATGAAAACTGGAAAGATTGTCTTAGCAGTAAACCGAAATATGTTTAAGTTGAAGCATTAAATAACTATGAATGAATATAATGAATGAATAAATAAAAAAAGATAAAAACAAATAACAAAACAGCAAAAAAATTAACCAAAATTAACATGAAAACTAAAAAAATATAAAAGAGCTAAAAAACTATAATAACTCTATCACAGAAATATTTTTTAAGATTCAACAACATAACTTGTATATTAACAATAAATTGACATTTTCTTTTAGCTCTGAATACCATCTTGGATTACCTTTTTCACTTAGCATGTTGCAGTGCATTGTGGGATTGTTTTTTAAGGTAGCAGAATTCAGCAGCCTTCAGTACAATCACACTGGAAGTGTGTGTGTGATGCTTTAAAATGTTGTCTACATACACATCTCCTCAGGTTTTGGGCCAGAGCCATGAGCTTTTTTAAACATTTGAGCAGACGAGATCATTAGAAGCAGACACGTTCAGTTTAACGCTGTTCTTGGATTTCTTTTTGCTCATCTTTGTGCTGGGCTTCAGGTACTTCTCTTTGTTGTGAATGATTTGGATGTACTGATCCGTGCTGCTGTTTTGCTGGTCACTGCTGGACGCGAGCGACGCTGAATCCGACTCGGTCAGCGAGGGCTCCACCTTGTGTTTGGTCTTGGATTTGACGTGCGGTTCTCCGTACCTGTGCGCCGACTCCGGGCCTCGCAGGTTTGTTTGAGAGCAAAGGTGAGAGCTGTCGTTTACCCAATCTTCATCGTGATCCTCATCTTCTTCATCGTCATATAAGCCCTGCTCCATAGACATCTGACTGCCCACTGCATCACCGATGTAAAACCTTGCGGTCTGGTGGAGATCTGACAAGGACCGCGGCCGTTGCGACTGTCGGATGGATCCTCTCCTCGTGCTGCTCTTTGGGTCTTCCTCCTCCTCCTCTTCCTCACTGAGATGTGGCTGGTGGCTCCGGTGAGGGGTCCGAGGAATATAACACTTGACGTTGCGTGGGTACAGCTCTACGATCTCCGTCGGTTCATCCGCTAGCCTGTAATGTCTCGGCAGGCGCACGGTGGAGCGCATCTTCTTGCGAGCTTCGTGTTCGTTGACGATGACATAGCGTGTGGTATGAGCCCGACGGCCCGCGTAACTCTGGGCCGTGATGATGCCGGGCTCCGTGTGCATGGGTCGGAGGGTCTTCCGAAACAGCGGATCAGAGTGGATGCTCTCAGCGTATCTTGCGCAAGGGTTGTAGGCCATGTGGTGGTAGGACTTTGAGCGAAAAGCACCACTGCTGCCGCCCAAGTACCCAGGATGCCTGAGTAACAAAGAACAGTGAGATGTCTATACATTTTCACTTGAGAAACAAAGATAATTTTCCTTCATGAGGAAGCGTTTGGTTAATTTTATGATATGAAGTGCACTGCGGTTTATGAAATGCGGTGAGGTCAAATGAAGGTTTTATTCTCAAAGTGACGTCTTGCCTTTAACCTCATTTAAATTATGAAATGACAATAAATAAAAACAGAAAAACTGATTCCTGCAACTCTGCATTGGTAAATGTATGACTGGGAAAATGTTATAAGATTTGGTATTTTAAAGACTCTTTTTACCCTGGACTCGTCATGCACACTGTTGTTCTTCATGTACAATATATCAATGCACAAAAAACATGTTTTGACCCAACCCAGTCTGATCCCACAGATCTAAAATGGTTTGTGAATGCTATTTTTATGTTGGATTCAATGTGTATTTCAAAAAATGATAAATCGTTTAATTCTAAAACATATATCTCCCACAGTCACATAAAAACACAAATACCAAACCTGATGGGTATGTACTCCACCCGGCGTGCTTGTCTTTGTGGAGCTGAGGGGCTGCTGTACATTCTGTAAGCACTACACAGGCAAAAATGAAGTGCAGTGAAGTTTCATGAAGAGCAGATGTGTGTTACAGCCAGCAGCAGCAATGAACTGATAAAGCTTTTATACCACCCAGCGGCACACACCTATTGGGTACCTGCTCCGCTTTGTGTTTCTGTCTCACGGGGGCAGCGGGACTCCGCGACGACCCCACGGCTCTGGAGACTTCGGCCCGCGATGCTGACTGGGTTATGGTCCGGATGCTGTTGCCTTGGCGAACGGGGGATTCGAAGTTGGCGACGCTGCCGTTGGGACGTTGAGGGGAGGTGGACCGGGCTGAGGACTCCACGCTTGTGATGTCACTTTCCTGTTCTGGCTGTTTATCGGCGCCTTCGGGCACCTGCAGACGTGCTGTACATCACACAGCGAATGTTCAGGCACATGGTGACAAGGTAATATTGTCTTCTGAAGTTATATATAGTGAGTACAAAACTTTAGTGAGTTGCAGACATTACAGATAAAATACCTGCAGCTAACTTAAAGACTTTCTTCTTGTCGTCTGTACGCTCCTACGACAAAGACAATTACATTCATGTTATACAATAAACTGCTGGGGAAATGAGATGATATGAAATATGAGTTAATCATGTTTCTCTTCTGTTAATCTGAAATCCATCATAATGAGATTTTATATTATAACTTACACTCTGGAGCTGCAGTCTCAGCTGACTGTTTGTGACTTTGAGAGATCGAGCGATGGACTGCAGGTAATAGATCAACATACTGAAACAAACAATGACAAACACATTAATCAGTATCTGTCTGTCTGTCTATCTACCTATCTATCCAATCCATCCATCCATCTATCTAATCCATCCATCCATCCATCCATCCATCCATCCATCTATCCATCTATCTATCTATCTATCTATCTATCTATCTATCTATCTATCTATCTATCTATCTATCTATCTATCTATCTATCTATCTATCTATCTATCTATCTAATCCATCCATCCATCCATCCATCCATCCATCCATCCATCTATCTATCTATCTATCTAATCCATCCATCCATCCATCCATCCATCCATCCATCTAATCCATCCAATCCATCCAATCCATCCATCCATCCATCCATCCATCCATCCATCCATCCATCCATCTATCTATCTATCTATCTATCTATCCCATCCACCCATCCATGATGGACTGATTGAAACACTTACAACAGCAGCAGTAAAGCAGGCAGGACCACCACAGGACTGGTGACGT
This sequence comes from Beaufortia kweichowensis, assembly GCA_019155185.1. Classification (NCBI taxonomy): domain Eukaryota; kingdom Metazoa; phylum Chordata; class Actinopteri; order Cypriniformes; family Gastromyzontidae; genus Beaufortia; species Beaufortia kweichowensis. Next base: position 23,198,776 of record CM032794.1, on the reverse strand, counting down.
AGCTCATCACTTTACTGAACCACAGAGGAAAGTCATTGGCAATGGTCTCAGAGATGATGTCATAAATCTTCTCCTGACCACTACAGAGCAACAGAGAAGAAACATAAACAAGTGCTGCCAGTGATCGACTAGATCTTTCCCTATGAATAAAGTTATTTTACATCTCTCTGAAATACTTGATCATGATTGGTGGAAATAATCTGTGGTCAAATATTATGTAGTCATCATTACACTGCAAATTAAAATGTAAAGTAAATGTTAATGACTTGAAAATGGATAATTTTTCTTCCTTTAAACACCAAAATATGTACTTGCTAGTAAACCTTGTAATAAATGGGATAATATACAGTCAGCTGATCATTATCACAAAAAAATAAAGGATAATATGCTGATTTAGGACATATTTTATATGTATATAGAATTTACACACATTTACGCAACTGAAATTTTGGTAGAATTTACACAACCCAACGATGTGGTTCTTCAGTTTTGGTTGAAGTATCATTTTCATGAGATCCATGTTTGAGATGTATTTTTATTCACCTGAAAGGTCCACAGTACTGAGACGGCCTGTATCTCACGATGGCGAAGATGGTGGGCAGCATACACAGAAAAAGCATGAAGAGGAGCATCGCCAAGTAGAAATTATTCGATCTGGAGAGTAAAATAAATCAAAATTTACTGTAAAGAAAACGTTTTATAATATTTGATGACGAGATTGTTATTCGCCACCTCCAGCGGTGGATTTCTTTATATTGTGTCTCTGAATGTGAATTATGTTCAGACTACATAATAATATCCCTGACACCTGGAAAAGACTGATAAAGCCGAAGCATTCTGAAAGAAAGACCGACCGACGCGGTCGCTCGTCACACTGAAGCATCTCTGTTATCTCTGTATTCACTGCGCTGGAAAATGAAAGAGATTCAGACTCAATGAAGCAGCGAGTCTCTGATCCACACGCTGCTTTTCAATTATTCTCACGGCTCATTTCAAATGAAATTGAGTTACAGGGATTTCTGCTCCACCCATTTATATCTTCACAAACGCTGATCGTCAGCAAAAGAAACAGGTTTCTAAAACTCTTGTAACCGAGACAAAATTATACTTTCTTTCATTTCACAAGACATTAGAAAAATATCAGTTATCAAAGTTATCTATTTTAAAAAAAATCATGCATAATGAAAGTGACACAAATGAACATGCATGTTTTTGGGAGGCAACATACTCTGTACGAATTAAAATACACAAACCAGAAACAATAATACCCAACAAATAAGGAAGAGATGACTCTTAAAAGAACATCAAATAGTTATTTTCAAATAGTTTATAATTTATTTATGAGGAATATGAACTGTTATGAATGTGATAATTCTAAAAACAGCACTTTATCTGACTATGAAAAATCATGATTTACAAACTTTGAGAGAGACCTCACATGAGTATTTAAACCAGCAAATATTGACATCTGAACTATCAGTATGATGAAAATCTTATTTTTCATGGTAAGGTTATCATTTGCATGAGCGTCTCCTCTGTTGAAGATCAAATAGTTGAAAACTGCTTCTGTAACAGCGCAGTGCTGGTCTCAGATCAGTGATAAACGAATAACCTTCAATGACCTCATTCTGTCTGACTGACCTTGAGGCCCTGAAGACCTGCTGATGGGGAACGTTACAGGTCAGCACGGCCCAGCTGCGCAGGTACATCAAACCAATGAGCTTCAGGACGTTAAAGGCGGGCAGACAGGGAGAAAAGAACGCTCCCATCCTGCGGGCCAAGAGAAGAGACACAGACAAAGATTTATTTTACAGACAAGCTATTATTGTGAGATTACAAAGCTGGAGGGGAATGAGAGGAACAGGACGGTTCAGTGCAGAAACAGATATGGAAGGCAATATGGGCAATTTCAGCATTATGAATGTGACATTTTCAGTCAAAACTTGAAATATAAATCCTCACAGAATGTATTTTTTACCAATAGATTAAACAATCTGTTTATATCTGACTAATGGCCTTTTGATAGAGTCCAGACATAAAAATATCAGTCAATACACGAGTTATCCGTTTAAAATGCATTATGAAAGTGACAAAAAAGAACACACATTTTTGCAGGGCAAAACATTTTCTGTGAATTAAAATACACAAACCAGAAGCAATAATATCCAACAAATGAAGAAGAGACGACTCTTCAAAAAATACATATATATGATATCAAAAATATAAGAATTTAATATTGTATATTGCGATTATGTATCAGTGTTAAACAGTGTGTTATGTAATAATAAATCTTTTATTTTTAAATTCTTATAATGATAATCATATTATAAACAATGTACTTATAAACAGATCAATTCTTACTTACCATATCATTCCTTGGTTGTATATCAGATGAAGAACATTTTCAGCTATTTTAAATTCACCATATTCAGGCTGAAAAGGAAATAAATTACAGATTTTTTTACATATTTACATTTAGCAGAGGCTTTTATCCAAAGCAACTTATAAGTTCTAGGATACATAAGATATTTAGTGCAAAAAACTGAAAACTCAACAAAGACAAACAGGCCCACATTTGTTTGTTAAGTCTGATGTCAAAATGAAACCGCTAATAATGATAATACTGTATACACTCACGGCATGCTGTAAAACGACCAAAAACACAATCTTAACCTTTATTTTTATATAATATTCTGGTCTAAAAATAGCTTTTGTCTCTTCTTCAACACTGCACAAACTGAATTTCTTAGTATTCTTGTCTTGTTTTCCAGTACAAATATCTACAAATCAATGAATCACGATAAATGATAGCAAAATGACATAAGATATAACAAAAAAAAGATCTTTAGCTCAAAACAAGGCAATGGATTAAAAAAAATAAATCTGAACAAAGTACTTAATAAAAAGGTCAATTATCAACTTTATTTTTCTTACCCCAATGGCAGATATTTTTGCTGGTCGCCTAAATTTGATCTTTTTATAAAACAAGACTTTTCAAATTTACCATGTTAAAATTAAAATACAGCAAAACATGACAAAAAAACTAATTCATTTCTTTCAGGAAATTTTTCAGGTATTTAATGTTTATTGTTTTCTACTATATCAGTCATAAATCAGCTTGAACAATCTCTCAAAAGTGATGTTTTTAAACCAAATCAACCAAACTTACAAACTTGCTCTCCAAATCCCAACAGCAGCAGTCGCTCAAATATCGAACCACCAACCCTCGGATGAAATCTATGAGCAGGATGCTTGCCACGGTGAAGATCATATCAATGATGGAGAGCTTCAACATCTCCTGTGAGAAAGACAAACAAAATCCTCCCGTGTGCAACTTCACTCCTCCGTTGGCATCTTAAAGCGGCCCATTAAATCAGCCGTTTGGATGTAAACCAAGAGCGCTGATGCACGGCCCGTCTTACCCTGACAGCGCTTTCATTAAATAAACCTGTGTATCCCATCCATACTTCAGTCGGGTACAAGAAAACAATTGCCAGTGGACAGGCTATTTTCTTCGTGAAAAATGAACAATTATTTTACAATAATGCCCTTAATAAATAACCGCGTGGCCTGCGGGAGGCACTGAAAGAACGAGACACGGTTCATTAGGCCATATTGTGGCATTGTTAGAGGATGCTAAGCACACCGGCTACGTCTAAATTGTTTGGTTATTTCTAATATCTAATGTCTCAACCATCATTTGACAGAAGAAATACCTGACCAACATATGTTTCCCAGCAGGGGTCTTGTTGTGATCTGGTATTATATCCGTAGACGACCGTCTGGTTTAGCAGAGACTGCATTCTCATTGGCTGTCCGTAGGACGCGGTGCTTTTGAAGGCGGTTACGTTGTTGAGATCTAAAAGAGTCATGGTCAGCGTGCTGTTCTGTTGCTCTGTGATGTCCGGGACGATGGTGGACAGGTTGTCTTCTGTGGGCTGGGAGATCGTCGCTAGGTATGACGTCGAGTCCGACAGGTTTCCCGGAGCTACGGAAATCTAAAGTGTGTTACATGAGAGTTAAACATGTGAATAACTGCACATTTTTACATGTTTCTGCAATCAAGAATTTGTGTTTTTTAGTCCAATACAGTCTTAAAAATAAAGGTGCTTCATGATGCCATAGAAGAACCGAATGGTTCCATAAAGAACCTTTAACATCCAAAGAACCTTTCTGTTTCACAAAAGTGAAAAGTCCTTTTGACAGAAAGGTTCTTTGTGGAACCAAAAATGGTGAAGAACCTTCTGAAGCACCTGTTTTTTAAGGTCCCAAAAATAAAAAAATCTTTTAGCATTTATTTACCCTTGTGTCATGCCAAACCTATATGCCTTTCTTTCTTCTGCAGAACACAAAAGAAGATATTTTGATGAATGTTGATAATCAAACAACATTGACCCTCATTGACTTTCATTGTATGAACACAAAACATTTCTCAAAATATCTTCTTTGTGCCTTTCCACAGAAAGAATCACATAGAGGTTTTAAACACCACGAGGATAGAAAAATGAAGGAATATTTATTTATGGGCGAACAATTCCTTTAAATCTTTTTATCTGTCATAAGTTTGTTTGTTTCTTTTAAGAATAAATTTGCATGAAGTGGACTAAAAGCCACAAAACTTTGAATATGATTTCTTTTTTAAAACTCAAAATATTCACACGATCTACGTTTACACATTTAAAGTAAGTAATTAGTAACAATGAGGAATAAATGTGTCACTTACAGCGGAGCTCATGCTGTTGACCTTGTCCAAAAGTGCGATAATCAAACTGTACAGGTTTCCAAGATACAACACTAGTACTCTACACAAAAAAAGACACAAAAGTGTATATTTCTATTTTGTTACAACAAAACACCAAGACACAACCAAACCGTTATGTTTGGACCTGGCGAGCTGGAAGCGAAGGCTCGTTCTGGGATGATACATCTCCAGCTGTGACACCAGCTCAAAGGCTGACGGTGCGATCATTGTGATGAGAGACACAACCACACTGACCTGATGATGAAACACACCAGAACATTCATCTTCTTTAAATGAGAGTCATATCACATTTAAGATCTGGATTAATATCTGGACATTTGGATGTGGCAGTAACTTTGTGAAACATGTGATGGATGGCAAGCAAAGAGCAATCTTTACACATCTTTACAACATTGCAATGCAAAACTCAAGCCGTACCTCGTTCTTCTCCCACAACGTCAGCTCTGGTTTCTCTTGCTCCAGTTTCTGTGAACGATCCACAACAAAGTAGATGATGTAGATGCTGCCAGCCAGAGACAACAGGACCAGAATATTGGCCAGAATCCTCAGACTGATCAGTACGGCTCTGTCGGGATATAACAATACAATCAGATGATGCTGTTCTTGTAATATTGTTACTTTGCTTTTGTTTTCTATGACAGTCTATGACAAGCTCTAAAATCATAACTTTATTCTCAAAATGCTTTTTTATTGGCATTAAAGTACGTAATCATGTATCATATTGTAATGTTATTCTGCTGGATCTGTACTGGTAACGCTAAAGGGTTTGATTTACTCTGTGCACACATGACTAAACAGCACCATACAGTACTGACAACATCAACAGATTGTCAATAAAATCTATACTGATGGAAGACATCTCGACTGTAAATATAGATTTATGTGACCAAACTCCTGTGCTAAACGCTGAGTAAAGATGATAAAAACTGGTGTTTTAGAGTTTCTTTAAACATAAAGCACTAAGGTAGTTTTTTTTAGTAATTTAGTAATTTGCAGTAAATGATATCTGCTTATACAATGTAATTTAATTATGTAAAATGTAATTAATTTCAATGTAATTATTGTAATTTACTGTAATTAGTGTCATACTATAAAGCTAAAGAAAACTCAAGAAAGTTTCTATTATAAAAGATTTTCTCTCTAAAGATCGATCTCTATTTATCTCTCTAAATCAATACGGGCTGAATATTGCACACACATCATGAGTAAATAATCCTCTTTTCACTTCATGTATTCTGCATTTTCCAGTTTTCTTTAAAAAAATAATAATTAAAACTGGATTTTGATCATCAAACGTAAAACTTTACAGCAATAAGATTACTAAATTAAAGTCGTAATATTTTGAAAATAAAGTCAACATTTCGAGATTAAAGTCATAATTTTTAAATAAAGTCAACATTATGAGAAAAACACCCTAATAATTCAAAAATAAAGTCTTAATTTTGACATGAATGTATAAAAAGATTCGAAACATTGTTGTACAATTCATTAGACACCTTATTAATAAATCATATGATGTAAACTACATTTAAACAGATGAAAACTTATAACACAGACTAAAAATAGCAGACGAGCAATATGCAAGCACATCCAAACTTTGTTGAATTTCTTTTAAAACTCTAGAGCAGATAAAAGAAAAAACATTTAGAGATTTAAGGTACATTTACAAACGACAATGTGCCAAAATCTGAAACGTTTTTCCTTTAAAAAAAGTTTTGCATACAGACGACAAAAACCCTGTATTATGCAAACCGGACCAGTGGATGGTGCCTTAACTTTCTAAAGAAACACGTTATATGAATGTGCGTGATGTCATCGTTTTCACAAATTCACAATTTTGTAGTTTACACGAACATGATCACAGTATTACCTAAAAAATGTGCAATTTTAAAGTATTTTCAGGCCCCTTAAAACTGTTGTTATTTAAATGAACGGTCAAAATGACTAAAGTTAAAAATAATGTAGAAAATGTAGAAACACACGTTTCTACTGTACTGTATGTACAGTAGATTGTCATTATGTTGAATTACAAACAGGCATCATAACCCTGTGCGCATGTGTGTGTTGGATTCCCACAACATATTAATCTGCTGTAATGCGACAGCGGGTCTGACGTGATTAGACGCAGTCATCAGTCTACGGTAAAAGGACGTTTGCATAAAATACGACGGAACGTTTCATCCGTTTCGCATGTTCTGCTGCGATTGCATTAGACGGGGAGGAGGTGTATAAATCACAGCCGTCCGAGGAAACGTTACAGGCGGTGTGACACAACACATCGCTGTAATTCACTTACTGATACAATCATTCCTTCCCTCAAAAGCCAGAAACGGCCTCAGTTCTGTTAAACATGCACTTCTGAGGGAGCGAGAAAAGAGCTCAGTCAGCACTTCAGGGTGATAACAGTGACACACAAATAAAGAGAAACACTTGCAGGCTCGTGTCTTTCTTCTTCTCCTGCTCTTCTACCACGGCTTCCTTAAAAACATACAAAAAGAAACACGATTAGTGTATAAACAGCCGGCTGGTTGTTATCTCAGAATTATTTATTTGTATTTTAATCACATATGTGATGTTTTTAATTGCACATGTTTATCTCTAATTTATTTTTTATATCAAGTTGACTCGCAGTACCCGGATGAGCTCGTATCATCAGTTTTATCCGGACAATAAAATACCTTGGAATGATTCGACTGGCCAATCAGAATCAAGTATTCCAGAGCAGTGTAAAAATCACAATATAATGTAAAAACAAAACATGTATTGCATTGACACAGTTTTATGTACAATTTGAAGAAACTAAAATGTTTGCCAAACGATAAAACATATAGCCAATAAATATGTTTTGGTTTTATATATATTGGCTGTTGGATAAACTATTGGTTATTGGCTGCGGTCTCAAAATGTCCAAATATCAGCCAAATATGAGCTTGGAGAATAAAAACAATGGTTACCATAGAAAACCTGTGTAAAATCACAATGATTTGCACTTAACAACACATTTGTGTATTCACGGTGAGTGACAGAAATGACCACATTTGATTTGCATGACACTGATGAGAGTCTAATAACATTAACTAACACTAAACCTCCCCTGTGATCAATGTTTACTGGATATTATCTGTATGATGACTGTGAATTGAATCATAGATACGGTGTTTAGTATGTAGGGAACGCTCACCCTGATGCTGTTGACTATAGCTGCTCCTTTACTCTCTGCCGCTTCTGGGTTTCCAATCAGATAATCCCACGCGCAGAAAACCCGCCAGCAGAAGGTGAAGTTCTCATCAGATGCTCCGGCTAAACTCATGCGGGAGTTTTTAGCCATCCTGATAATAAACCACATGTGGAGATTAGGGCCGTCATGAAAATACGACTGTTCACTGCGTGATATGATTTGATATCTATTTAAATGTTTACTTTATAATGTGGCAAAATATAAAATGGGTGCTAAATTATTTTAGATATTATCATATGTGTAGTATTAGCACGATATCAATAATCATGTTTTTTAATTATTTTAAAAAACAATTTATTTGAATAAAAATGTAAAATTCTGTCAGTATTTTGTTTAGTAATTCTTTTACATGCATGTTGTTTCAAACCTATATTTCTGCAGATATATTGCATTTGAAGATTCCTTTGTGATCAAGTTTGTTTAAAATATGACATGACATGACAGTGATAAAGCAAAATAATAATTAAAAGCTGAAATGCTTGAGATGATTTTTAATGAGTTATGACTTCCATTTTAGCCTGTTCCTCATACAAACTTGTAGTGACTTGTCACTATATTCTGTTATAGTTCTGTTATGTTTTTATTGTTTTATGAAGTATGAAATTTCTGAGAAAAAAATGCTCATGCTTCTGTCTATATACAGGGCATTAATTCTGGGGATTAATTCTGGTTTTACTTTTAAGCAAGTAAACTGCGCAAATGTCAAGCAAAATGGCGATTACTTTCTTAGCAAAGTGATGAAGCTGTAGGCAAAAACTGCCATTCCAACCAGAAAATACGCCAATGGTAGTCTGTAGCCAGCGCTGCCGATTTTACGCACATTGCCATAGTACCCATAGAAAAGTACAGAATATTGTAGATATCCCTATAAAAAGAGACATAAAAGCACACTGGTGGTAAAACAGCATTGTTAAACACAGCATACATGTGTCACATTGGAAAAACTGTAAAACTTGCCCCAAGCGACCAGATGGTGTCCAGGTCTTGTGCTGAAGAGAGATGGTCCTTAGGAATGGTCTTGCTGCGGGTGGTGCCGAACGGAGCTCCGGCCAGAAGCTGATTAGAGAGAGAGAGAGAGAGAGAGAGAGAGAGAGAGAGAGAGAGAGAGAGAGAGAGAGAGAGAGAGAGAGAGAGAGAGAGAGAGAGAGAGAGAGAGAGAGAGAGAGAGAGAGAGAGAGAGACAGAAAGAGAGAGAGACAGAGAGAGAGAGAGAGAGAGAGAGAGAGAGAGAGAGAGAGAGAGAGAGAGAGAGAGAGAGAGAGACAGAGAGAGAGAGAGAGAGAGAGAGAGAGAGAGAGAGAGAGAGAGAGAGAGAGAGAGAGAGAGAGAGAGAGAGAGAGACAGAGAGAGAGACAGAGAGAGAGAGACAGAGAGAGAGAGAGAGAGAGAGAGAGAGAGAGAGAGAGAGAGAGAGAGAGAGAGAGAGAGAGAGAGAGAGAGATGAAGGCCAATGGATGATATCTGAGCTGAAATTGTTTTGTGTCTTTGCTTCAGGGTGTGAAATAAATCAAAACATATTATCAGAGAGCTCAGTTTTATTTTTATGTCTTTTATTAAAATTCAACAAGGACAGAAACAGCCTTGGGTTTTACGAACAGGTGATTCCACAAATACATGTTTAAGTACAGCAGCATTAAAAACTCTTTTCTAAAAGCACCATAACGCTATGCATTACACAGGTTTTAGCTAACGCACATTGAAACCGTTAGAAACATTATGAGATCTCTTTAATATCTCATTTATTTCTCCTGAACATCAATAACATTAAATGGAGATTACTGCAAATAAAAACATTTAAGTCTCATGTGTGTCTCTCAGATATTTCTCCTGAGAAAAAGAGTCAGAAATCTCACAAATGTCTCTTTCATTAGAGTTTCAGAAGAGATCTCAACAATGACACAAACTCAACTCAGATTTGTCTGACATCAAAAGTCAATTTTATAGAAGATTTTAATATGAACTCAAACATTTCTCATCAAATTTACCCAAATCCAGATTATTTTACCTCAACAATCTACATTCATTTACCACCTCCATACTCCTCATGTAGTTTAACAATCGTCTCATTTGTTTTTGTTTTTATTTCTCCTGCAAGCAATTTTAGGAGAAACATCTGAGACTAAGTTGATACTTAAATGAAACAAAACTGAGAACTCCATCATCTGATCATCACCATTTTATATGGTAGTTTATTATATACTTATGAGAATAAAATGATTGCACACTAACCTCGGGTAGCACAATAAAGGCTCCGGTCATGATTGTGAGCACAATATTAATGCCAAACAGCCATCGCAAGAATATGAAGTAAGACGCCACACCTGATCCAAAGTGACCTACAAAAACAACATAAACATTTAGCACAACACACTGTATGTACAGTTGTTACCTAATAACATATAATACAGATTTCATAATAATAAAATAATACACATAACCCAGAATAATCAGGTTAATTTAATCGTAATAAATAATATTTTTGATTCATGTATTAGGTTGCCTAGCAATTTTTCACAAGAGCCATATCAAAACTGGCTTTAATTGTTCACAAAGTGTTTACACAACACTAAAAAACTGAAAACCTTTTTATGCGTTTACCATGAAAAGAGGTTTGCAAGATTTTGAAAATGGTACGGATATTAACAAAAATGTGAATATGTGAAAACGATGATGTCATACATAGTACATGTTTCTTTAAGTGACATCACCAACTACTGACCTGGTATGCGTAATACAGCGTTTTTAAACACTTTTCAGTTTTTAGTGCATCATTGTTGTGTAAACACACCCTCAATATGATCAAATCATACTGTGTTCAACATTTCCATACAAATAAACACACATCATCAGTCACTGAACTGTAGTTTTGACACTAACTTTCAATCTTTTTAATCCTCATCTCCCACGGTATGAACAGAACAACAATGTTGTACAAAACTCTTGAAATCTTCTTCAGCAACTGGAAATGTAAAACAAACATGAAAACAGCACAATTGTGTAATTGTACACGAGACTCACGAATAAGTATACATTTAATCTAAGGAGTGAGTGTTAAAACATGTGAATGCATAAATCTGATGAATCAATGTGATCTGATTTTCAATCTGCCATGAAAGCCATAATCAGAATTAATAATTCACCATCAAATCCACTTGCTAAAAAGTCAATTAATTTTAATGGTGCTTGGGCAGCCTCGGCGAATGGCATTGGACGTTTTAATTAAAGCAGCCTATAACAACAGGCCATAAATTTGAGAGCAACGTCTGAGAGCAGATGAGGAGTGCCGCTGAGGCGGAGAGACGCAGAACCTGAAGCTCTCATAAACAAAGAGCTATTGAAGTCAAGCAAAAGAGGAAAGACGGGAAGCACAAAAAACAGAAGAATGGGTAAAAGACGGGTGGATGGTAAACTTACATCAGCCCCGGCCGCCTGATAACCTCGTGTCCTGGTCAGTCTGCCTTCATACTTCAGGACAATCTCTCGAGCCTGTCTGAAACAAATACAGAGAACTTCATTTTTCAGACATTTCTGTTGTGAACTTTAAAATGATAGTTCTTTTATCATTTATTCATCCTTATGTCATTCCAAACCTGTATGACTTTCCTTGTATGAACGCAAAACCACTGAGATATTTCACAAAATATCTTCTCTAATAGTCATATATTGATTTTAATTGACATTTTTATATATATAACTCAATTCCTAATATAAATGAAAAACAAAGGTGACGTAAACAAAACGAGTCTCCCAGCATCATTTATATAAAGCAATAAAATCTTAATGGTGACATAATAGAGAAATCAAACAAATACAGATGGAAAATTGATTTTCTTCTAAAGGTGGGTGTATGTAATCACAAGCGGTCACCCGGAGATTATTGTAACGCTCATAAAATGTAGCAGGGACCATCTTCCACGCACCATCACACCTAACCTCATAAATAAAGGGGCTAATAAAAGCATTAGTCCAGCCGCCATCATCACCGACCATCAGACGTTCAGAATACATGTGAAAGTCCATGTGCAATGATGATTCAGGGATGTGCAATGTTAAAATCCTATAATGATGTGTACATTTCAAACATCAAAAAACTTTATCAGTGTTTGCTTGTACATTTCACCAACATTTCAACAATCACAACGGGAATATTACAGGTCCATCTTTGAACCCCCCTCGCCCGAAGACGTCGCTTCAATCGTCACCGGGCGTAATAAGAAAGAGCCGGTCGGGCTAATGAAATAATTACTCAGCTAATTTAGTTTGCTCTCCAGGCGTTGTGTTGTAAACACGGTGGACGGTTTTAAGCACCGAACGTAAATTGTTATTTACACTATGTGTTTAATGCGTGAATGCTTTTTTCCACCATTATCATCAGTTTTACACATTTTTGAAGGCTTTTTTCTAGGAAGTCTAATTGAATTACCATTACAGAAAGAAATAATGCTGGATCTGAAATGCTGTATAAACTTTGGCCTCAGCTCATTTTTACAAGAGCTTTTAGCCTTATACATTTTAAACCTTACTTTCGTATGTCTTTATCATCAGTGATATTTTGTTCACATGAAATTCAGCTGACATTTTCATAAAATACACTCGTTGTGTTCCTACTTTAGCACTTTTAGTTTGCGTCGTATTGGCCAGGGTTTGGTCCGGATGTTGGCAATGATTTCCTTTTGTAGCTGAATGTTCTGGAACATCTCCTCTGGATCATTACTGTCCACCCTCTCTCCATATTTATCTTCATCATCAGACGGTCTGAAACACAATCAAACAGATCAATAATCGCTTCAGTAAATCTTACAGTAACATGCTCGGATTTTGATTTGAAGAGCAATATCAAGTTGCTTCTCGGGGCATAATGGGAAGGAAAAAGTATTACTGTAACTGTGTTATTATGTTGTTAATTATGTAAATACAGAGTGCAGAAGATAGAAATTTGGATTCACAGCCCTTATATGTATATATATGTTATCTTGCTTAGTTATTATAAGTTAACACAGTAAAAGACAATATGTGATTTAATAGATTTAATACAGTATGTGAAAAGCAATGAACACTGTATATGCATCTGATGCATCTAAATAAAACCATGAACTGCATATCTATCCATAATATTAATTTACACAATTTACATTAAAATGATGATATTAAAACACATTATGCACGCACATTTTACACAAAAGATTATTTTAGTTTTAAAGTGCACAAAGAATATATATGATCTTTTCAGCCGCCCAAAAACTGAATGCTGACTAGATGCAGCACAGCATAAATATTCCTAATAAAAATGTCCAAAAAACAAAGCCTCACAGCAAAGGCTATTCGAGCCAGGTGAGAAATCTGTCCATTTATCTTTAGTAGTAAAACATGAAGACTTCTGTAAGAGTTGTATGTAAAGCAAACTTACCCGTTATCATCCTGGTACGGAGAATAAATCCGTCTGGAGTTCTTTCTTATGCTCTTGTGACGTTTGGATGATATCAAGGGTCTGGTTATAGTGGCCGGTTCTGTCATGTCACTCATATCCAGAGGTGAAACTTTCAGCGGTGTCAGGCAGAAGTTCTTGTGTGGTGCTGATGGGACTGAAGCTGAATGAATCCTGGGCTGAAGCTGCACTAAACCTCTCCACCAGAGGACTCACAATCACTCCAATGACAGATGAACTGCTCTCTTAAAGGAACAGCGACCTGAAACAACAGGCTGTGAATGCACACACTCCTGTACAAAGTGAGGAAATGTATATTTCACTACATTGTTTCATGACATTAAAAGACAGTATGATCTTAAGCGTTTAACCAGGTGACTATTTTGCATGCATTTGTGAAAAGTGAAACGTATGATTAGAAGATGAAAGCAATTATGAAGCCCCAAACCTCGTCCCTGAACCTAACCATCATGCCAAAACACACATGTAAGATTGTACAAATTTATACATAATAGTCATCTTGTCACAAATGTTGTAAAGGAACAGATCGCCCAAAACCAAGCAAATATTTGCTTACCCTCCATTAAAATAACTTTTGCACTGCAAGAAATGAATTTCTTACTTTTTTATTTTTGTCTTGTTTTGCAGTACAGATATCTAAATATATTTAGATCTGGATAAGTAAGATTACATAAAACAATCAAAAATATCTGGCAATGGGGTAAGAAAAATAAAATGGAAAAGCTTTATTTTTCATAATGGAAAGAGCAGCTCGGACATTTTGACTAACATCTGATGTTGTGTTTTACAGAAGAAAGAATACACACGCTCAGATCATAATGTTGAGTAGATGATGACAAATTTTTCATTTTTGAGTACACTGTTTCTGAGGTCCCTCCGTAATCCCCCAAATCCCATACTGTTTCTTTTTCTTTGGACAGTAGTTGATGTTCTGACATCAATCATTTTAATTCACTCTGAAATTTTATCTAAACGGTCATAAAAAGACAGATAATACACCCGATGACAACGTCTTGTGAATTTAAAGTAGGTACACGTGGGCAAATATCCAGTTTTCCTCAGAACGGGGACTCGGGGTGCATTAAAACTATAGAACATCACAGTCCAAAAAAAGAAACGTCCCCACATGTAAATAAAAAAGAGGCGGACGCAGCTCGGTATGATAATGTGCCAGATGTAACACCAGCTCACCAGTATCTGTCACGCTGCCATCTCTCGAAATAAAGCAGATAGTCCAAAGAGACAAATGGCAACACATTGAATTCAATGAACAGGAGAATCTAATTTAATCTCAGTAAGCGCTTTACACATATATAGAATGCCAAATTGTTTTACTATTTTCACATTTGTTAATGACCTCCAGTAGACACAGCTGAAGTTTGTAACTTAGATGAATACAGTATCTCGATTACAATATGAATGTAATTTATTGTTACATATTGAGTATTACTATTATTATACTTATTTAGTTAATGAGATATATTATAGTATAATATAAGAATATAATGCGTGAACAACAATAAGTTCTTGTAAATTATTGTAACGTTTAATGTGTAGATGATTCTTAATACTACTATACTATATTACTGTAGCTATCGAATATATTAGTAATCGAGTATTCTACCGAAAAAGTCCATCGATTAATCGAGTAATCGGATAAAACCCATTTGATCTATAGAGCAATATTAAATATACAAGAAAAAAATAAGACAGGTTTAATAAGACCTACTAATTGGTTTCCTTTCTTAGAAAAAAAATCAACATTTTTATTTTTAAATGCATATTATACAACAAAATTTTGTATCGAAAAGATGCAAAACAAATGAAAAAACTTTCAAATGACTTTATCAAGTATCAAACTAAGGCATACAATAAAGTAAATAAATAATAATAATAATAATTTGCCAAAAACTTTCTTTACTAAAAGTTTCAAAATCTACAGTTCAGTCATTTGTGGCATTTAGGAGGCAAAATTTGTGGATATGACACTTGGAACAAGAGTCCAAACATAGTTTCACATGGAGTGCTTTAAGTAATATATCCATGAGAATATAAATGTCTCTCTCTACCTTTGGAAAGTCTTTAAAGGAGCCTGTGATTTAAAATGAATTAAAATGAAAATTTAATTAAAACATTAAATAATGCCCCGTAAAAGCCATTCACAACTTTTTGACAGTAAATTAATTCCTTTGCTAAGTATAAACTGTTAAATAATCTTTTCTTTCCTCTACAGGTATTTATCTAGCACTGCAAAAACATATAAACTTAGGAAAGCACTTCTATTGTTGATGTGTCGTTTCATTGTCTCCTAATATTCCTAAAGTCGCTTTGGATAAAAGTATCAGATAAATGACTAAAAGTAAATGTAATGTAAATAATCCGGTGGTGCCCCAAGCATCCGTCGTGCGGTATATTTTCACAGAATTACACTGGCCGTCGTGGTTTATCCCTTAAATAATTGACACGCATCATTTAATCTCGATTAGCAGCCAATCACACTGATTTAACGCTAAATGAACATTGAATTTACCTGGTCTCGGGTGATGGTCCTTCGGTCTCTGAGTAGAGTGGATGTTTTCTTTTGAGATGCTGCAGCATAGACGATGTGCTGTTGTGGTATGCTAACTCGATCTTGCAATGGACACACACCACAGCTTCTCTTTATTTTCAATTTGAAAGGATCCCAAACCTTCATTTTCTGTTTTCCTCCTGTTTATTTCTTCTGTTTGCTCATCGCCATTGTTATCGCACCCTTCCATTTTGCAGCCTACACTAGTTCAGTATTTCAAATCAAAACACCGCCAACTCCTGGTTTTGCTGTCCTACAACGCTTACTTTGTGACTGCGTAAGCGCATTGTGTCGTAAGCAATCAATCATTGTGAAAAAGTGAGCTTTAAAAAATTTAAAAGAGCCTCTTAAAATTAATTAAAAGAGTCTTCGAGGCAGAGGAATTTGCCTCGATCATCTTTGTAATCTGAGTTACTCGAGTTACTCGAGGAATCTGCAGTCAAGACTATGCTAAATTAAGCTATTAAGTGTCTTGATAAGGGTTATAATTGAAAAAGTGCTCACACATCATCTAATGCCTCAAAAGGCCATTTGAGTCTGAGGAAAAGTAATTATTTGAGAAACTAAACGCCCTTCAGACCTCTACAGGGAGCTGATTTTATTAGCATACTAAAAGTTGGCCAATGCCGGCCATTGTTACAAAAACCCGTGTCGATCCTTTTGTTCACACGGACATTAAATGAATGAAAGGTAATGGCCTAGTTCTTTCAGTACAGTTTTAATAGTAATTTTCTGGCTCTACCGTCAGACCTTTTAATACTGTTACAGTTTAGATGAAGCGCTGGACAGATGGACCAATACAGTAAAAGTGGCAGAGATCTACAGTGAAAAATCAAAATCTAAACAAAAGTCTTCATGGATGAGGCAAATTTCCTCCTTAATTTGTTTATTTTAAGTAAATACAGCATCTATCTGAGCCGAAACACACGACAGAAAATATCCCGGAATGTCCTCATTAAATTCATAAATTTAATACAATAAAACAAATCAATGTGACTCAATGGAAAACATTATCAGTTTTACTGCATCAGACATGTGAAATGATTTTCCAATTAATCACAAGGTCATTATTAAAGTTACTCATTATAATAAATTATCATTGTGAAACGTAAACAATTATTAGAATCGTTAAAGCATAGGAGAAATGCGTATAGTTAAATTTACCTGTTCGCTAAACTCTTAATAAAATTATGATTCTTATTACTGTAAAGTGCTCTTTCTATTATTTCATCCCAAGTCATCAAACTTTTAGTTAAATCTATACACATACAGCTACTTTTCAAAGGTTTAGACACAATTGACAAAATTCATTTCCTATGATTTTATACCACAGTCAATGTTTAAAATTATTATAGTTTAATAAACAAGAAATATAATTGTGCCAAGACTACTATTAATATACTACTACTATTAAAACGTAATTGCATGCTCCTCTGGTTTATCTGGACTGAAGATATTATATCACCTGCAGTAAGACCTTGCAATACAAGCAGGTTGGTCTATATGTTTAAATGCTAAACAAAACTTGAAAAGTTTAAGCGAATCTGCAGTATTATGACAAAAACAATGGTTTTATGCGTCTTCAAACTCACATGTCTGGCAAGTTTCCGATATTTTGTAGAAACGGAAGTTGCATGATTCAGGTGTAAATAATAGGTGGCACCGTCATGTGGTCCCTGTTACTTTACTCCGCGCTGGACAGATGGACCAATGGCAGTAGTGCGTGGCGCGCCTAATCTAAACACTTCTTCATGATGAGGGTTGATGAGGCAAATTTCCTCCTTAATGCATGACAGTTAAGTAAAAATAAATCTGAACGAACACAATTGAAAGTATAAAAATGTCCTCAATAAAGTATAAATAAATACAGTACCCTGAGAAGTGAATGTGACTCAATGGAAAAGCTTATCAGTTTTCTGCATCTCTGCGAAGCTTTCAATTAATCAAAGTGTTATTAAAGTTACTCACGTATAAATGACTTGTGTACGTTATTAGAGCAATGCATAGTGACGTATATGCTATGACTGTGTTTATTTTAAAACCTTGTTTTGACTTTACGACTGTATTTCATCCAAAGTGATCAAACTTTTAGTTACTTGCTAGTACACATACAGCTACCAGTCAAAGGTTTAGACACAATTGACAAAATATTTCCTATGATTTTATATTTCAATGTTTAAAATTACTTTAATAAACAGAAATATAATTGTGCCAACTACTATTAATATACTACTACTATTAAGTACTACTATTGTAAAATGTGGAAAAAATCTAAACAAAAGTGATAAAGTGTTTTGACTGGTTTTGTCCGTCTTTGGAGTGACGTAAAATGTGACTGTGTTTATTTTTGAGGAAAAACTTACTTTGTTTGCATATTAGCTGACAAAGTTTGATGTTTGAACCGTGTGGAAATATTTTCTATATTGATAGCTTCTGTCGTCCACTTCTTTTGTGTTACACAGAGGATAAAACACAAATGTTGACGTGAGGGTGAGTAAATAAAGACTGTGCTGTGACTGTGTTGGCTGTGCTGTGACTGTGTTTATTTTGATGTTTACTTTGTTTGCATCATCATGCTGTGCTGTGACTGTGTTGGCTGTGCTGTGACTGTGTTTATTTTGATGTTTACTTTGTTTGCATCATCATGCTGTGACTGTGTTGGCTGTGCTATGACTGTGTTTATTTTGATGTTTACTTTGTTTGCATCATCATGCTGTGCTGTGACTGTGTTGGCTGTGCTATGACTGTGTTTATTTTGATGTTTACTTTGTTTGCATCATCATGCTGTGCTGTGACTGTGTTGGCTGTGCTATGACTGTGTTTATTTTGATGTTTACTTTCTTTGCATCATCATGCTGTGCTGTGACTGTGTTGGCTGTGCTGTGACTGTGTTTATTTTGACGTTTACTTTGTTTGCATCATCATGCTGTGCTGTGACTGTGTTGGCTGTGCTGTGACTGTGTTGGCTGTGCTGTGACTGTGTTTATTTTGATGTTTACTTTCTTTGCATCTTCATGCTGATATATCTGTAGCAGGTGGATTTACTTCATTCATATGTTGTACTGTAAATCATTCATGTATATGTTTAATACTCTGATCATGTGATTATAGTTATATTGTTGTGTAGGCCTGTGATATCGACTTGTATTGATTTCTGTTGCCATCAGTAGTGAACTAGCTGTGCAGCAGTTGTGGGGTTTTTTTCTGTAAATTGATGAAATTGCTTGTTATTGTGTGTATTACTCTCTGGTATCTGTGTCCATTCAGGATTTAAGAAGTGTTTTTTGTCATTAGATTGTAGACAAGAATAGCCGACATTTAGTTTGAATTTAGGTTTATTGTGAGATTTAATCTTATATCATAGTATGTATATCATGTAAATATTGGGTTGCTTATTGTTGGTGCATGTTGAAGATTGTGGCTTTTAGTTGAGATCTAAAGCAAATGAGGTGAATGACACACATTCATACTGTGGGTGTACAGAATGGGATAGAGTAAATACAGTAGATGTGTTCTGTCAGATGCACATCCTCCCTTTACACAGGCTTATGTGATGGACTTCAGTCCAGGTCACTTTTAATAGATTGTTTGGTAGAAGTACTGCACAGATTTTACTTCAGTTTGTTACTATTCCTTTACTAAGCTTATAAACAGCATCATTACAGACTTTAAAAATAGATAACCCCAGACATAGACAATCAGTTTGTTACAGATTGGATGTGTCTCTTTAGGAGTTCAGTTTTATTGATGCAAACATCAGAGAAACAGTGCTTCAGTACATAAATAAGCTCGGGATTTAGATAAATAAGGCCTGAAGTTTAGTGCTAAAAGCACAACATCAATGACAAAAAACTGATAAAAACAAGTAAATGAAGAATAACATTTCTGCAATTAGTAGATGCTGATCATAGTTGAAACCTTGTAAAATTATACTGATGCCTTTTACAAAATAGTTTTTTCCTTTTCCAGTTACAAGCCTAGTTTTGCTTAGGCGTAACATTGAACATTGGTTGAACATTTAACATTTACAGATGTTTAAAATAGGGTTTGCTAATGACATTATTTTTACCATTAGCTTTTATCCATAGTGACGTTTGTGAACAACGATCATTTTGCTGGTGGTGCAGAGAGAATACAGTTCTACAAAAATCCTCTTTGGCCATCTTAATATAGATGGTTTATGGCTGTTGTTAAACATGTGAAATGATGCACAGGGCAGTGCTGACACCTAGTGGACAATAATAAAAAGAGCAGATGATGAATTCATTTCTCCAGGATGATCAATAGATATGCTACTGTTCAAAACTTTGGGGTCATTCATTTATATTTCCCACATGTTAGAATAGTAGTAAACTTATCAGAAACATGAAATGAACAGTGATATTTTTGATCTTCTTTAATGTTTTACCCTTTTGCAGAATTTGCAGAAATGAATTATTTTAGCTTCTTGAGGTCTCATCTTGAGATGCTTTTAATGATGATTTTTCTTCATTACTTTGCATTTGTTATTTTTAATTATTTAATATTAGTTTTGTAATGAAAGAAATGAATGTGTTGGCAATACTACATTTCATATGTCCACTTAAAGGAATAGTTTGCCCAAAAATGACAATTGTTTCATCATTTTTTCACCCTCATGTCATTACGAACATCTGCCTTCATTTTAAAGACCGTTGATAACCAAACAACGTGGACTTCCAATGTATGACATTTCTTAAAATATCTTCTTTTATGTTTCAGTCAGTAGGCCTACATTATATACAGATACTAGGTTATGAATGATTTAATAATAAATTATGACAGATGTTTTTATGTTTGAACCATTCCTTTAAATTGGCCAGTGATTTTGTTTTACTCCAGTTGAAATATCCAGCTTTATTGCATTGCTCTGACAGCTTTATTTAATTGCTCAGAAATAAGCCTTTAAAGGCCTCGTCATTATAGAGTTTATTTATAGACTGATGATATTTGTCAAAAACACAAACTATTTGGTATGCTGCAGTAAAGAAACTGAAAAGTTATCCTGCTATTTTGCTTTTGTACGTTGATCTAGGCATTATGCACAACCATGAACATTTCCTCAGCAAAAAAACAAAGCAGGTTAACTGAACTGTTACATAATTTTGAGAGCAAATAATTTTAGCTGAACATTTTCTTTCAGCTCACTGATGTGCTACACTCGGCATTAAGATGAGATGCGTTTTGCTGCTCTGAGACTGTGAGCGACTGGCGAGACAGACATTAAAGGCTTGTCATATGAAAGCAAAGCAGAAGTGAACTTCCTGTGAACTTGTAGCAGTCCCGGTGCCGTAGAAATCATTTGCTGATGCTTTTCACAACTAACGCTGTTGCAAACTGTTTTATTTATCTGACACATGAGCAGTCAGGCAAAATATTTATTCTGTGTTGACTTTGCAGAATCGATTAACCCAAAATGTGATTAACCCAAGATGTACTGTGACAGTTAACACACATTAAATATTTGTTGATATCTCGCTTCAAGCTGTGATGAAGATGTTGTGGACAAATCAAATAGGACACTCGTGTCTCTTTCACATGAAAATCTTGACTTTGGAGAAAAATCGGAATTATTGATTTGCTACAAATATTTGCAGTGAAACAACACACATGAGCAAAAGGTACACGTCATAATGTCTTTCAGGGAGTGCAAGCAGTCAAATGCATATTAAGCTTGACGAGTGTGCGTCCATGAGGAATCCAAGCCCTCGTTGTTAACATAACAAGCCTGCTCTGTATCTACATCAGCAGAAGGTTCATCCTTTAAAAAATAATAATTGCGTTTGTTAATCGCATTGGTCACCTCGCCAGCAAGATGAATTTTATCAATTTCGTACAGATGTTCGACTAACGCCATTCTTGATTTACGAAGGGAAATGATTGTGCCTTGAGCACTTGCTGTGACTCTCTGAAACAGAGGCTTATGTTGCCGGCTGGCGAGGCTCTTTTGCATGCTTCAAACATCTGAGTAAACAAGTGATTTAACACTAATCTGGAATTATATAGTGAACCTAATATAAATCTAAAACTTGACACCGATGTGATGCCCAACCTGAATCGCTGGAAAGTCAAAAGTAAGATCATTTAAACAAAGCACAGCCTGTGTTGTTATTGATATATTGTTGTTATTGGTTCTTTATTTTTGCATTTAAAAGAGATTTTTTTTGTAAAATGAATCTATTATGTTGTTCAGTGATTCATTTTAGCTGTCGATATATTAATGATTGCTTAAATCATTCAATTTGTTGAGGATAGATGATATTAGTTTTGTAAACGATGGAATTTGACACATTTCTGCAATTTAACTAGCCTATTATCCAACAATAAAATAAAATAGCAAGAGGGATTCCAGTCGAATCTAGGAATCAGAATGGCATTATTTTGCATGTTTGATAAATAGTGTGTGTTATTTTAGGACTTCTCTGTTGTCGAGACGTTGGAATGTGAACAGATATAGCAGAATAAATGTTGCGTGTTGAAATGACTGAACGAGATATATCACAATATAAACATTTTATTTGTATATGATGGCATCTCTTTTGTTGAGCTGTTAAGTTAAACTAAAATAGAGGATGCCCCACCATCAAGTCTATTGTCTAGTAACGCTTTGGTTTTCCTGTCACTTGACAGAAAGAAGATCTTTCAAACATTCATTCTTGGGGTTTTTGTTTTATGCTAAAAAATATTGACCTGAAATCTGTGATACTATCATATAGAATCGTGAGCTGAGTGTATCATTAACCCCCCACAGATCTGTAATGTCTTACTTTTAGGGACCACAACATCTGCAAGACTTTTCTAGCCACCCTAACCTCAGCTCCCCTGCTGCATACTGTAATAACAACCGGAGCTTCTGGATCATGTCTCTGTGATTTTAAAGCCTCTGGGAACTCAAACCAAAGCCTTTCTTTAACTCTAAAACCGCCCCACCCAATCCCAAAACAAGTCCTCCTCTGTGTCCCAGGTTTTCACACACCGCTGGGATTTCCTTCAACTACTTCCACACAGATGCACAATAGGAGCTTATGTGCTCCACATATGAATAATGATACACACGTTACTCCCCCCTATAATGGCCAGGACCTCGGGTTAGACCTGTGCTGAGTGTTAACTGTATTATTTTAGCCTTTTACCTTGTGCTCTGGTGCTGTGTAACATCACCTTATAATCGTTTGTGTGTGTATGTTATGTTACGTGTGCTTCGAAAACGAACTACAGCTGTCTCATCTGTGAATGACACAAAGAAACTTTGTGAAGTCGACGTCGTCTCCAAATAGTGAAAGAAATAGTAAAGACACTTGTAAAAGATAGTAAAGATGATTGTACTGAAGTGGCAATAATGAAGACGAATAATGAAGGTAAATAATATTATGCATTTCTAATAGTTGCAAACATTTTTAATACTTGAAACAAATGGCTTGTTTTTTTCCTTCATCTAAGAACATTTCCCTAATAATTGTCTTCACAATATATATATATATATATATACAATAACAGGTATTGCATGTAATGCACTATTTTGCCACATGGGGGCAGTCTAAAAGTACAAGATTGTTCATTTTCTTTGGTCCTTTGTTGGGTTGCTTGCTCCTAATATTGTATTTTCTCTGTATTTACTCCTGACGACTCCACCCTTCTCACGACACCCACTTACATGTCCATTCAAAGAGATGGTTAAACCAGTCTGGAGTTCAGTGGTTGTTGCACAAACAACACATTGAAAGCAGTCATGAAAACTGGAATAAAATATACGAATAATTGCTGATTTTTGCTAATACATTTCACGTCTGTGCATCACTGCATACAAACCGAAAAAGAAATGTCTGTATGTGCCCACACATCATTTCGGGTTGTTATTTATGACAAAGCCTCAGCCCACCTGCTTTAGGTCTGATTCATGAAAAACGTTGCATAACCATCAGCCAGCGTGTTATGAATGATTGCTGTTCGTTATGCTGCAGGGGAACCGAACCACAATCCTGAAATAGACGGCTTTCTTGTAATTCAAAACAACAGTAGGCCTTCTTCATTTCACAGTCGAAAAGCAGACCTCGCTACCTGATGCGCGCTGAAACGCTGGAGGATGTGAAAGCAATTCCTGTAATTGCTTTGTAATAGCGTTGCGTTAACAGAGTCTGAACAGGCAGGTCAGCTTGGGACTTTCAGATGCATGTTTTGGCTTTAAGACTGGATGTTCTGCAGGCCCGACGGTCTGTAAGAGAGCAGCATGGCCTCCGGAGATCAAAGAGCATTATTGATGATGGTTCTTTTCACCTCGCCAAGTCTAAGCTATAATGAGGCCGACTGCAGATTCATAAAGATCCTGTAGGATGGGGTTGCACTGAGATGTGAATAGTGTAGGGTTGTGTACTGTATCACCAATAACTTCACAATACAATTCATTACAATACGAAGGCCACGATCTAATGCGTATCATGATATACATCAAATTTTAAATGAATTTGTTTTGATCAGTTTATCGTTCAAGTTTATTTGTGTAACAATTAAAAACAATGTAGCACTGTTTCAAAGCAGCTTTACAGCAGAATAAACAGAATGACAAGCAGGAAAATCTAAATCTAATATCAAGTAACCAATGTAACAATTTAAAATATAATTGTAAAAAGATAAGTGAAATCAAATGAATAATTGTTTGTTGTTCAACAACTCATAGAAATGATGTTTTTCTGGCTTAACTTTTGCCTATAGTTTATAGAGACAGCAAAATGCCCAAGATTCCTCCTTTGAACCAAAATAAATAAATAAATATTTACATCCCACAGGGCATCCAATTGTTTCTGTTACCAAAAATGTCACGGGATAATTGACTACTTTTAAAAGTGTGGCAGAACTTGTATTAAATGTTGTATAAAGAAAGATATATTTAGGATGTTGGTATAACTTTATACACAATTTGGAGGCATTGAAAGACATTTTTTATAATAATCAGTCAAATACATTGTTGGACTTGACATCTTTTACAATTGCATATAATCCAAATGTCAAATTCAGGGAGTTACATTATCATAAGTGCAGTTCCACAGCTACTGTACAACTCCGATTAGACTATAAAAAATTAATTTTTATGCAATAATGCTACTGTCTCACGGCTTCATTCTGAAAACCCAAATCACCACAGCAATCAATTGTTTCCAGTATAATTGTATGTTGGATTAGGCCAAACCATTAATTGACTTTGATTCATTTAAGCTGCATCTTGTAGAAAACAATTTGCTCCCTAATTTAACTCTGTTGTCCAGTATGTGACCTCAGAAACTGTGTAACAAATGTAAAAAATGACTTCATTAAACAATTAAGTTTTGCTCAATTATTTAAGTTTCTAGACCAGTTTTACTTGTAGGTAAAAAAACAAAAAGGTGATGCACAAGTGTAACTTTGTAAACAAAGTAAAATTGTGGTTCTGTGTGTCTTGCGTGTAAAAATAAAGTGAATTCAGAAAATCTCTTACTGGCCATAAAACTGATTACAAATAGATATATTTTTCCTAATGTGATTATTCAGCGGTTGTTGTTTGTATTTGTTTTTGCAGTTAATATAAATTCTTTCTTTCTGTAAAACTTTATCTGTGATTTTGTTCCACATATTTTAATCGTGGTGGATTTATTGGAGAAATAAATCACAATATTTCACAGTTCTGGGAAAGTTTCAAATGAGGTAAAAGTTGTGAAAATGTTCAAGCTGTGACAGATGCTTTCTTTATGTGTGAAATGGTGTGTGTATCTTTGATTTCAGTCAAGCTTGTCATTTACATCAGCGAGGGTTACAGTATTATTCCTACAATTTGATAAAAACCATGTACATGTGACGGGGACCAGCCAACTGGAGAGAGTAGCTCTGTTTTATTTAATAACCAAAGCCAGTTTTGGCTTCTGACACTTCTGGCGAATGTTAATTTTGGATTTGAATCAGGTTTTTAATACATGCCCTATTACTTACCCAAAGTCAACATGAAACCAACTTTTAACTTCTGTAATTTGACATACTGTATATTTAGAGTGAAACAGGATATTCAACTATTTTAACTATCAGGAATTGATTGGGTCGTGCAATGCTACCGACCTGAACGAAACCAGGAGATTATTCATGCAGCCTGATCTCATCTTAAAAGTTAATTGTACAAAAACGTATGATTATTCGAAAAACATAAATGAAGCCCTACTACTAATGCCGTCCTAAAACTGTCAGTCACTGGTGTGAAGGAACATTGTGCTAAAATGTACAAAAGAAATTGTATGAATTCTTGTAAAATAGTCACAAATTGCCATGAGATTAGGTTGATTCATTATATTTTAATAAGATTACAGAGACAAACATTTTATTTACTCGTAATAATGTGCACCAATGAACAATATAAGACGTGGAATGTGATTATTAGTCATTTTGATTTCATGTTGACTTTATTACGCTCATCATATGTTTGTAATTCAGCACAGCTGGATTGCATGACGAGTGTCTAGCTATAATCTATTCTCGATTCCCTGCAGCGTCTCTTCTTCTCTTTCTCCCTCCCTCCCTTTACGTCTCTCTCTCTTTCTCACTTTATTGTCGAAAGCAGGAACAAAAGATAATCGGAAACAAAGGGAAGCCGTGGAAGAGTTGCAGTTCACTTCCCCACCCTCACAGTCAGGAATATGATTCTGTAAATACACAAACGGGTCGAGATGACAAACACCTCTGCCAAGAGCGGTTTAATTGTCTTGCAGCCGTACAAACTCCTTAATGCAGTCTAGACTATCCTCAATACCAGCCGAAGAAGAAATCCGATTTTTTAACACTTGTTTGGTGAGAGGTAGTGTAGATTTTTATGGAGCAATAACAATAAAAAAAGTGCACAAGTGAGTTGAACTGAGGATCATTTGGTTGTTTTTGCAATTGGTTAATCACGAATCGGACAGTTGGATATCTGTGAGGGTGAAACAAACTGTACATCGTATCAAATGTTCAAGATAGCTTGGCAGACTATCGCACTTGTTTTCGTAGTGAATTAAAGTTGAAGCCTTTCAGGTATTTTGGCAAGACTTACAATGTAATGGAAGTCCGTCCTTGTGTTTTAGAAAACATGCGGACACAATCAACCATTGCTGTTAATTGATGTCAGATGGTCAAAGTCCAGTCATCCCCCTAAGCCCGTACGTGTTTGTCCTCCTACTGTTTAGTATCGTAGTGTTTAATTGTTTCTCCATTTAGTAATTTCTGTCTCTTTTTCAACGTTATTCACCTGTGTGGGTGTCTGTTGAATTGCAATATCGGCATGCAATTGCGTTTTGCTCGAGTTTATTGATGTATACATGATAAAATGGCAGCGATTTGAGGATGATACGGTTTTAGACAAAAGGTGTAAAAACTGTCTGATGAGCGTGTAGAAAGCATTAGGTCTGAAAGCGATACTCTTGCGCTCTGCAATAACAGCACTGAATGCGTTGGGGTGAAGGACCACACTCGCTGGAGATGAATCAGACTCGCCGAGTGGGAAACTATGGTGGAGGCGGCGAGCATCCGGCGCCCCACTGTCTCCCATTTTCTCCCTGGAAATTAATTTGCGTTTCCCTTGCTTTCTTCACTCTCTGGTGGATTCCTCTACATATCTGGGCTCAATTAGAGAGGTCTGTGTTTTACGGACACCCGTATCGCAGTGATCTAGTCAAACACCTGTGATTTAACATCACTTTTCAGACAGACCAGATTATTGCTGTCAGACAATGTAAATGCTTATCTTATCTGACGAGGAAATGCTTTCAGGACAGCAGTCAATTCAGGTCACATCAACTCGCCAGAAGAATAAAACAAGCAAGTAAGGAGTTGTATGTAAACAGGATAATGGACAGTTGTTTAGTTGCTCAAACGGCAGTTTACTGTAAACAGGTTTTATAAATGTTGCTTATTTGCTGTAAATTAAAAAAATAGATAATACTGATGTTAATAATATAGTTGCCAGATCATTCGGCCATTTATGCAGTATATAGTATAAAGTGGTTTAGAAATGGTTGATGGTTAAGTGAACGTGAAATGAAAAGGAACCCAGTTTAATTTCTTAATAAATGTCTTTGGTCTTAATGTACATGACATCAGTGCAAATCATTTTCAGTATCATTTAGAGGAACAGTTTTCTTAAGAAATGCCACACACCCACTTTTGCCGGTTAAAAACAGCACATGTTTATACAAGCGTCCCATTGCAACTTTACGAAAATTTTGAAACTAATTTTTCACCTAAATTGCTTCTCTCTGAATACTCTAGGTGTAATCCAAACAGGAAACATCCATCCGCATGGCAGAAACCTGCACTTAATCCAGCTCTCCTTCCTTTTTTATATATATTCGTGTCATCTGGTTTTGATTTAGGCGCATTGGTAACATGCCGTGTTAATGCCGGCTCTTGCCAAGAAACACTTTTCCTGCTCGCTTTACTTCCGTGAGCAAACATCAAGGACTTCAGGTTTAAAAAGGAAAAAGTTGAAGGATGGAGGGAGAAAACCGTGAGCGCTGCTTTTGTAAACGCCCTTAGCGGCTGTCCTCCGGGTCGAAGCGTTGATTTTGAATGCTGGGACGAGGGCACCTGGTTTCCATTTTGTCCTGCGTGTCATCAGTTAGGATGCACTGATGAGCTCAACAGATCTCACGGAGTATTTGATTCCACAGAAACAAATCAAAGACACTAACGTTTTTGTTTTTTATTCTGTACTTCTCTCTCTCCTCCTCTCCTGAGAGGATTGTGTTTTCCTCGCACCGAGGGATGGTGCAGGAGTAAAGACTGCCAGGAAAAATAAAGCAGTTTGATGTCTGCTGCCAGTGAACAAAGCTGTAGTCAGACCGTTGCGTGAATGATGTGATGGTGGGATGAACTTGTTGCCGATCACCTAAATGTTCTCAGACTCCAGCAGGGCCTTACACGGTTCAGCATCGCGTGCCATGTATTCAAATCTATAGTTCTTACTGTGTATAATAACATGACCTCATGTGATTGTCAGGGTGGTGTGGAAAGAGCTTTTGATCGGATAAGCCGTGTTTAATTTGTTTTGAAAAAATTGAAGCAGTGGGATTTCTTCAAGGGAAGGATTTGTGTCAATTGTTCAGCTGATAAAACATTAAGATGGGACTTTTTACAACAAAATCTGTTTTCACAAATGGATATGTAAGAGATAAAAGCTTTGTTCACATTGCACAAACATCTGATTTGGATTATAATAACACAATTTTGAGGACCAATTCTCAGATTGTCATTTTTGATATCTAATGATGGCTGATCTATTTGTTCAGACACAGACGGTGTAGTCAATATCTAATGTATATTTGTTGATTTGTAATTGTGTGCGTTACAGTAATTACAGTAATTAATAGTATCTGTTAGTGTGGACGGGTCACTTCGCTTCTTAAGTCCACCATGACATCTCACAATGATGCTAAACTCGCAAGACACGCGAGTGAAATTAGGCAAGGAATTGTTCATGTTTATGTCCAAACAGTTGATTTACTTTATCAGTCGCTATTCTTTGTATTTGTATTTATGCATAGATTTATTTATACTTCTTACTGTTCAGACTACAAAAACCAGATTCAAGTCAGTTATGCCACAAAATAGTTTGAGATACATATCTGTGCCATTAAACCAACAAAGCTATTGTTTGGGTAGATAACCATAAACATGTTAACAGTTTAACATCATTTACATATATCTACAATTTGGCAGACAATTCTCTGAGAGTCGAATGGCCTTTATGTGTCTTGTGTGCTTTACCAGTTAAGAAATTGTATTTTCTTTTAACATATTGAACAAGGTTACATTCAGCTTAACAAAGAGCTTTTTAACTGTTCTTTTCAAATGCATTGACAGAGATGTAGAAAGCATAGGCTGTGTCCGAAACCGCTCACTCGTTCCCTCGTTCACTCATCCCTATAGAGTGTATGTCAGTTGAGTGCACTATATCAGCAAAGAGTTAACGAAAACCAGTGAGCCAATTCGGACGCTGACGTAAATAGCATGCGCCAAAGTGTCATTAACATACATTTCGTAACATACATTTCGTCATTAACATACGCCTTCCCATCTGTAATAGGCTGTTCTTTTTAGGATCAGACGCCTAACGTCCTCATCCGTCCCTAAAGCAAATACCAATTCGTTAAAACGGTTTTCTAAGATGTAGATGAATACTGTAACGTTATGTTAATCACTAACATAACTGTGAACAATCGACCAAATTATCATCTGTTGTATACAATGTTGTAAATTTAAAAGTTCCCACACTAAAAAGTAATTACTGTGCCAACAAATCGCCCTGTTTCATTTCGCTTCACAATATCTTTATAAAGACTTATTTTAAACGATAAAAAGTTACTTACATTTGTAAAAATTGCCGCCTCCAATGTTGCCGTCCGTTTCTTTTACGCTCTATCGCCGCCTCGCGTTGGATTTTGGAAAATGGCGCTTCAACGAGTGTACATCAATTGTACACTCAAAATCAGAGAGGATTGTGGGTAAAAAGTAGTGAACGAATGTAGGGAATGAACTCGTTCACTCAGAATTGATAGTGCACTATATAGGGGATAGGGAGCGGTTTTGGAAACAGCTATAGTTAAATGCTGTTAATTACTACCTGTGATGTAAGAGAGAGGAAAATATAGATCCCTTAAAACTAAAGCTTCTGCTTCTGTCAGGACAGTTTCAAGACAAATGTTTACTGGAATGAAGCTTCAATAAATTCAATAAAGAGTAAAGCCTAAAATGGTCATTGGATTGAATTTGATGTACCGTTACACAAACAAAAGCAGTAATCCGTTGTATTATTGTGTTAACATCAAAATGTTTAGCCCTGTTTCAAAATCAAGCTTGTGTTATATTGCTTATTGTTCTGTGCAACTGCACAATTATAAAGTAAACATATACCGATTAAAGATAATCTTGAATACAGACTTGCTTTAGGTAAAAGCATCTGTCAAATGCATAAATGAAAAACACACAGTATTACTTTTGTGCTGTACTGTAACTAAACATTTTGAGTCTTTTGAG
Source organism: Beaufortia kweichowensis (assembly GCA_019155185.1). Classification (NCBI taxonomy): domain Eukaryota; kingdom Metazoa; phylum Chordata; class Actinopteri; order Cypriniformes; family Gastromyzontidae; genus Beaufortia; species Beaufortia kweichowensis. The sequence continues at coordinate 23,167,719 of CM032794.1, read as the reverse complement.
TCGTTTTGTGTGGCCTGAATGCTGTCAATAGAGGAAAGTGCAAAAATGACCAGCTTTCTGCTAAAGAATACAAACCTCGAACCACAGATCCACATCATTTTGAACACTGCTTTAGATAAACCTAATTCTGTCATCTGTCGTATAATCCATGAAGCTGTATGAGCAAATGAGCCACATGCGATTCAGGAGGATTTGTCCTCTCTCTTGCCATTCTGGGTAATATTTTATGGCAGGATATTACTATTGAAATGCTGTTGATTTTTCGCAGCCGTGTCAGAACTGCTAGGTAATGAGTGATTTGCAGTTGAAAAGGGTTTAGCTAAAGACTACATCCAGCATGTAATGATAGATAGATGTCACGTCGTTTAGAGAAGGATGTGAATGTTTACTTCTTACTAAGGCATAAGCATTTCTATTAATTTAAAATATATATATTTTTAATGATACACTGGTTTTAAACCTAAAAACACATATATATCAGCATAAATAGAGTCTTATAAAGAGAAATGGTTCTTTAGCCAGGCAGCCAAATTCTCTTTTTTAGGCCCTGTGGGGGAAACGGTTAATGAAGGAGGATCCTAATTACAGCTTCTCCAAGAAACCAGACAGAGATTTCTCCAATCCAATTGAACCCGCCAGCTGCATCAAGCTCTCTCTCGCCCAGTTAGAAAGCACGGTTTAGATAGAAGCAGGTGTCTGGAAAGAAGCCCCAGCGCGGGCAACGAGTTTCTGTTGTACACCGGAAACTAGATATGACACCGTCTCACGGCTGATGACAGGAGAACATGTCCAGGAGACTGTTTATCTGACAACCCTGAGGATAAACACACATGCTTTTTAGTGCGACGTCATAAAATAAGAATATAAGATTATGCTTTGTGTTGATTTGGGACAGAAGTAGTCTCATAGATGACACAATAAAATCCAATAAAGGAATTATGCGATTTCAGTTTTTCAGCTTTAGTTAGTGTGTAATTTTGTGGTTTGAGTATAAAAAGATCTGCAGAGGTTTAATTTTTGAGAATAAAGAAATGTGTGTAGAATAGTGAAACGTGCACAGGTTCAAGTTTAAGTTTATTTGTGTAGCGCTTTAACAATGTAGCACTGTTTCAAAGCAGCTTTACAGCAGAATAACAAGCAGGGAAATATAAAGGCTCATTTAATAACTAATATCACTAATATCATATTGTATTATAATATAATATTGAAGTATATTAGCAGATGGCCTTGAAACCACATCAAGGATTCACCGTCCATAAATATATTCATTATAAAGGTGTGCATTGAGGGCTAAAGTGTCCGACAAGAGAAGTGTGACATGTTTGGCATAATCAATGAAGTGAAGCGAAATTACTGGAACTGTAAATATAAAAGTTGTTTTATTGTGGTAGTATCCTAGCAAAATGTTTCACCTTTATTTTTGTAAAGCTACAATTTTTCTTAGATTTTTTTTTATAATGCGACTAGTAAATCTTTCTCTTTTCAAGTTTTAAAGAGCAGGTAACACAGTATTTTTTTAAGTGTCCTAATATTGTGTTGCAGTCCCTTACAACAGGTTTAAACGCATCTAAGATCAGAAAACATTATTTTTTCTTCAGACAATTCATTTAATATTAGCTCATTTTTCACTGATTCTTAAATGATTCGTCTGAAGCAGTTCGGAGCTTCGGATTGGTAACAGGCCAAAGATTCGAACAAATTACGGCTCGTCAAGGGGATTCAAAGTCGACTTTTGGGAGACAATATCTTTATTTATCATGCACCTTTTTTATTAACAACTTTGCAGAACGTTTACATTGAAGAATAGCTATGTTAGAAACCGCAATAAAGAAATAAAATAAAAAAATAAAGATTTGCTAAATGCTACATAATAACAGGAAGTGAGTAAGAGCCTTTTACTGAAGTAGGAGTCTTGTGTTTCACAATCCAGGTAGTTTAACTTGTTAAGTTGAAACCGAAGCAAGTGCCACTCATTGTTCATGCTAAATAGAAAATGTAAAAAAAATATTTGTTACAAGTATTAAACATACAGACTTTTCTTATACTTGTAGTGAACTTGAAATGACAATGGTCACAGATGTTGACAAATGCAAACATTTTCAGACATGGGTCAACATTATTTAAAAGAATACTTACATGAAATTTCACCCAACAATAGGATTAGTAATGTTATTTGAGTTGTCATTAAAGTAGTTATCATCATTACATACATAGACCACACAAAGTTAAATGACAGATTTGTTAGAAGCAGACAGGAGAAAGTTTTAGTCTAGAATAGTTTTGTTCAAGTTTCTCTTTGCTTATTTCTGCCTCTCGCTCTCTTGTGTTTTGTGTTCGTGTGCACTTTTGATTAAAAACAGATCTTCCTGCAGGCTGAAGTGATTAGCATTGATTGTGAGGTGAGTTTGCATGCGATGCAGTGGCAAAATGACAGTCCATCACACACACACACATTACATGTTTATCCTGTTGTGGCACAAACCAATAATAACAGCAATTATAGCCACAGTCATCTGTGGCCGTATGCGAGCTGTTCTTTGGCTTTTGCTACTGCACTTGATTTCGATTCATTACTAATGACTCATTGTTTTGGCTCATAATGTTTATCATCGCTGCTGTTAGAGAGCAAAGCGGGACTTTTAGATGAAATCCTCCCAGGACGTAATTAGGAACGCAGTCTTTCCTCGGAAAAGACTAAGCAAATAAATCTGTTTATCTTATGTCAAGTTAAGGTTTGTGCTCTAATACTGATTTTCCTTGTAAACGTGGATGACATTCATCTGAACGTTCTTTCGGAAGATCAGTTGTCTGTTGTTTTGCCATTGTCTATTTGTGCACGTTGTCCATAACTTTTTCTGCTCCAAATTGGTTTTACAAGTAATTTTATACTTTAACTTTGTTCTAGTGATGAGTGCTGTAACTTAAGTTTAAATTTAAGTCATGTAGTTAAAGTAATGACTTATTAATCACATTATTTTTTATATTGTCTTCTAGTATAATTATTTTATAGTTATTATCTATGCAGATTTCAAGTAATGGTGAGAAGTTACACATTGCAGCATTAAGTGTATATTTAGATTTGCATGCATAACAACAACAAAAATGACATTAATACCATCTAGTACTCTGTGCCCACTTCTATCGACTGTAATAAACTGAGCTGGCAAGCTTTACTACAAGGACTTAAATGCTAATTTTCTTTTCCATTCGGATGCATTTTCTTCATATGTCTCTGTCTGAAAGGTGTCTGTAAGTCAGCCATGTCTACTGTACAGATGTAGCGTTATTTATCTCACCCCGTCTCACGTGAACTGATGTGAACCCTGTGCAATCTGCGAGCAGATAAATGTTCGCTTCCCCTGTCCGGTGTACATATCCATGTGATGAATGGAGCCAGAGACAGATTTACATTTAACAGCTGTATACCGTACGGAAAGATCTTCCCAGAAGCAAAGTGTGTAGTATAAAGACGGGAGGCCGGGCTGGAGAAGAAAGCAATTTAAGAATTAGGTCGCTCGGTGTGGATTGTTCAGAAGATTGCTAACAAAAGCATGTGGTTTATGTTAGGCCTAGAGTCATTACCAAGTTTGGTATCATGTACTTCGTCTTTACTTTGGGGAAAATATAAACAGTAAATGCAACAAAAGTTATTTCAGACAAACTTTTTAGACTTAACACCTGCTTCTAACCACAGGTGCTACTGTGCCATTATCATCAGGCGACGGCAAACATAGTTTCTACAAACATTAGGCTTAATATAGACTGAATTTTATTCAGAAAACCCAATGCACCCAACTTCTTAAACCCAGTACAATCGATGTCGTCCGTAGAGAACAGACGGTTAATTGAATTGTTTGAAATACTGTGTTTTTCTGTTGTTAATGGCAGCAGTAATTCATGAAATATACCAGACTGTAATTCACATCCTCCCCATCCTGTGAGATTTGTGCAGTGCAAATAACTAAGCTACTATCACACCGATTATTTACTTACCGCTATTTGAAATGTTGCTGCAATTTTAAGCAAAAGTTTTTTATGGGTGGATGCTAGGGATGCAACAATAGTTAGCCCACGGTTCAATACATACCTCGGTTTTTAACCACGGTGTTTTGGTTCGGTTCTGATGGCTTGACACATAAGAGTGTTTTTTGTTATTCTATGCTTAGGCAATAGGAACAGTAAGAGGTTAAGAAGAACAAATAAAAATTATATATTTATTGCAATACTCCTTTATTTTACTTAAAAGCAAAGACAAGTCCACTAGTTCCTCGTGTATTGTATAATATAAAATAATTTTTATTTTAAAATGAACACTGACATCTCCCAGCTGCTGGTAGCCCATGTACAAACTGGGGAACACATCAATTCCTAAATTTTGTAAATAAACATACATGTGAAGTTAGTAAACATAAATTGACCATTTCAAATAAACATACTTGTACTTCAGTAAACATAAATAAACCATCTTAATTAAACTTAACAGTACTCCAGTACAGTATCGCCATGTTAAAGTGTGGAATGATGGTTCTTTAGATCATAGTGATTGAATATTTACTCCTCATCTCAGCTCATAGACTTACAGGCACACACAAACAGTCAATTCGGAGAGAAATAAAACACACATAAATTATTTAAACGTAAAATCGGGGAAAAAGCAATTCATAAGCACGTATTGAACCGTGGATGTCGTACTGAACGGTTCAATATTATATTGAGAATTGTGGCATCCCTAGTGGATGCTATCAACAACATCATCCACCATCTAGTTTTGGGCTGAATGATTGAATCATAGTTTTTGCCTCAGTTTTTATAAAACACAGCGTTTATGTGAAGTGTATTCACTTTGGAGAGCATTTTTAAAAAAGAAAAATGTGTCTCGGTGTGAACGAAAGACCAAAACGCTGCAAAAACATATTAGTGTGGTGATGTTGCATGATTATTTGATTAAATGTGGGTGCTTAAACAACATAGACAGCACATGCAAATGAAAAATGTAATGTTATATAGTGTATGATTTTAAAGCAGTGCTGGATAACACTTACAGACATCTAAACTTTCGATGAGATCTGAAACAAAGGATTTTATTTTCATCCTCACTAAATTAAACCAGAGGTTCCAGACATCAACACACCAGGCACACAAGCAATTTTGGATTAAAGGATTAAAATCCACCAAGCACACACACAAACTGGCGAGTGAAGTATAGCAAAAATCCTCTGTGGTCTGTGAATAAATTTTTTTTGATCAGAGCCCTTGCAAGTGTCCATGGGTCGCTCACACAAGAAATATTACTTGTACGCCATCTGAATTATTGCTCACTTTCTCAGAAGAAATGAAAACAAGTGGATCTGAATAAAATGTGCTAGATGTGAAAAAGCAGAGAAAGAGAGGACGTGCGAGAGGAAATATGTGCTTTTTTTGGTTCCTGGAGCCGACGCACTGGTGATATGGCCTGTGTCTTTATTCTCCAGCGTTCAGCCCCTGAGGGCTTTGGCTTTACATCTAACAAGTCCGGGACCAATCACATCACCGCTGAGCTGCTTATATCTGTGTGTGTTATGTCACCGGGTGCATGCTAAGGATACTTTCTGCCTATCGTCTCAAGAACAGATCGAAATAAACCTATACAGGAAAAACAGACATGGATATTAACGACTCGTTTGACTATGAACTTTAACTCTGATCCTCTGCTATTGGACGGTGTCATGCATAGTACAAAAATACAAATTTGACATCATTTAGTCAACCTGTGTAGTTCGAAACCATGTATTATTTCTTTTCTTCATTCTTCAGTTAAACTGAAATGTTATTTTATTTAAATATTCTTTTGTTAAAAGTTAGGTGTGTCCAAATGTCCCTTGCAATATCAATCAGTGGGTGATGGAACATGAAATAATAAAATATATTTCTTAAAAGCACATTAAATTGTACAGGTATGCATTCCTTAAGGTGAAGACATTTCAGTTATTTTCTGCGCTAGTGTATGTTTTGTTCTCATAAACATCTGGGATAGAAACTCCTTTATTCGCCAATTGTTTTTGTGATAGTGCAGTTTTTTGCGTGACATTTGCAACTAGTATAGAAAAATAGAGTAGAAGTAGAAGTAGCTTCTGAAAGTGCTTTTCATTCCACCTGATGGATTGTCTACAATAAAAACAATGTAGAAAAGAGATGATGCTATAAGAACATTTATTGTTAAGTGCAAACAAAGGCAGTGGGTGTAACAGATAAACTGGAAACTTTGACATTATTTGAATTATTTATTAAGTTTTTATTGACCCACATACTGAAATCTTACACAAAGTCTCTCTGTGTGCGTGGATGTGGCGTGCATGTGTGTGTGTGTGTGTACAAATACAAAAGTGTACAATAAGACCACTTAAACATGAACGTGCATTAATTAATAATCACCGATCATTAGCTAATGATTATTGATTTTCGTTCACTTACAACTACATGGTGCTAAAGTATAGTGCAGTTATAATACTACATTAGTATCATATACTATAGTATATTATATATATATATATATATAGGAGCAAGAAGCAAAGAAAAGACACAAATGAATATGCAAGACATAAACCCACATGAATATATATATATATTCATGTGGGTTTATGTCTTGCGTGATGATTTTGTGTCTTTTCTCCTGTTGGCATTTTTTCATGGTTTGTGATTAGGGTGTATGTATCTGCATGCAGACGCAGTGCACGCGAAGGCTTTTCTCTCTGCTTGACGTCTTCCCATTTGCACAGTGATCATCTGGGCGTGTTTTTCTGCACAAAGAAAGACATAAAATACCAAAACACGTTCACTGTCGGACAGACATTACCCAGACTGCCTCTGTGTGCACATACAGTCTGTTAAAGACATGGACAAGACTGCACCAGAAGAAACGAAAGAAATTATGTACAGATAACAACTTTAAACCAAATTTAAATAGACATGCTTTTTGTTTATCATACATATGCCAAACCTGCTCATGCATCTTTCTGTATATGAATATGATCATATACATCGTGAGAAATGCAGAAAACGCTTTTTACAAAATGACATGTTTATTTACACTTTACGTGTAGCCACATTGAAATGTTTTTACAGCTGGACGTTTCACAGGAGAAATAACCTGTAAGTGGTTTGCCTCGGGCACAACATCCACAAGTCCCACCCGCCCTGCTTTCATTTATTACTGTGACACAGCACTGAAGACCACTTTCTGGGGTCCTTGGATTTCAAAATGTCACCACAGCTTTGTAAATGTTCTCCTATGTGAGATGAATCACTTTGGTTACAGTATATACACACACAACTAACCTTGCAAAATCTTTCAGAAACTTTGAGAGCTTTAATTTTACGCGGTGTGCTTGAAATGCACAATGCTGAATGAACCTTTAGGTTGACCAACATTTGAAGGAACGGAGTGTTCCTGAAGTGGTAGAGCATTACGCTAGCAACGCAAAGGTCATGGGTTCCATCCCCAGGGAATACAAATATTGCTAAAAAAATATACAGCTTGAATGCGATGAATGTCTGGCAAATACATAAATGTAAAATGTTCAACAGGTGTGTAACACGGTTTCAATCTGCATTGAGAGAGAATTTTAGTAAGACATTTGAATCTAAATCACATACAACAGGGTTCTAAAACTGCATTTTAGACGTGAAATAGAATTAAAATGCGATGGGAGTCAAAGAAAATAGTGCTGCAAATGAGTTTTGTTGTAATCGTATTGCCGTACACGACATATTGCAGAAACATTGGACGATATTATTAATACATATTTATAATGTTACCAAGTTAGAAATGAGTATTTTTATTTAATTGCACTTTAAGTAAATTCCTCTTTTTTTTATTCTAGTTCATCATCATTTCTTAAGCAGAACATCAGTGCAAAATTTAGTTTTTAAGTGGCATCTTAAAAAATAAAAGCAGCCCTGCTGCACTTATTCATTTTACTTGAAGGATTAAGACGAGGTAATAAAGACTATTGAAACTCTCCATCTATCATGAAAATGAAGACCTGAGCGGTCATATAACTGTCGTGTGTTAAAATTAATCTTACAGATGAATCGAGACGGCTGGGGGTCTCTGTGTCAGTCAGGAAGACTTTTATTTATCAGATAGATATTCCTGATATCACTGTTTGATCAGTTTTTTATTAAACATGCTTTTACAACCTTTCAGTTTTAATTCTTGACCTTTAAAGGGATAGTTCACTCAAAATATCATACATTCCCCTCATGTCATTTCAGACCAGTATGACATTCTTTCTGTTCTGCAGATGAAAGAGTCATATCGAGGTTTTAAATGAGGATGAAGAAATAATGACAGTATTTTCTTTTTTGGATCAATCCCTGTAACCACTACAGCACGCCGATGCCTTGCCGGAGGTTTTGAAAGCTCTCAGCACCTTTATCTCAGGACCAGCGATTTCAACTGGTTATTTTTCAACCATGATGGTTTGCTGACCTAATTCTGAGGCAGACAGCACAAGAACAACAAAGAAGGCATGACTATAAAGAGCTGAGAAGAGATGGAAACGTTCAGAAAGAGTCTCTGGGGCAGCCTCAGATGTTTATTTGGGATACTGGATGTGTTTTCCTGTGCCAAAACGTCGTCAGGAAATAAGCCAGACGGGGTTTTTAGGACTGGTTTGTGACCTACCGTGACCCTTTGAGTTTCTTTCACATGTCGGCAATATCCGAGCAGCCTGGTGAGCGCTGGCCGTTGCGATTTCTTGGCAGTTGAGTTACGGTCTTATCTAAAAAAGGGTTTAATACTTGGTTAATGGGCTGTCTAGCCACCGTGTGACCTCGTGACGGTGCCAGTTCACATTTACACCAATATCATATTGCATTGGCTGAACTTGTGCGTACATATCCACAACACCTCATTCATTTCAGTGCAAACCGGACAGAATTGCTGAACAAGGTCCAATGCATAAAGATAGCTTTGTGTTTCTTTGGTAACGTTGATGTTTGGTAAACATTGCTTAAATTGCGTGACATGGTGTGCAAAATGTGTCTTTTGCAAAGATGTTATGTGCAAAATAGTGTTCCACAAACGCAGGACAAATATATGCTTGTGTGGGATTCTTTATAAAGTGCCATTAGATTACAGGTGGGATTTCTTTTCCATCTCAAACTTAAAAGAACTCAAATACATCTTGCTAAATAGGAAAACTTGTAGGAATCGATCACAAGTTGGCCGCGCGGTTTCATTCCCGCTGTCGCGATGTTGAAGAATAAAACAAAATCCAGACTAATTTGAAATAACAATTTCGAGCAGACGAGAAGACATCGCTATGTGAAGCACTACTTTATTTCTACCCAGGGAACAGGATGAAAAGGAAACGAGGATGAGATAAATGAGGATCAAATGAGATAATTACATCCATGTGGTGGTCTTTGGACGTTTCGCTTGACTGATTTCATACCAGTGTTATTTAACCTCGGCCTAATACCTGATGTCAGGCATCGTTCACACATTTTAGTTTAGCAGCTGTGAACTCTTTGCTCTCATTGGCTGTTTGAATGATTGCTTGGTTAAAGGAGGAATAGGAAGTTTGTCTGTCGGCGCACCATGCCAGACAACTCAATCCAGACGTTTGCCAGGAATGAGCCGTGTAAACTACTGGAAACCCTAAATGAGTTTACTGTATTCCTGTAAGCCTGTGCATGTACACACACATACAAACACGATTCAACACAAAACTTTGTTTAACACTTATTAACTTTCTGTTTTCTAGACTTGTTGCGCACAATTCACAAGTCGAAAACCAATCAGACAGGATGAAAATGTTATGTCTTTAATGTCATATCCTAAAATTCCTGATGTAATCAAATAGTACTGATGACTAAAAATATGCATCCAGAACCAGAACCGTCTGTTTTATAATTCTAATAGGTCAGACTGTACAGGTCCAACACAACAACCACACGATTCAATTTTTCTGTCCATGCTGAAAGCAAAAATTACTTGTCTGTTTTACACATTTTTAAAAGAAAATCTAAACATGTAAACTACAAACACATACAACACTTTTGCATTTATAGGGGGGGTTTTCGTGTAAAAATATAGGCATTTTCCTATAATAAGTGATTCAAATTTATCTCCACAATTTCTTAAGTTGCAGGTTTATGTTACAGGATGTGACAGAAATATAGTACCATGCAAAAGTCTTGTGCATGTTAGTATTTTCACACAAAAAATGGTCATCTAAGACGGACGAAATGTAGAAGAACTGTGTCAATGTCACCAAAACACTTAAAGATACCTGCAAAGCTGTAGTACTGTGAAGTTTAGACACAAAATTCTGTCATAAATCAATTTTATTTATCAGTTCACTTCTATTAACTAAATAAAATCAATATTTGTTACAATAGGGCATTGCCACAGTTTTTCTGGATTTAGTAATAGACCTTGTGTGAAGCACCAGCTTTTGTCAGACTTCTTGTACAAACTTCTTGTCAATTTGTTTTGTTTTGCTTTTTTAACAAGAACAAGATCAGACAAAATGAATTTTAACAAAGACAGTTAAGCTTTTACCCTTTAACATATGTCAAACAACCCACCCCTAAAGAAAAAAATAAAAATAATAATAAATTGTTAATTTTTAAGCCTGAATTCTTAAGCCAAAGACTTGCTCAGTACTGTACACTGTAAAAAAAGATCCTTGAGGAATCATTTGAGATTCTTCACCTGCCACATGGGCAGAACCATCAGGAGAACCACAAGACACCTTTTATTCACAAATAGTGGTTCTTTTGGAAACTCAACAGAACTGAATTTAAAAGTTACCATCTGCAAGAACTTACCAAAACTATGAATGGTTCCACTCTTAACTCTTATTGTAAGAAGAAGAGTTTTAAGGAACTTACATTATATACATTTTAAGGTTCCTTGAGTATCCACAAGATAAACAGCTTTAATTTTGACAGTGTAGATACTAAATCAATAGGGTTGCTTTTTGCAGTTGCTGCTGGTTTGAATGGTTTTGCTGTATTACTAACTGTGAGGTTCATAGTCAATAAAAAGATTCAGTGAGAGTCAGTGATGAATGTATTTCACTGCTGTTTTCCTGTGTCTTTCCCTCTGACTGGTTTTGTTGACTAATGCTGAAAGAGGAAGTGAGATCATTAGAGTCAGTCGCTGAGTAAGCAAATCTCTCTCTCTCTCTCTCTCTCTCTCTCTCTCTCTCTCTCTCTCTCTCTCTCTCTCTCTCTCTCTCTCTCTCTCTCTCTCTCTCTCTCTCTCTCTCTCTCTCTCTCTCTCTCTCTCTCTCTCTCTCTCTCTCTCTCTCTCTCTCTCTCTCTCTCTCTCTCTCTCTCTCTCTCTCTCTCTCTCTCTCTCTCTCTCTCTCTCTCTCTCTCTCTCTCTCTCTCTCTCTCTCTCTCTCTCTCTCTCTCTCTCTCTCTCTCTCTCTCTCTCTCTCATACCTCCTCAGTCTCAATCTCACTGTGTCAGATTTTCCACTCATTAAAATCCCAGAGGGGATTCCTTCAGAGATGGAAACGTGTTAATGCTTCTAGTCTAAAGGGCTGATCCTGATGTTTGCGCGCAGTACACGGGGTCAAGCAGTTCACTTTCAAAGCTTTTAGGGTACTAGTGTTAAAAAAGTACATGAAGAAAAACATGTTTTTGTGATGCAAAGGAATAATTCTTCATGTTGCTTACATGAATTTCCTGACCTCCCAAACTGCAAAAAATTTACATTTATGCATTTGGCAGATGCTTTTATCCAAAGTGACTTACAGTGCATTTAATCCTCATTTTTATTTTATCTGTGTGCTTGTTGCCTGGGATTAAACCCATGACCTTAGTGTTGCTAACACAATACTGCAACAATTGAGCTACAGTAAAGTATGTATTGTCCAAGTTTAAAAGATATGAAATTGTGTTTTGATTTTTTTTTAAATGGTCATGTTTAGCCATACAACAAGAAAGATTTCAACTTCCAGTTAGTATTTATTTTTTCCAAGAACCGCCCACACATCTGACTGACATGCAAACTGACCAATCACAGTTTGTTTTGGTTGTATTTACAGTTTAGGTGTGGGTTTATCTAAGAAAGATTATTTCTTATTGCATGTCAATGTGAGAAAGTCAATTTACACAACCAGACAGCAATAAATGTGTGAATGTTTTGTAATTAAATCATTTAAACTACTTTCGGAGGCTGTCAAAAATGCTATTTTGTAGTGTAGTTTGTTTTGTAGTGTTTGACTACCTGCTAACTTGTCAATCATCAACCACTGAGTAGAAATTAGAGTTTTATTGGGCAATTCCAGCGTTATGGGCATGACACTTTCAGTCAATATTTAAAATATAAATTCTCACAGAATGTATTTATTACCGATATTAAATCATCTGTTTATGTTTTACTAAAGTCCTGTTGACAGAGTCCAGACATCAGAAAGTCTATATACGAGTTATCTCTTTAAAAATAATGAAAATATACATGCGTTATGATATACTTTATTTTAATTTTCATGTGTTCATTTCTGAGGAATATGGACTGTTATGATTGTGACGATTCTGAAAACAGCACTTTATCTGACTATGAAAAATCATGATTTAAACACAAACAAATGCTTTAAAAACTTTGAGAGAGACTCACATGAGGATTTAAACCAGCAAATATTAACATCAGTATGATGAAAACCTTTGAGAAAAAGTAGATTTTGTTATGGTCAGGTTGACATTGTGTTGATTAGACAGCTGACAGCAAAAAGATGGAGACGTGTTGTGTGTCTGTGTTGTGATGGAATGACTTGCCAAAAACTGGCTCCAAAAAACTCCATCAAAACTTGTGCAAATTTTGTGTTTATGTCTATCCTCGAAGTAGCTGGTCATGAAAACGTCTACAGTCCCACGCAGCTTAAGTCTGACAAACCCGTTTAAAATATGCCCGTGTCCTTTCTCGCTTGGATGAATCTCATTTTGACCGTCAACGGCTCATTTTGTGTAGGCTTCAGCCTTTTCTATCTGCTGATGTATTCTTGCCAGCCCTTTAATAACAGCTTGTCACAGATCCGAGGGCCGGTCTGATCAGGACAATGATCACCTAAGCTCGTTCCCAGCTTGCATAGATGTTAAAGGAAGGATAAGAGGCAGAAAAAGCAGATTTATTCTTCGCCGACGTCTCCTTCACTACACCACAATGCCTCCTGTACAACCAGCATACGTAAGATTTATGAGCCTCTGTCCGTAACCGGCGGACAATAAGAGCCATTCAGAAGAAAAGCCCACTGATGCAAGTCCTGAGCTCGAGGAGGTCAGAGGTCATGAACTTTAACCTGCAGAATCTGAATTGGCATGACTTTGTGCATTCAGACCGCATGGATCTGAGATCTGCAGGGTGAACCTGCTGAAATGGGTCAGTGTTTTCTTCTCGAATGTCTTCACGGGAAGAAAACAGAAAAAAGTGATGCTATGAAGGGTCAGAAATGAGAAACAGATAGGGCAGAAGATGGTCAATTTAAAGGACGCCATCATGCATGGTTAGGTACACGGATGAATGCTGCTGTCAAAGATACAAGGGTATAAAGGCACGAAATTAAATTGGATCAGGGGACGTATTCATTTAAATGTTGGAAAAACACATGAATGGGATTTATTTGAGGTCATTTTGACTGGTTTTTGGAATTTTACAAGAAAAAACTTGCCTTACAGTGAAGAAAGTTTCATCAAAGGGTTTTCATCATACTGATAGTTCAGATGGTTGAAATCCTCATGTGAGTCTCTCTTAAAGTTTTTAAAGCATTTGTTTCTGTTTAAATCATGATTTTTCATAGTCAGATAAAGTGCTGTTTTCAGAATTGTCACATTCATAACAGTTCATATTCCTCATGAAAACTTGTTTTATGGAAAAAAGTTATATTAAAATAAAATATCTGACTCTATTAACATTAAAAATATAAACAGATGGTTTATTTTACTGGTAACAGATACATCCTGTGAGAATTTATATTTTAGGTCTTGACTGAAAATGTCACATCTATAATGCTGGAATTGCCCAGATTTAAAAAGTTTAAAAAGTGTATAAGATCTAGGATGTGGAAAAAATGGCAATATTTACTCAAAATAAAGTAGAAATTACTTGAAATTGACCACAAAAAGATAGAGATGTTGGGTTGACTGTTAAAGCAATTTATTAAGATTTTGGGGTTTCTTAATAATTGTTCTTAGCAAAGCTTCTTTGTTTAGTAATTAAAATGGACTCGTCAAACTACAGATTTTAAATGTAATCTGTATTTATTGTAGTCTTTATATATGTATGTTTGTATATGTTTGTTTTAGGACCATATGAGATAAATACAAGTCAACTAAAAACCGTGAAAAATGGACATGGTTACTTTAATGTGTAATGTGTAAAAAATATATATATCTAATTTGTAGTTGCCGTCCATCTTCTTTGCAGTCACATAGTATACAGTGTAGTTTTAATATCTACTAGTAGGTCATTTATAAGATGAGAACTATCTTTGGGCGGCTGCTGAAGGTCTTTTAGGCTGTTGCCCGGTATAATCACACCATGAACGGTCCAGACGTTTTGTTATTTTGGTCTGTTTCAGTAAATTAAGCGCAGTAGTTAAAGCTTCTGTTGGTGCTGTAGGCTGCTGAATGATCCTGTCCTTCTCGTCTCATTAGCTCTCATCACTTCTGTAGTCCCACTGCTGGACTCAAGCTGAGCGTTGTGTGTGTGTGTGTGTGTGTCTACTGCTTTATAATCTACTTTTCAGTAGTCATATGTGTATTCTCCAGCCAGATGAGGATATATATTACAATATATATTAGTGTACGATTACTTGAGTCAGATATCTCTGTTGGGTGAAACAAGATATTTTGGGGGATTTCATTGGTTGTTACAGGTTCCAGGAACTGTAAATAATTAATAAGTCAACATGGAGACACAAGAACAAACCATGTCTGAAAACCAAGGAGCTTTGTTTTCCTGTCTTGGTTCAGTCCATGTGGCATTCATGCATATCTTCTGTCATTCCAAAGCAACTTAAAATGCATTATACTATAGTTTTTTATATGAATACTGTATGTGCAATCCCTGGTAATCAAGAAATCAGTAATGATGAATGTTTTTCCTGACCTTACCGCTTTCCCAGGCACTTCTGTGGCTCTCTACGTCATCCATGAAACGGTAACAGCAAGTATTTACATTCACCTATTTGGCTATATTGACCATCCGTCTCTTCTTTGAGGCTGTTTCTTAAGTCCAGTACAGTTGTGGACTACATTGATGGGGTGGATCTGGTTGATGATGGGTCAAAGACCGCATGTGTGCATTTGCTCGGGACAAAAACATGGCAGATGGTTGGAACTGTGTAAGATGAAGCATGGAGAGGTTGCTTACGCTGTGAACGGTCATTTTGGGCTGTTTCAGGGAATTACCCCCAGTAGTTAAAGCTTCTGTTCATGCTGAATGATCTTGTCCTTCTCGTCTCATTAGATATCATCAGTTCTTTAGCCCCACTGAGCGTTTTGTGCATCTGCTCTTATGATGTGTGGAATTATCAAGCCAGTGTTGCTTCTTGCTTTCATCGCTGTGGCTTTATAAGGTACTTGTCCAGAGAAAATATATAAACTTTTATATAAAAAGTAAGCTGCGAATGAGTCGTTCTGATTATACACGTAAGGTGTCTTTTAAAAAGCTGATAAAATTTACAGTTTATGACGGATGTAGTAGTGTAATCCGATTTTTATAATCTATATTATAAAAAAGTGATGTAATAAGAAAGACAAGTGAACATTAGCCTTTAAGCTGACTTTAAATGAGAGATACATTAACCTATTTGCGATGAACTGAGATACATATATAACATATGACTGATACAAAAACAATAACTGGTTTACCAAAGTGACATAGAGCATATTGACAAACTGACGTTCTAAAAACACCTATTGTTCAATAAAAATAAAGTTAAAGCTCATCATTTTGCATCAGAACGGGTCTCGAAATTAACTTTTTTGAAGCGCCTTCTGTCTAATCAAATTTGAGGATCACAAGTAAAAAATAAATAAATATTTTACTATCTATGTGACCAAATGTCTCATGTCCAATCGGATCTGAGGATCAGAAAAATAAATCGATAAATAACGACAACAAAACAATTTCATGGCAATTCGTAACTATATTAATTGTATAAATTTGGCGTCATATGTTTTAGTACAATCTGTTTTTGCGCTAATAACTATTACGTTTAGGGGCGGGGTTTCATTGTTGCTTTTTTCGAAATATTGTACGAATATGTATTAGCCACCTCATGAAATAGTTACAAATTCTCGTGAGGTCAGACTACTAAAACTCACTTACCAAAAAGCAGTCCAATGTGCTCAACATGATTGCTTTTTTAGATTGTACTGCGCATGTAAAGCTGCGTGTTAGTGTGGGTCACCCCATCTGAAACGACTGCTTTTATGTCTATTTACCCTTTATTGTGTGAAAGGGTCAGTATGTGATTCTGTGAAGGACATTCAGCTGAAAACAGTTTGTTACTCAGCCGTTTCATCTTCCCCTTTCAGCGTTGCACATGTTCTTGGTCATTACAGTCATTTCAAAGACAGCTGGTGAAAGGAGGCCGTCGCAGCGTACAACGCTTTCTTCCTCCAAAGCCGTGAGCTATTAACAATAAATGGCTTACCACACCTCTTTTACCTTCAAAAGTTTACCGCTTTCCGTCACGTATCTTCTAGCTACAGCTTGTGAAAAAGCTCATTTAGAATAACAAATACTTGAGAAACACCAACAAACTAAGTTTTATCTTTGGTAAATGTCTGCGCAAATGGGATTGTCTAAACAGCTACTGTCAATGTGCACATATGTTCTGGATTATAGTGTGTGTAATGTACGTAAAGCTTAAAGAATATGAACTGGACAAAGCAGAGAATGCATCAAGTCCAGAAGAATAAATTCAAGTGTTATTTGTCAAACGCTTGCTGGAGATCAAATGCAGTAATGCACCGGGACGAGCAGTTGGTGGTTATATGAATGGACTCTTTGTTCTCCACATGTTGTTATATGACTGCAGAGTCGCCCGAATGGTTTTCGGCCAGCTGGATTCCCGCCAGCCCTTCTCTGTTTGACAGTAATCTAGACAAACCAGCTATGTGAATAACCAACATAAATTAAAGGAAATTTTAATGGAAATCACATGCGGCGGTGACCAGCCATCGCAGACCACGCTCATTAGTAACCCTTGTAGTACAGTGTGTAAAAAATACGACCTGTGTTAACGTACACCCTTTCTTGTTTGAGACATGTTATAAAGATATATCAAAACGTCTTTACGGCCTTTTACGAGGTTGGGTCTTGTAAAGCCTGTGCGGAGCAATCCAGATTTCAGACGAGATGATGAACATGGTTCACCTGGAGTTTAAGAGATTGGATGTATTATAAAAGCTTTCTAGATGATTTAAAGCCCATGGGCATACTGCATAATGTCTATCATACTCTTATACTGTATGTTGTCATTTTTATTTTGGGCACAAAGTTTTATTAGATGATAATCCAGTGCATTAGTGAAATGTAAAAGTTGTCTTCTTTTGCCCCCGGTGAATTTATTAAAAACTCGTGCGGTAAGCAAAAGAAGAACAACAGGAGTTTTAGCTGCTGTTGTTGCTAATGCTTTTCATAATGTTGGATAAGCAATATGGCAAAACTTGTTGAAGGTTAATGCACTGAACAAGCAGAACAAATGTTGTGTGTTTTCATTAGTGTTCAATGAAACGAATCGTTTAATTGGCCAGACGAATGGCAATGTTTTCGTTACGTACTGCCCCATCAGGGATTTTAATCCAAATTGACACGTTTTGAAGAATCAAATATTATTTTTTAAATGAAAAATACACATTTTTCAATGACACTGTTACAAAACAAACTTTTTATTACACATGCCAGTGGTGGGGAAAATTGAGAAATCTGACCATGAAACAACATTTGTGACAGTTCGGGTTACTGTGAAACTGCAAGACATTTTGTGATATTTATCACATCAACAAACTTTTAGTTAGCAAACAGAAAACACTTGCTTAGTTAACAATGGATGCGGGGGAAAGTTAACAGACGTATAATTCTCTCAGGGACTATTATTAATCATCATGAAGTCGCGGTGTTTACAGGTTTTACAGTTATAGTTTACAGTATGAGAGTGGTTGTCTAATACAATATGACAGTGGGAAAACAAGAAATGGACCATGTTAACCTCACTAACGTACAAATTAAAACCCGCAGAGGAAGTTGGATTGATTAACGACTGGCTTCTGTCCACAATACAACTGCTCCAAAGACTCAAAATGACTTGTATTTTTGTAAGTGGTTTTTACTTGGATTTATTTTCTAAAATATGGTAAAACGTTGGGTTCTGTTTAAGGTCGCTGTATGTCAGAGCTGCTTACTGTGATAAAAACTCAGAGATGTAGTTAAAGGGATAGTTCACCGAAAAATAAAAAAGCATTTATTCACCCTCATGTCATTTCAAACCTGTATGACTTTATTTCTTTTGCAGAACAAGACCAATGTTGATCAAACAACATTGACTTACATTGTATGAATGCAAAAACATTTACACTGAAGAAAGAGCCACATACAGGTTTTAAAGCACATAAGGATGAATAAATAATTACAGATTTTTGGGGTGACTCTGGATACTTGGTATTTGTCTGGGAGTATTTAAATTGACATCGATTCAGTACTTGTCCTCAAAATTGCTGTTTTGTGGTCATAAATTTGTCCCTGCGATCGTTTGAGTAAAGACGTAATATATAACTGTGTAGATTGTTATGTGAAATATATCATTTGGAGACCCACTTTAGCCAAATTGCTTGTTTCGTGCAATTTAAATTTTAAACAACCTATTTATCACTAAATATGGGTTTAAAGAACAGAAAACAACAGCGTATACACTGAAATGTATGTGACTATCTGAAATTACTCAGCATTGCGTCTGACACCTTGAGCAACTGTCCTGAACAAAACTAACAAAAGTAAATGACACATTTTTGTGGAAATGTACCTTCATTCAAACTTTATTCTTCTGCTTCATCTGACATTTTAAGAGAAGTCTCACAACTGTTTTTAAGTAGCAAAAAGTATTAAATTAAAGGAGGCGAATAATCCAATGTCCATTCAAGAATGTGTTTTTTTTTCATATCATCATATGATTTTTAATCCACTTTCAATAGTTTTCTTTAATGAAACATTGTTTTTTTATATATAAAGATCAGAATGAGAAACAATGCAGATTTATTTTTTAAAAACTTTCTTTGCTCATATTTTATTTATCCATAACTCTATATGTCTCATACATGAAAATTGCACGTGTGCTTGTGTTCAAACAGGCCAATAAAGCTTCAGTAATGTGTCTCTACTGGGTTTCCATTAAAGCAGAAGAACATCTTTAATGAATGAAGGTAAAATAAATGGTTCGTTTTCATACTACAGTCTCTGGGACCTTAAAATAAAGAATCTAAAGTGATTTTTAACAGAACATGAAGAGTTAATGTTCAACAGAGCCACATAATGTACATAATGGACACCAGTAGGTGTTGTTTTAGCTCAGCTGGTAGTAGATCCAGTGTCATTTGTTTGATTCCTCCTGAACACATACATTGATCAAAGATCTTAAATTCTAATTGATTGTAATTGATTTTTTAAGTAGCTTAATGATATTTTAAAGCGTGTGAAAGGATTGCTCTTTAAAATTGACTTTTTGCTAAGACCCGTACTAAAAACTGTTATTGACTTATTCTACCTTAACAAAAATATGGCAAAACATTAATGCTAGAAGAGTGATAACAGATAACAAAATCTTGCAAATGCAATTTTCAGAAATGCATGATGGGATCTTTGACCTGTTCTTTTAAGGTGTGTTTACATTTGTAGTTTGGTTGTCTTGGTTCTTTTGGTCCAGACCAAAAAAAGTCCTGGTTTACTTAGCGTTCACACTGGTATAGCTGATGTATTTTATGTGACCGAAGGCCAAACATCCAAAACAATACTTTGTGCTGGGGTTAACACGCTCATTTTATGCAGGTGGAGGGTGGTGTTTATGGACTGCAAACCAAATTTGTTTAGTTTCACTCCTATTCAAGGATCAGATTAACATGTGAGCTCTTGAAATGCTCTTTTAGAGGAAAAAGCGAACATGTACAATCAATATTAATGCATTGATCTCTGGGAGTAAATCATGTAACGTTACAATAAAACCTCTCTTAAAGTGTGCCAGACCTTCGGTGAGTGCTGACAAAATCAAATCAACAGCAAAAATATAATAACCTGTGACGTCGTCCCTTAGCTCCCTATTGGTTATAATGAAATTGCTTGGACCCCTCAAACACAAATATTCATTTGAAGAAATATGGATTTTTTGAAATCTCCAAATCTCACAAATAATAAGGCAGATGTTCACTGAACAAACATGAAATCATATTGAATGCAGTAGAGAGAGAGAGAGAGAGAGAGAGAGAGAGAGAGAGAGAGAGAATTGTTGGGTTTTGGAGACAGTTTTATTGCAGAGGGGAACAGAAAGAATGAGACATTATCCAGGTTTTAATTAGATACGGGTCCTCTGCTTTCCCTTAAGTATCTCTCGCTGAAGACCGTCTGAAGGGAATAGCTGCCATCGGGACGCTCGAAATTTAGGCTAATGGACCGTAACACACAGTCACCAATTGGGAGAAAACTGGAGAGATACGGATGACCAAAGGAGGGTCAATCAGTCTTTCTCTGTAAACTTTTAGTCTTGCTAAGCCAAACGGATCAGATTAATGGACAAAAGTTTTGTGTTCTGCCATTTTTGAACAGATTTTGGCATTAGTTTTCAAGATCTTCTTGTCCAGACTCTTCTTCTCACTTCTCCAGACTCCTCATGACATCATAACTTACCCCTCATTCACCTTCTAATCAGTTTCAAACAATAGTTTTCTTATTTTAATTACCCCAGGGCCACAAACATGATTAATGCTCAAGTATTAATGGTTTTATATCATTTTCCGTGGGGGATCATTTAGCTAGAATTATTCCTCCAGGGGGTTTTATCTTCAGATATGATGGTGTACGCTCAGGCTTGGAGGCTTTTACAAAACCGGCGCTTCTAATAGGAGCGTGGGCTGGTGTTATTTTGTTTGACGTCCCTAATGCTTTTAACTTCTCAATCTAGCTTCAGTCGCTGCCGCTCTGAAGATCATTACGAGTCGATTAAATGCTCTCCAGAGACTTGCTGGCTTTCTAGGACACAGTAATGCGGTTTGATCATCGGATAAATGTTTTGTGTATGCATGAAGCTTTTGTTAACAATGAAACTCTAAATTCGACTGAATTTGCCCTCTGTGGACACTACTTATAACAATGAAAAAAGTGATTCATTTTCCCTAATAAGGCATGCCGTCATCGATCAAAAAAGTGCGTGGAGAAACGCTCAATACCCCAACCCAACATCAATTCACTCTACATCTTTTTTGAGTTTCACCAAACCCTCTCACAGCCACAACACTGCAGCCCAAATTTATTTTGGAAAGAGAAAGAAAGCGTTGATCCCAGCTCAGGCTTTGAAAGGCGAGGTGATGCGATGCTTTGAAAATAATGAACATCAGCTTACAGTAGCGGTGTTAATTGGCAGTTTGGTTTATTAAGATGCAGTAAAGGTCTGTGAGACGGCTGTAGTCATGAGAGCTGAATGCTTTGTCTCGGGCGGTGCTTCTCAGAGCGTGAGCCACAGTCAAGAGAGGTGTAATGAACGCCCTTCCTACTCTTTGTTCGACATTCCACTAAAAACACATCTGTTTCTCCCTCTCTCTCACTCAATCTCTCTCTCTCTCTCTCTTTGTCTTACTGACTTGCACTCTTTTATCAATGGGGAAGATCTTTGTTTCATCAGTACATCAGGACTGGGAAGGGTTGAGGTTTTACTAAACGTATTTAGTAATTACTATATTAATTTCTTTTGCAATATTATCAATTATTTGTTAACATTATTGTTTTAGTATATGTACAATCATTTTAATAAAAAAGTATTTTGAACAACACATTTTTAAAAAATATACGTTACTAAACAGCTATGTAACGTATAAAACACTGTTGGAACCCATATGGAAAATACTGTAATAAACAGCTATAGTGAACGATAAATACACTGTTGGAACCATATAAGCTATGGAAAATACTGTAATAAACTGTAGTATTTACTATAGTGAACTTTAATAACCCATACAGTATGAAAAACTGTAGTAACCATTATATAAAATACTGTAGTATACTGTAAAATGCACCATAGTACACACTATTAACACATATGAAAACAATTATATAAACACTGTAGTATCCCTAATTTTACCACAGTTAATTATAGTAAATACAAAATATTCTGGTATTTTCTGTTTGGATATTAAGGTTGAATTTTGTGATATATCATTACCATGACATGAAATTACTCATACCGCCCACCAGCATTTCTAACTGTTTTGATGGGTCTTATGTTGATGAATTTGCCAGCCTGTGTTTTATACTGACATGAGGAGCTCTCACACAGAGATTTCATAACAGTACCTTCAGAACAATTAGGGGTAGAAGAGCTGGAAGTGTACCAGAAACACACACATGCAGCATCTCAACCGTGCGGCAACGTCTGACTGTGCCACAGCAAGGCGAGGAAAAACGAACAAAGGACAAAGAAATAAAATGCGAACATAATAAAAAAGGATGGGTGTGGGAAAAAAATACAGTACAGCTGCAGTTCCACGAGTGTCCAGTGGTGGGCGATGTTAAGTTACACATAAACACATCACTGCCTCTCCCTGATAATTCCCATCTTCTCCTCCAGACACACACATCATCAAAACACACACATACACACTCAACATGGCTCTGGTACCCATGTGGTATAATTAAATAGGCTTTTCAAGACCTCCATTATTTTTCTGCCCAAATTTACCACCATCTATACAGGCTTCTGGAAGCTGTTAAAATGATGTAGTGCTTTCACTGCCATTTGCCTGTATGTGTCTGAAAACCAAACACTATTCTTGTTATTGCTTAATTTATTTAGTCTTTTATGATTTTCATTCATCATAGTTTAATTAGCAGATTCGACTATAAACAAGTCAATTGTTGTTTGATTCCCCCCTCCAAAAGTGTAAATATAGATTTGTGGCACAATTAAATTGGCTAAATCAGTTATGTAGCAGTTGTGTGAATTTGTGGTGAGGTTATCTAGAATTAAGTGATTAATCGACTGTTTGATTAATCGATTAATCGAGTATTTAATTAATGTTTCATTGATTATTTGTTTATTTTTGTTATTTGATTGTGTACTGGTTAATTAATCGGAATTGGGGTACATTTGTAGATGCACAAAGGCACTGTGCAATACACTATAAACAAGATACACAATTTACACAATATAGTATGTATTACAATAAGTACTATTCATTGTTGATTCATTATTACTAAAGCACATTTCTCGCTCAGACAAACAAAACATCTCAATAATCAAGTCCAGGACATTCCTAAAAAACAAAGCATTGTGCATTAAGACAAAAAAATACTGACCATCTTTTCCAAAACTCAGAAGTACAACCTTCACAATGAAACATTCAAAGCATCTTTCATTTTGTATATGTATATGCATATGTTATATATGCTGTAGAATGTGTATGTCATAAAGTCAGCGTACAGGCATCAGATGGTTGCATTATCTGCAGCACTGGAAAACAGCCTGATGTCTGATGGGGAGGGCGAGTATCTCTACTGTCTGTACTCTGAGCGAGAGCAGAAAATGTTCCAGTCTTTGGTTCCAGTCTGGATGCATGCAAACATTTGTGTGAATGTCTGTACAACGTGTGCACTTGTGTTTCTCTCTTCTGAAGCACGTATTGTATGTGTGTGGGAGGGCGAGAGCTCTTCTAGCAGACCCCATTAGAGAACAGAACAAAGAGATGGAATAAGAGGTAAAAAGGCATGCCGTGTCCTGACCAAAACAAAGCAAATAAATGGTACCTGTCGCATTGCTAATGACATAATTACGTTTTGCAAACGTTTAGATTCACACGTTTCCTAATAGATTTTGTCGCAGAGGCGTTTGATATGTCTTAAGAAATGTTTCGAGTGGGAGCGCCCAATGCACAAGAGAAAGGATTTTGCATCTTTCAAGGACTTTGACTTTAATATGCGGGTCAGAGCGAAACGGAAATTAGATAATAGTCTGTTATGATGAAATTCAAACAGTTTTTATGATTTTATTGAAGTGGTGTACATGCAAAACTGCTTTGTACTAAATTATGAGATGTTGTGAGTGGTTGCCAGGGTGTTGCTATGGTGTTCCTAAAAGGAAAATGAACCATGGCTTTATTACCATTTGTATTACTATAGTTTTTCTACAAATACCATGATTTTTTGGTAACACCATAGTAAATTTTAAGTTACTATGGTTATTCTAGTAAATGTACGATGGTTCATTTTCATTTGGGTTGGATTTTTCCCAATTTTCCCATGCATTGCTAAGGTCTTTTTGGTGGTCGCTAGGGCAATGCTATGTTGTTGCTAGGGTGTCATCGGTGGGTTTTTAGAAGCTGTGATGCAGTTGCTAAGGTGAAAGTAGAAAGAGCTCATCTCCAGATCTCTTTCATGTTTGTGTGTTAAATGTTTTAGGTGAAAATCATGTATGTATGTATGTAAACATGCTCATTTACACACACATAAATATTTAAAGATTTTATAAATATTCCCAATTATACATATAGCAGTAGTAATTGTGATGCTTGTCTTTGCAAACATCAGTAATGAATCAGTCTGTCTGTGTGTGTTTGTGTGTGTCTTTGTTCCTCTTCACATGGCCAGGACTCTTTGTCTACTCACCGCATGCTAGCTCTCAGTTCTGTGTGTATTTGTGTGTGTCTACCCACTCAGTGCGAGTCAGACCTGCTCTAGGAATGATGGTTTATACACCAGAAGAACAAATGTGCATCTCTAGCTTGTCACAGGGGCATTATTCTCAAAAGGTACATCTGCAAAAAATGGCCTTATCTATCCCTAAAGGTCATATTTCTTAAATCTTATGATGTTAAAAGATGCAGCGGGTCTACATTTTGAGGATACCCCAGAAACAAGAGATAATTTTTTCTTTTAGATGAAATATAATTATATATAAGCTAAGCGATAGTATAGAGTTATAAAACAAGTGTGGATGGCACAGCTTAGGAAAAAACAATAGAAGTTTTAATGGTTTTAATGGTTATAATGGGAATTGTTTTGGTTTTAATGGAATGGTGTCTCTGTAATGTGTTGGGTTCTGCTGATGGGATGTTATCTGGCAGATGGAAACCAACAGAACAATAAGATCCCACTGGAATAAAACCGAAACATGAAAGAATTTTGTAATGGTTTTAATGGTAAACAGCTGATGGTTTGTTTTTGTAATGGAAAGAATTAGTTTCTATTGTGTTTTAAGGAGGGAAATAACATGATTTAAGTTTGTATTCTTGGACTTTTGTCTGTAGATTTTGATATCTTGGCTAATCTGAGCACAGTTTAAGGGTTCTTAGAGGAAACACACCTGAGATTATTAGGGTTCGTCTTTCAGGAGGAAAATCTGATAAGCTTGATATCCAATCGTAAGTCTCCATGTTGTCTCCAGAAGAAGTTGAGATATAAAGGAGAACTTGTAGGATCATTTGTTTGTTTTGTTTCATTGTTACAGATAACAGATCCACCTGGCTGTTTTATCCTTGCATGTAAAATGAGTCATTCTTTCATACTTGCAGTGATCTGAATTCCTGGCGTCTCATAAACTAGATATTACTTACATACATGCAGAAGAACACGCTTTAAATGTTCTTTTTGCAGTTCATTAATCTAGTTGTGTGGTGTGAGAAATACATTTTTTACTCAAATAATATGAGGTCACAACAACTGCATATATAATCATTAAAAATGAATAAGACAAATATTGTTTAAAACTGTCTTATAGCAAGGATTAAATATAGTTTATATGATGTCACACTTTTTAAACCAAAGCAAAGTGTATCAATAAATCATTTGATTAATGTTATTATGTATTCATGCATATCGTTTTTCTCTGGTCCAAAGTCATGCGTCATAATTCTGCACTGCTTTATTTAGCTAATGATGTCAGCGGTAATTTCACATCCACGACTGCTTGAGCTAAACAAAACATTTCAACGTCCTGTACGAGTCATAACACATCCCAACATCACACCAGTCTCAGACCAGTAAGTGTTAAACTGTAATATGCACGTTACACGTGAGATTTTACAGTAGAGCGTCTAATATCATCCTCTCTGCAACAAATCAATGCAGAACCTGCTGTGGTCCAGACCGTTGTACTCGGCGTGCTGGGATGCTGAATGGCTTTGGTTAGCGGGGACAGATGGATGAGGGAGGATGTGAAGGATTGATGGCACAATTCTGGGCTTATCTCCACTTCCTGTTGGTGTGCTGTTGGCCAGCTCATTGGCTAATTAGCGACAATGATGTCATCCTTACGGTCCAGATCACTAAATAGAGATGCGAAATTTATTGAGCAATTGAATGAACTGGAGATGCCTTTTGTACAAATATTGTTACTGATGATATTACCAGTGCTACTAACAATGCAAATTATCGTAAGTGTTTATGTAGATCATTGATTAGCAATGCAAAGGTCATGGGTTTGAGTCCCAGGGCATACATATACTGATGAGAAAATGTGTAAATCAAATGCTTTGTTGATATGGATTAAAAGTGTCTTCCCAATGCATTTTATGAAAAGGATAAAATAAGTAGTCATAATAAAATTATATTATTTCATAAAATCAAATCAAATAATAATATAATGGCTATAATAAAGTGGCATGTTATTTAAATGAATAAAATATTACCATCTGATTTTCAAAAAGATGTCTTGAAAGGACAAGATTTTTAGAAGGTAGTTCACCCAAAAATGAAAATGTCTTTAGAAGTATCTGGATTGGATGCAGTATTTAAGTGCTCTACAGTATGTCTGTTGTTAATATCACCGCTGTACTACAGCATGATTTGCCATGATTAACAGAACAGCTCGAGGGCCTGTGGGACTTTATTAAGACCAGCGAGCAAATGAAAACGACAGGTTTTTGACCCCTTTTTGGAAACCGTGTCCTGTGATCAGAGTCTCTCTCTCTTCTTGCCTGGCTCAAGCCAATATGACAATGAGGACACATCACAGGGGAGCTGTGGGTTAGAGATCTACACACACACACACACACACACACACACACACACACACACACACACACACACACAGAAGTAGAACATGACCTTGGAAAGACTGTGTTCATCTGTCTCTGTGTTTGTGAGTGTGTTTATGTTGAACTTGAATGTTTACTCTATAAATTAATCATTAAGTTTAATATTTTCTCAATTAATTTGTCCAATTTGCTGTTGAAAAAAAATCACCCATGGGATCTTTTCTCGAAATTTTCTCTGAAAGTTTAAGAAGAGATCCAAAAAAAGGAAAAGATGCCATCTGTAACTTCTTTCTGTTAAAAATCAATTATTGAGCAAGTACATAAAAACAGATTTATAGAATTGAACAATTTGTTGTGATTTCATTGGAAATGTCAGTTTGACATTATTTGACAAAGATAAAGTGTTAGAAACTAAATTCTCCAAAATGAAATATTTATTGTAGTTTGATTCGTGTCAGTTTTTCTCTAGAGAATTTTAGTTTAATTATTGACGAACATCAACGTTGTTTTTTTAACTAAACGTATGCAATCTCCTGCCAAAGAACAACCTCTTGGTTTATTCCTGTTCATGTGCTATTTCATCGAAAGGTTTAATATTTTATAAAGACCGTTTTGAAAGGCGTAATATAATTACCTTCTTTGGGAAGACACAATATCGACTTGATTACAGCACATAAGAGTTTCTTTCAATAATTGAAACATTCAGAGAATGTCTTCAGATCTTAACCGGTCTGTTCTGCTAACCTTGTGAAAATAACTTTGGTTTTGGTCACTATTGCACTAGAATACACCAGGATAAGATCTTCTTGGTTCACGTAAGCCTGAAGTGAAACTTCATGGAGAGTTTGTGAAATAAGCATCACAGTCGCTCGGCGTGAGATGAGGAGAGTTCGCCATGCAGAACACACAAAGGCCACGTAAAGGTTATCGGTACATGTTAACTGAATAGTGACGACATGGATTTAAAAATAAAAAGTCTGTGTTGAAAAAGCCTTACAAGTCCCCAGATTCTAGTCTATGTTTATGGTTATCAATGATTACTTGTGCAAAGAATAAAAAAAAAGACAGCTGTATTCCTCAAGGACAAGTAAGTGATTTGTGGGCAATAACCTCAGCAGTGTGTCCTGCTAAGTAAATATGTTGATTTTTAAAGTGCACCTTAATGGATGGAGTGGAATATTTGTCTAGTCTCTGGAAAATAAACTGGAATTATAGGGAACACGTCAAGCGTCCTATTGGCCAATAAAGTTAGGCATGTTACTATTCGTGACTTTAGGCCCTACTGAGCGCTGGTTGATACCTTCGCTTGTCTTCCTCTGGACTGCAGAACATCCATCAGACTGTGACACGATCCCCCTGACTCAAGCCAGATTCTTCATGCCTTTAACCTACTTTTCCCAATAATTGAGCCGAAGCCCCTGACTTCAAGGGCAAACCTTTTTCATTTCGCATCCTGCGTAAAACCGAACACTGCTTTCTGAGAATTGTTTTGAGAAGAGACTTACGGGTTTGGTATTTTTAAAGAAGTTGCATGTCCTAAAATGTCCAGATGATGTTTAGCTGAATGTCCACGCAAGGGCCTGGATTAAAAACGTCATCTTTTGTGGTCTGCAGAAGTTTACAATGTGCATTTTTGGATAAACTATTCCACTTATTCAATGAAGTTAATAGTAACCCGTCAAGTTTGATATGAAATATGCAGAAGCTTTCCAGCTGCGCATCAGATTCAAAGATGTAGACCGAATCAATCAAAGGAGCAAGGTTATCCTGCGCTCCTTTGCTCTTGTTTAACGGAAAATGTGAATGCTTACGTTGTGACTCACCAAAAAGGAATATCGTAAAGAAAGACATTATGCTGGCAATGCGATATGCATTTCTAATTCCACCTCATTTGAACCGCATACAAAAGCGACTCCAGCATAAACATTCGGATGAAAGCGCGCTGTCTGGCAGCGCATCAAAAGAATGAGATCAACATCTAAACATGCAGCACGGTGGAAAACGATACGACCACCAATAGGGCTAAACGCATAATACATATAAATCACAGCTTCATACACATCTGTCTTTTGTTCAGACTTTTGGTTATCTGAGGATACAGGGAGCAGAAACTGGAGCAATGCTGTCTGCAAGAAATTATGGCATTTTGACTTGCAGTGTTTAACTTTCTCTGTTTATCTGTCTTTTAGGAGTGGGATTTGCCGGGGATTGAATAGTATCACCTTACGGGTCAAGAAAGGAAGCGTACTGTAATACTATTTATGTGAAGTGATAAATCAAATATCACATTCTTTTGGCTTCTGTAGTGTTACGTTGCTTTGTATGGATTATACGTTCGTATACTTCGTATCTGCAACTTTCCGTTTATGTTCAAGTACATAAAAATCAGTGTTGAAAACCGTCTCTCATAGGAGAAAGTAACACTGAATGAATTATATACATCACTTGTTACAAAGCACAAAAATTGAGACATTACGAACACAATGAACATGAACAGCCTGTTTAAACTTTTTGTTACATGTGCACACATTCAGAAATCTTTATTAGTCATCGACCAGAATATCTTCCAGACCGGCTGCTTTCTCTGTCTTCAACAAACAATGAAAAACACTTTTCACCACAGATGCACTCAGTGAAATCAAAGTGATGTCACCACCAGTTCTAAATCAATAATGATGAAAACAACACACACACACACACACACACACACACACACACACAGGCCTCTTTCACTTGTGTATGTGCAACAACAAAACACAACATCATAAAAAAGCACCAGCAGGAAAATGACCAGATTTTATTTCGCTAAATTGCTTTAATGCCTTTCAACCAAAAGCACAAGCGCATGACAGCCCGGGGATTTAAGGTTATGCGGATGGGTTACTTTGGTGGTGAGCGTACAGTTTGGATTTCACTGGTTCTAACTTACATACCAGAGTAAAAACCTCATTTTTAAGGTTTCTTCTTGTGCAAAGATTCTTGACAAATCAGAATAAGTATGATTATAATCTTTCATCGTTGTTAACTGAAATGCATCTAATTGCAGGTTTTTCAGATGCATGCAGTGATGATATATAATTATGATAGAGACATGATTATAAAACATTTCACTTTGTTCACAATGTTTAAGGCATCGCACATGTAACATTATAATGCGTTAACTTTGTTACGTCACGTGTTTGATGTGTTTTAAATCTCACCTGAAAAACATCTTTAAACGTTTTTCTTTTTGCTTATTTAGTCTGTTAAACATATTAAGAAGGTTTTAGTCTGTCAGAAACATCATGTAAAGCATTCATCAAGGAATGTTAGTGCTGCCGCAGTAGATTTTTAGACAAATCGATTATAAATATAAGGGAATTTTTCTTTTTCAAAAAACAGTCTTGGTGAAATCACAATAAAACAAATCAAAAATTCAATATTATGGAAATTAAAAGCATTTTAAAATCAGATACTAGTTTTAGTTTTAGTAAACTCTGAATTCTTTACATTTTCTAATTTTTTATTTTTTTTAAATAGATGATTCAATACAGCTGGGCTTACCAGTTTTGATGTCACTGTGTCACTAATCGACAAGTCACTTGTTCAATAACTAGATTATTAGTAGACCATTGTAACCCATCTTTAATGCAAGATCTTATTTCTCTCCATGATAAATAATTTTTCTAAATATTTCAGAATGATGCATCCAATCAAACATTAAATATGAGGTCATGTAAGGTTAAATGGCATAACATCACACTTTTCCAGAGGATCTGTTTCATATGCATGACTGTGTTTGTGAGTGTGACTGTGTTTGTATACAATGTTTATACTGCTGATCTCAGAACAGTGGGACATCCTGCGCCTCAGAGACTGCACTCGGCAACAACAGGCATCTCGAGGATTTCTGTGTTTAGCATGCCAAATTGTCATTTCCCCACTGTATAAGAAGGAAAATGCATAGCAGGAAAATATGAGGAAATTAAAGAAAAACGACATTTGCTGATCACAAAGAATTTCAAATCACTTGTTTAGTATGTAAAAACTTTTAGACTAGTGCATTTAAAATGTAAAACTGCAGCACGCAAGATTAGAATAAACATAATGTTGATATCTGAATAGTTATTGATCTTGGTGTGAACAGACTTTTAATTTTTTTTTATCGGATTGTGCCGAGTTTTATTGGATTGTGCCGAGTTTTATTGGATTGTGCCGAGTTCGTTTCGGGTTATGTTACACTACCAGCCATGCACATAAATGTGTGTTCTTAAGACTTTTCTCATAGTCATATAAATGCAATGACACACCTGAGCACCTGCATAAATTTATACAGTCTTTATACAGTAAATTTATTCCCTTTCTTTTAAGAAAGTACGACTTGTGCATCTTTCGAAGAAAACCCTCACGATGTCACTTGGCATTAAACGTCTTTGAAAGGCACGGTGACAGTAACGCATGAGGTGGCACAGTCATAAGAGATGCTGACAGGTGGGCGAACAGGTGGAGCAAGTAGACTGAATTTAATCACAGCAATGACAGAGGTAACCCCTGCATGTTAGCGACCCATCAGAGCTGCTCGCTGCCGACCAGACACCTGCATGTCGAACAGCAGAGGTCAGAGAGAGAGAGAGAGAGAGAGAGAGAGAGAGAAAGAGAGAGAGAGAGAGAGAGAGAGAGAAGAGAGAGAAAAGAGAGAGAGAGAGAAAAGAGAGAGAGAGAAAGAGAGAGAGATGTTAGCGACCCATCAGAGCTGCTTGCTGCCAACCAGACACCTGCATGTCGAACAGCAGAGGTCAGAGAGAGAGAGAGAGAGAGAGAGAGAGAGAGAGAGAGAGCAGAGATACACACACACCCCTTCTGGATTCACCCCGCAGGCTTAACACACACACACACGCGCGCAGCGGTGAGATACTCATGCAGCTCACGCACAGTCTGAGATATCAAAACCTCCCTCTGCCATTTTACCTCTCACACACACACAGACACACACACTCGACCGTCTCTCCGTCCAATTCATTCATACTGCTATCATTCATTTACTTGTTTGTTTATTCGGAAACATCCAAGTCAAGTATTTATTTGAATTCATTTATAATTGATCAATAATCAACTATACAAAATG
Organism: Beaufortia kweichowensis; assembly: GCA_019155185.1. Taxonomy (NCBI): domain Eukaryota; kingdom Metazoa; phylum Chordata; class Actinopteri; order Cypriniformes; family Gastromyzontidae; genus Beaufortia; species Beaufortia kweichowensis. The sequence continues at coordinate 23,135,380 of CM032794.1, read as the reverse complement.
AAATAGACTATATCAACTATTTATATTATACTATTTATCTTCTACTTTCTTTTTCAAATTTAAATGAATTAATGTAAAATATGCCTCCTTATCATGTATGTACATTTCAATATAAAATCTTCCTTTTATCGACCTGTAAAACACATTGTCTCATTGCAATTCTTAACTATATTATGGTCATATATATTACAAGTTATATATATTGATATATTTTGGTACAATCTGCGGTCATGCCAGTGATGTTTGGTTTAGGGGCGGAGCTTTTTATTTCTTTTATTGCATTTATTTTGTAGGAAAATTTTCATTTCATGTCATAAAATGGTTACCAATTCCTAGGTCTGCAGGTACATAAACCAACAATTACACCAGCTGTGTATACAGATATTATTATCTTATCCTACCTTATTGGCTACATTTGCATCAATGAAATACATTTTTAATAGTTGTAAATATCACGATAGCTTGCCCAAAAATAAAAATTCTGCCATCATTTATTCATTTTCATGTTGTTCAACACCTGTATGTCAGTGTAACACAAAAGATGATATTTTGAGAAATGTCTCAATGGAAGTCAATGTAGTTTGATTATCAACATTCTTCATAAAATCTTCTTTTGTGTTCTGCAGAAGAAAGAAAGTCATACAGGTTTGACATGACATAAGGATGAATAACTATCCCTTTAATCGGTTTCACAGCACCCACACTGCATCACCTGGTCCAGTGCCAAAATGGTGCTCTTGTCCCGTTTGTTGATTTTGGCTCCACCCTGATGGTGTTGGTGTGTCTGCTGTTGTGAATTAACATAGACTCACACTTCTTTCCTCTCGCCAGGAAGTGCTTCTGGACCAGTGCTGTTTACATCTTGTGAAATGGTCTATAGTGCATCATACACATATTATATATACCTTGCCGTTGCTAGTACCGTACCAAGTGAGCTACAGGAAAGCTCTATAAAATGTATTTATAACCTAAATTTATAATCTGATTTTTTCTGTCATCATTCATTTACTCTTATGTTGTGTAAAAGCTCTATATGACTGAAGATATTTTGAAGAATGTTTTTGGGTGAACTGTCTCTTTAAGGATTCAGGCCTTAATACACTTGGATTTAACATTAGTGTCAAACGTGTCTTTTTTGTATTTCCGAGGGGCTTTAAGTATTGAGGCTTGTTTTGATGCAGTGTTTGATTGACAGCTGAGTAGGCGGTCCTTCATCGTCTGGATGCAACAGGATTTGTTAGATGCATAGATCTGTCCATCTTTAACCCTGTTTGTGTTTATATTTAGTGCTGTCCAGATCTAATCCGAAGTACACCAAAATACAAAGATAATCTTCAGAAATGAACCTTGGAGGTAAAAGTCTCAGACGTCTGTCTAAATTTCATATGTTGTTCATCCGTCACTTGTGTAACCAATATTCAGCACATTACATTGCTGAGCTCAGAACAAGCCACATGGCACCTGTGGCCAAATATATCTAGTCGAGTGTGTGCGTCTGCCCCAATTCTGCACAAAATAGGTCAGTATCAAGCAGCATCCGCTGTAATCTACACGTCCTCCGTATGCTAATTATAAAAGCAATATTACGTCTCAATTGAAGTCCCTGCAGGCGGCGACACGCAGTCTCCTCCTCTCTTGTCATGTGTCTGCATCACAAGCCTGCAGGACGGGAGGAAGTGTGCGTAGGAAACGGACAGGTTGATGTGAAGAGGGTCTCGTTTAAAAGGAAAGGTTAGCGTGTCTCTTGTGTGGGCTGTTAAACGAAGCTTGAAGCTTTCTCTGTCTCTCTCCAACACAGACGTACAGGGAAAGGTTAAAGCGTGGAGCTCATCTGGATGAGTGCATGAGAGCTTCATTCTCACTGTTAGACAATGACAACCCAATCATTTCAATGCATGCCAGAGATGCACATTAAACTGACAAGATCTCTTTAACCTGATAACTGTCACTGAGCATCCACATTAAAATGCACAAATCAAAATCCAAACTATTACAATTTTAGATATTTTAATTTGAAGTATTAATAAAAAGAACATTACCATGTTTTATTAACATACCTTTCCATCAATGTATAGTTTGTCATGATTAGATTAGAATTTAACTATGAAATATTAAAATGAATAGAGAAATAACCTGTAAAACGTGACATAAAAAAGTTAGTTTTTAAGACTCAATGAGATTAAACTGGGGGTTTGAGCAACCCCTAAAAAAATAAACGTTTATTCGACTATTAAACCACACGAGACAAACACTGACTGTAGTATACTTTAGTATTTACTTTAGTAGATTGTAGTATTTTGTAGCAGTATAGTATTTACATTGTTAATGTATACTACACTATTCTGTATTGTGGTATACTTTAGTATTTACTGTTGTAAGGCTCAATTTCAGTTTACTATAGTAAATACCGGTGTTGTTTTTAGTTACCGTTGTGTTTTTTTGCTGTAGGATGGGGCATGACTCATGAATATTCATTAGGTGACATAATGTTTGGCCAGTACTTTTGATGAAAGCTGTGTACAGTAACATGAATACCATTCAGCACAGTTTATTGTTTAGTCATCATATTATTACAGTCTTTAAGTCATCTTATTATGTAATAATATGTTGCTGGAACTCTTAAAATGTAAATATGTTATAAAAATGTAGGGACAAACTCAAATCCATTTTAAATAAGACTTAATGGTACTTGAGTGGAACTTGATTTTATCCGTAAATTAAAAATGTTGCAAAAGTGAGTTACATTTTGATAAAGATAACAAAAACTGGATCAAGAAAATCCGTTTGGATCATCATGTTAATTTTATGTGAGCTGCTTCTTAATTTTATCCTTCAAACTGATATTACTCATTGAAGCTGGTGAATTTACTTTACAGATTTACTTTACAGAGACAGTTTTGGTCATTTGGCACAAGTTATGACACATATGTGCTGTCTGGATGTTTATTTAGAGATATCACACACACACACACACACACACACACACACACACACACTGACTGACAGAGACACACACAGATGAAATGGTACTCATCCAAACCACACTTGCTCTGTAGAGATGCTTTCTGTAGTTTCACCTTGAACAGAAACACAAGCAGACATTGGTTTTGCTGTAAAAACAGCGTGTGGATTCAATAGTGGCCAAGCAAAAGGTTAATCCTGATGTGCGTGTGTGTGTGTGTGTGTGTGTGTGTGTGTGTGTGTGTGTGCTGAATCAAAAGCCAGACAGCTTATTTAGACTGATATTGATGTAGCTTTAGAATATCAGCAGTGTGAAAAAACATTTTCTTTAAATGGTTAAAGATATTCTTTCTATTTTGACATGTATTAGATTTTTTTGAAGAACAGACTGGAATTGAACTTTATCATGTCAAATGTGTGACCTTGTCTGTAGAAACCAGGTCCAAGTCTAAAAATCTGAGATAACAAGCATCAAAGTTTGATTTCAGATATTAATTTCACTATGATTTCAATTTTCAACATAACTTTACTCAGTAAATATTAAAGATATCAAGTTTATATTTTCATAGAGTGTTCTTAACATTATGATTTTATTGAGAAAACAGTAAATCACAAAAAATGATTATACTTATTTACACTTTACTAAAGTACTCATTTTACAGTATTCACTTCAAAGTGAAAATGATCATTTGAATATTGTGTTTTATCTTTTGCTTTTTGATGTGTTAAGTAAAGGATCATGTACAGCCAGCCAGTTGTTAACGCAGAATACATTTGTATCATTCTTAATATTTTGAGATCTTTCACAAAGGTTTTAAAACCAGTTAAACCAGTTTTGTTTTATAATTATTAAAACCTTGTTTGTGTGATTAAATTTGACCTGCTACGACATACAGCGCAGCCTCACGACTACAAGATGTTAAGTCCTGCTCCTGTAAAGAACAGTCACACTGTTTATTTACATTACATTAACATACAAATACATTTAAAACATTCTTTGCAGGTTAGACTGTCAAAAATGCAAAGAAATTACGTATGCAACACTTCTTGGAAAAATCTTGACATGGTGTCAGGAGAGTGAAAGCGCAGTGGATGTTAAAGTGCTTTTCCTGCGGGGCTGGTGACTCACAGACTGAGATGATGGCATGTGTCATATGTAGGCGCTAGACGCCACACAGATGGAGACGATGAGTGTCTCGTTCCTTCACGTTTCTTATCATTTATTTAAAGAGACAAAGACGGTCGGACTGTCAGATCAGACTCAACATTGTGTAGCGGCTTGTTTGATCAGAGAAATTTATGTTTTGCTTGATGATCCGCCTATAGTGATTTCAAATTGTTTTTTTGACTTTTGTAAAAAGTCGGCATGACTTTTGTAAAACACAAAATGAGATTAAACAGCCTATAGTTGTTTGTTTATACTTGATTATGTGAAACAAATCGTTCTTTTGAATCATTTTATTGTTTCAGTGAATCACTTTACAAATCGAATTGAATCAATCAAAAGATGTACATGTGTAATCCATCTAAAGATGATACTAAAAATAAATGGATTATTATTGATTGCTGATAAGTAATATCTTCTCACACAAAACTATCAAATGCCTTCATATGATGTGAATATATTTATTATTAATATATTGAATCATCTGTTTTTATTTGACTAAAGTCTTGTTGATGGAGTCCAGACATGAGAAAAATATCAGACAATACACGAGTTCTCTATTTTAAAGCAGAAGCAATAATACCCAACAAATGAAGAAGACATGACTTTTTAAAGAACATCAAATAGTTATTTTATTATAATTTTCATGTGTTTATTTATGAGGAATATGAACTGTTATAAATGTGACAATTCTGAAAACAGCACTTTATCTGACTATAAAAATCATGATTTAAACAGAAACAAATGCTTTAGAAACTTTGAGAGAGACTCACATGAGGATTAAAACCATCTGAACTATCAGTATGATGAAAACCTTTACTAAAAACAGTTTTATCAAGGTAAGCTTGACATTTGCATGTTGCAAGTATAATACAAACATCTTGTCATTAAGTTTTTAGTGACAAAGCATGTTGTGCTCTTTTCTGATAAATATTTAGAAAAATCCAAACATTCATTTTTTGAAACTTTGCAGATTCATTAAAATCTGTTTTTAATTTGACCTCAGAGAAAAATAATCCATTACAGCAGATCATTTGGCAGAAAAGATTTCAGTAATGGAATATCATTACAGCTTTCTCTCTCTCTCTCTCTCTCTCTCTCTCTCTCTCTCTCTCTCTCTCTCTCTCTCTCTCTCTCTCTCTCTCTCTCTCTCTCTCTCTCTCTCTCTCTCTCTCTCTCTCTCTCTCTCTCTCTCTCTCTCTCTCTCTCTCTCTCTCTCTCTCTCTCTCTCACTCTCTCTCTCTCTCTCTCTCTCTCTCTCTCTCTCTCTCTCTCTCTCTCTCTCTCTCTCTCTCTCTCTCTCTCTCTGAATGCAGGATAATTTAAAGCTTTTTAATTACCAGTGATTAGTCATAAATCGCGAGCTATTATCTGCGGCGCTCAGAAGGAAAGCTCATTTTTTAACTGTACTGTAAAATTCAGCAAAGTCAAATGAGATGTGGAAGACATCCATTAATGTGTCTTTGCTCAGCTGTAGTGTTCATATGAGTCACGTGCTGTCATTCATTTGCAGCGTTGTACTTGACATGAACCTTAAAGACTGAATCTGAGCTGAAGTGAATCAATCAATCCATTTAAGAGATCAATCTAGGAAAGTAATGTTGCATTTAACAAGCCAAAACAACTTCACATTTACATTCGTTTAACTTTAATTGCACATAATTTTAGCAGCTTTTCATTACAATCTGCTACACATTTTTTTCACACTTATTAAAATGTTAAAAAAATTCTTGAAAGTTATTATAAAAGCATATTTTAAACATGCTTAAAAGTCAGTAAACCAGCAATGAATGAAAACAATTTTCTCATTTCACACCTTGCTGATTCACAAAATATATAAATAAAATGTTTAAAATGACTCAATGATAAATGCAATCCTTAAATATCTTTTCAACAAAAGATAGACATTTAAAATATCCAGGTGAATATTTTACTCGAGTTTCACCCCAGATTCATCTTCCCTGCATCTTTCGCTTGGTTGGTCGCCGTCATGTGATGGAATTCGGTGTCCGTCCCGTGTCACTTAGTCATTGTTGCGTCTCCTCCCCCCCTCGCACGACCTCGTGACCTCTGAGCTCTTTCATGATGTCACACCATAGGACTCTGTGACCTCTGACCCCAGGTCCTCAGAGCTCGCGCGGGGTCTTCAGCACGTTCCGAGCATGCACCCGTGATGACACGCATGAGAACGGGGGGATGGGTGGGAGAACGCTCGCGAGTATTGATACTCCTCTGTTACCGGGTCTGTTGAATATCAAAACCGGGACGAGCTCTTTGTTCGGCCGACAAATGCATCACAATTGATTATAAGCTGAATGCCAGGGGAAGAATCGGTGTTAAACAAAGCATTTTCTTCTTCTCAGGCTTTTGGAGTTTAAAGGGTCAGGCTAAGAGAAGTGTTTGAGAATACACCGGGTTAAATTAATGGAGACGGCCTGTGCTTCTCAACATACTTATTCTGGGTTATTTTCAGGCTGACATCTGTAGATTATCAAAGGTAATATTTTTATCTTATGAAGGTAAACACCTCTACAGAAGTGGTCAAAAGTGATGTCCTCTCTAGGACAATTCACCTATAATTCAAACATTTTATTAAAGATGTATTAAAAATTTTGTTTGCATGTTGTGTAAGGAGTAAAGCTAAATTTAATTATTTCAAAAAATTACACATAACACACGCGTCCAGGCCCAGAAAAATGACTTTAGACAAAATATTGCTAAAATTGCAGTCAGTGTATAATTTCATTCCTGTCAGGTTTTTTCTTTCCTTTTTTGTATATTTGAATTAAACCCATATTGCCTGATGCACTATTGTTTGCATTTTTTCCAAAATATTTTAATTATAAAATATAATAAATATTTAAATATAATAACCAAGTTTGGTATTTTCAATTTGTGGTTTGATGGAATCTGAGGGGTCTTTAAAAGCCATTATTACATGGTGCTCTGAAACCTTGATTCTGATTGGCCAGTCATGACATTCCAAGCTATGTTCAAACTTTGAAAAACCTTTAAAATAAAAATACTTAAGAATAAATCAGAGAGAAATATGCCCAATTAATAACATATATAAGATTATATTACAAATGTAAACTTCATGTCTTGCATGACAGTCGTGTCTAAATGAGTTTTTTTCTCGTGGAAGTTTTGTATTTGTTACAGATAAGTTAATAAAATATTTCAAGATCAAGATTTCATGTCCACTAATTTGGCAAACCGTGTAATAAGCAGAATAATGTACAGCCATTATCTTGGTTATGTAAGACAATTGAGAGCAGAAAATGTGTTTTTTGACTGTGGTAAACTTGCAGACGTCAGGTGTTTTCCATACACAGCACTATATAATTCTCATTTGAGGAATAGATGGAGGTGTATAAAAATGTCGTCTCTCCTCATTAGGATGTTTGCAGGTCTACACCGGTAACATCCAGGACTCCTGAGTCAGTGTTGAATGTAAGATGTTCTTCATCACGGCAATGTTAATAATGTCCGTCCTTAAGAGAGGATCTCAAACACATCCTCAAAGGTTTTCTCAGGTAAAATTCAACATTAACAGCATGACAGGGCTTGATGATGTCATCTGAAGAGAAATGTTATTTGAGAGGCTCACAGCATTATTTTTAAAGCACAATAAGACTAGCAACTGTGTATTTAAGATAAATTAAGATAAATATGTTTTGGCTTATTTACATGCGGTGTTGTTTTTCTGAGAAAGAAAACTTTCTGTTGTCAAAAAGTTTAGGCCATCAACAAAACCAGCAGATTGCTATTAGGCAGCTTTTAGGCAACTCAAATTTGGCAAATTCACTCAGTATTTCCCAGAGGAGGAAACACAGTTGTTATTCTATTACATTAAGCCCAAACTATTTGCAAACATCTACATTTACGTGAAACCTCAAGGTGAAGGTACAGATTTCTCTGATACAACGGTATAGATCAAAGTACTGAGGAGAAAAGCGTTTCAAAAGAAATCAAATTTCTTATGTTTCTTAAAGATCTGTAAAGCCAACTCAAGAACCCAAAACAGTAAAGGTTTTTATAAATCATAGGAAATTAACATAGCAAATAAAGTGTTTCAGACATCAGGTGAAGAAATTCAATGTGCATCATCTTTGGGATCTATTGATGACTGAAACATTTAAACATAATCAAAATTGTATTTTTTCAATCAATTGCTAAATAACTTTAATATTGACATTTAGATGGAAAAGAAGCACACACACACACACACAATTAATCTGTCTCTAACTGTATACAAATCTAAAATATTAAACCACATCAAAACACTTACAGATTTGTATCTTTACTGTCATATGCAGTCAGTAATGACACAGACCTAATTTTGAGTTTAACCTCATGAGGCTTTTGAAGATTTTATCTTGAAATGAATTCATAAATATGCTTTTGTCTTTTACTTTTGCTCTCTCTTCACATTCACTTCAAATTGCGAATTCGCTCTGTTAAAAACAACAAACGAATTCAAACCATTAACAGAACCAGTAGACGTCATGAAAATTGTATAATTTAGTAAATGGAACCAGGTCTAAATGTTCAATCCTCATCGTGTTTACCAGCATCCTGTCCTTACATCACCTCCGACTCTTCTTTTCTTATGTTATGTCCACTTGGCCATCACAAGCTTCTGTCATAATGCTTTCCAGCACTCTTGAGGGAGAAGAACAATAGTCATCTCGCAGCTTTTCTCTGAGGGAGGTCGTAGAGATCTGAATCCCACCGAGGGAACGGCTTTGTACTTTAACTCTTTATGACATCTGCCTGGCACCTGTTAACACGACTGGCTGAAAGTGACATCCAAGAAAATCCTTTCCATACAATGCTCAGTTGTGTTTGGTGGCTGATGTGGAACTGTGGTTCAGGGTTTGGCTGGTAACCAGAAGGTTGTGGGTTCAAGCCTCACAAGAGGAGATCTATTAGTGTTTTTCTTATTTGGAAGACCATTTTGTCTGCAACAACTTACAAGCTGTGCATTTTCTGTGAATGAAACCCATGACCTGCATTGCTTGTGTTAGTTGAGTTACAGGAACACATCTGTAGGATCTGCTGGTTGTTTTGGATACAAAACACATTTACAGGAAAGACACATGAATGTCACATGTGCAAAAGGTCAAAAGGTTTTAAAACAGTTTCATGTAAATGCAATGTAAGTACTCATGTGACATTCATGTTTTTGTAAGATGGTCATTGACTGTCCTGTTAGTCATGAGATTAAAGAATCTTGTCTATTGGCAACAGGTTTGCTTAAAGTAACCAATCAAAAATTTACCTCTGCAATGATGCTTTATTATTATTTTACAGTTCATTATTAGGGGTTTTGCTATGTTAAATGAATTTGTATAGGTCTGGTCTTCGTCTCGACCTGCCTTGGTCTTTGGTTTTGGTCTTCACTATTCAATGTTTTGGTCTTGTTTTGGTCTTCGCCATTCAAAGTTTTGGTCTTGTTTCGGTCTTCGCCATTCAAAGTTTTGGTCTTGTTTCGGTCTTCGCCATTCAAAGTTTTGGTCTTGTTTCGGTCTTCGCCATTCAAAGTTTTGGTCTTGTTTCGGTCTTCGCCATTCAAAGTTTTGGTCTTCGCCATTCAAAGTTTTGGTCTTGTTTCGGTCTTCGCCATTCAAAGTTTTGGTCTTGTTTTGGTCTTCACCATTCAAAGTTTTGGTCTTGTTTCGGTCTTCGCCATTCAAAGTTTTGGTCTTGTTTCGGTCTTCGCCATTCAAAGTTTTGGTCTTCGCCATTCAAAGTTTTGGTCTTGTTTCGGTCTTCGCCATTCAAAGTTTTGGTCTTGTTTCGGTCTTCGCCATTCAAAGTTTTGGTCTTGTTTCGGTCTTCGCCATTCAAAATTTTGGTCTAATTTCGGTCTTCGCCATTCAAAGTTTTGGTCTTCGCCATTCAAAGTTTTGGTCTTCGCCAATCAAAGTTTTGGTCTTGTTTTGGTCTTCGCCATTCAAAGTTTTGGTCTTGTTTCGTTCTTCGCCATTCAAAGTTTTGGTCTTGTTTCGTTCTTCGCCATTCACAGTTTTGGTCTTGTTTCGTTCTTCGCCATTCATAGTTTTGGTCTTGTTTTGGTCTCAAACATTCAGTACATATGCTGTCCACTGGAGATTCATAGTGAGTTTATGTCTGAAGCAAAGCAGAAAGCATGTTGTATCTTATTCTACATACTGGACATTTAAGTATGGCATTATTGCTTATAAATCCACAGAATATGTAAAGAGGCAGTTTAATTGCCCTTGTAATTTGCCCCGAACATGCAAAGTTAAACAATGCTTTGCAGATTTTGCTTGTGGCCGTGTTTGGCGGATGTATAATGGATGTAATTGGAGTACAAACACTCGGGGTTGAAATTGAATTAAGGCCGCTGCAGTGCTTTAATTAAATGTGATCCTAATGTACTTCATTAAGAAGACTGTGGCTGGCAAATTAGGCAGTAAAACAGAGTCATTCACAAAGACTTGTGGAGTCTAAACGGCTCTCCAAAATGATTAGTAAATGTTGTGGCCAATGTTCATGACGTTACAAATAAGGGAGAACAATGCAATGGGCCATAAGAAGAGAGCGAAACTACAACTAAGAGAAATAATTGTGGATATGGTTTTAAGTTCAGATTCCTATATGGTTTTGCGCAGTGAGGTACCAAAACACTGAAATTGATCATTTATAAGCTAAATGCCATGTGCAAAATGAATGTTTTTTGTACGATTCACTTTAGACAAATTTATATGGATTTGTGAAACAGTTAAGAATTTATGTGAGAAGTTTTGACAAAATCTTTAGTGATGTTTATACATTGTGATGCTTCTTGACAACCATAAAAGTATTAATTTAATAAATATAAATTCATATATTAATATAATTAATTTATTAAATGTAAAATGCATGAATGAACAAATAAATAAATTAAATATTTAATTTAATTTATTTATTAGTTTGGTACTTTATAAACCCAGAATGTTTTTCAGGTGGACATATTTTTGTGAGTTTTATGTTCAGTAATTATTGGAAGGTCAGTGAAAGAGGTTTTTGGACGCTGTACAGCATGTTCTGCATCTTTTCGTATTGACCTTGAATAAAAGTGCTTTACAAATGGCAGCCGTGTCTGAAACTCTTCATGAGTCTCGCAGTGTAAACTCTTGCTGTAATTCCTGAGGTTGTGCTTTTAAGCCATTTAGACACTATTCAGTAAAGTGTCTATCAAGGATGAAAGCTAAGAGCTTGTGTGTGTTTGAAAGCCTCTTTTTACATTAGGTCTCCAAAAACAAACTTAAACTTGCTCGCTGTAAAAAACTGAAACACAGATGATGTCAAAATGCATTAATATTACCATCACTGTGACATCAGCAGGCCGTGACATTTTAACCAAATATCTCTTTTGAATTTGTTTTGTATTAAAATACCCGTCTTTCAGAGTATTCTCATCTCCTAGACCTCCAAAGATCTTTCATAAGCGGATGTCCTTACTGACTGGAAGCTGGAGTTTTGTATTTATAACCTGACCGATTCACCTCTTAACACTCAACTTTTCCCTTCAGAAAGTCGGATAAAATCAAAGCATGTGCTATTCATCATCTGTCCAAAGGACTTGACTCTGAGGGACGTTTTTCATATGAGTATACATCATAAATATGGGCTTTCAAACTGATCCCAATATCAAAGGAAACTAAAACTAACAATTTTTGGGTTTGGGTGGTTCTGAGTCACTGTGCAGATGAAGATGTTGTTCTAAGAAGTCTTCAAGTCATTTTCAGAGCTGTCATAGATATCTGGGTCAAGTGTGAGACAGAATGAAGACAAAAATGGGATTCTTTTATTATTTCATTTCCAAGAGAAATAGATAGACTTACAGGAAAAAAGGGACATTTCACCATACCAAATTATAAAAAAATAGGAATTAAAAAATAGACCAATGTAATATAATATAATATAATATAATATAATATAATATAATATAATATAATATAATATAATATAATATAATATAATATAATATAATATAATATTACAAAATTGTATCAATATTTATTTTTTCATTATTTATGTATTTAAGTATTTCTAATAAATAGTTATTTTAATATCTATTCAATAATGATTAAGTGAAGAAAGATCAAATCAATTACATTGCATTTTGGCAAATTAAAGAGCTAAATAGACATTAATGATTCAAGATTACTTTACAACAATGAAATTCTTATTTTGTTTTTTTCTGAGAAAGATTTTGAATTGAATTGAAAGAGTAGAAACGTTTTTAGAAAAATAAAAAAAATATATATACAATAAAGGGCAAACCAAGAATAATACTAATACAAACAATATACAATAACAAAAAAGTAAATGTGCGGTCT